>JAMPIV010010610.1:575000-805324 GCA_024509875.1 Oreohelix idahoensis
ATCTTGAGTTAGAGAAGGCAACAGCAACGAGGACGGGAACAGGTGTCACACATCAGTCTAACCAGCTGTAAATGGGTACCTGACTCTGATCTTGAGTTAGAGAAGGCAACAGCAACGAGGACGGGAACAGGTGTCACGCATCAGTCTAACCAGCTGTAAATTGGTACCTGACTCTGATCTTGAGTTAGAGAAGGCAACAGCAACGAGGACGGGAACAGGTGTCACGCATCAGTCTAACCAGCTGTAAATGGGTACCTGACTCTGACATTGCAGAATTTTGGCCTCCTCTGTAAATTATGCAGCTACGAACGAACATGTGTATGTCCTGATATGTGCCACGCTTCAGCGATCCTTGGTGATCTGTTCCCCTCACTGTCCTTTTCAGGGCCCACAAAAACCACAAAACTGCACCTACCACGGTCCTTTTCAGGGCCCACAAAAACCACAAAACTGCACCTACCACGGTCCTTTTCAGGGCCCACAAAAACCACAAAACTGCACCTACCACGGTCCTTTTCAGGGCCCACAAAACTGCACCACGGTCCTGTTTAGGGCCCACAAAACCAACAAAACTGTACCCTGGCAATAAATCCTTTATTTGTTTTCACCGCTGGGTGTGGAGGGCTGGGTGGAGAGGGCTGGGTGGGAAGTTGGTCCCCCTTCCTCACTATGCACTGATCCTTGTCAAATATTTACCTAATCAGAGCCGGATTAACGTAGTAGCAAAAGTAGCATTTGCTACGAGTCCCGCGCTTTTAGGGCCCCGCGCCAATAAATATGTACATCATTTTTTGGTCATCTTCTAATACGAGCGTTAAACCAATGATCTTGTGATGTATGCCATCTTTAGCGCCTTTTCATTTGATGTCACGAAATTGTGAGAGAAAGAGCATAACAGGGTGACTTAGTGTGACTCTTTATTACTTTTATCTTAACTGTTTGCGGACAGAAGCAGTCATTTTCTTTGGATTTGTTGAAAGCCTGTACACCTTCTTTTCTGCTTCTACCTACCGGTGGGGTCTCCTTTCTACTGCATTATGTGCTGGCGGTAGTCATAATAAGTCCCATTTGCCCTTTGTGAAATGGTCCGCTTGGGCAGATGCGACAAAAGCACTTTTACACAGCTTTTCTGCATTAAAACAAGTCTTGGATGATATTTCAGATAACAATGATCAGAAGGCAGAGTGTCGTCAACAGGCTCGTTGTCTACTTTCAACCATGATGAAGTTAGAAACAGGAATAATGATCATACTGTGGGATCAAGTAGTACACCGTTTTCAAATGACCAGTGCTTCTTTGCAATCTTCTGACCAAGATTTGAATACGGCTTGTGCACTCTATGAATCCCTGCGGGGGGTATATTCAAGCTATGCGGTCTACTTTTGCAGACATAGAGCAAAAGGCCAAGGATGTGACTGAGTGTGAACATTATCAAGAACAAACTCGAAGGAAACACAAACGAAATCGAGAGTATGATGATTTCAGTGGTTCCAGCACAATTGATGAATCTCAAACGCCTTCTCAGCAGTTTAAAAGCCGAAATAAGTTGTCCTTATTGATAGCTTGCTACCTTGTCAAAACGCCAGAAAGCTTATCAAAAGTTGAATGATGTATTTGGATTCCTTCGTCAGTCACAGTTGTTTACAAAATACATAGAGAAACATTATCCACGCAACACCTGGACCCATGCATACACAGATGGATCAGAAACAAATGCAACAGAAAATGGAGGTGGGGGCGTCTTTCTGACCTTAAGCACTGGTGCAGAAAAAATGCTGTCAGTGGCGACAGGATGATTCTCCAACAACTTCAGAGCAGAGGCAGAGGCCCTGAAAACTGTAGCAGAGGTTATATTGACAGAAGAAAGCGCAGAGAGAAGGGTTGCTTTCTTTTCTGATGCACAGTCAGTAATTGCGGCATTGAAAAGCCAAAATAATACAGACCTGGATGATCTCAGAGTAGTGCTATAACCAGCTCCCCTCCTGGCTGCCTTTACCTTTCAGAGCAGAGTCAGGTATCCATCCACTTACAGCTGGGTAGATTGTAGCGTGACGCCACCATGTCTCCAGCCCACTACCTGTGTCGCGAGAAGCCTGCGCTGAAACCACGGACGCCCTCATAAATGGTTGCTTGTCTAAAATAGAAGGATTGTAGTGGTATGACAAGATCACTAATGTGCAACTGATGACACGAACCAGGCAAGTGCCAGAAGAACGAGACATGAGAAGAAGACGCTGAAGATGGATAGGATACACACTGAGCAAACTTGCTTATAGCTTTACCAGGCAGTCCTTGGTCTGGAACCCCCAGGGTAAGAGAGGCAGAGGAAGACCAAGGAATACACGGAGAAGAGAACTGATGACAGACAAGAAGAGGATGAAGAAATTATGGAACGACCTTGAGCTGATGGCACAGGACAGGAAGACTTGGTATAAAGCAAATGCTCCTTAGGGACTTGAAAGCTGATGATGATGATGATGATGACTAGGTTGAACGGGACGCGCCCCGCCAAGACGAGGCAAAAATTTTACATTAAAAAAAATAAATACATAATAATAATAGCCCCTTCAGTCATAACTGACCATGGGAATGCGCCCCCGAGGTGGCAGCCCTCAAATACTAACCCACAACCCCTACCTGTTAAATGGACTAATCCCGCGCAGGCGGAAAAAAAAAAGCCGCGCAGGCGGAACAAAAAAGAAAAAATTGTAAGGAAAGAGTACGGTTGTCAGTTTGGGTAATAAATTTGGAAAATTTTATTTTAGCGGTGAAATATCACACAAGTACCATATATATATATATATATATATATATATATATATATATATATATATATATATATATATATATATATATATATATATATATATATATATATATATATATATATCATCATCATCATAACAAATTCTTCTTCTTTCTTTTGATCCTTAGCCGCCGGCTGTCAAAGCAGTCAGTGGCCATCACACCTGGTGGCATCTTGTAGGGCAACAACAATTTGATTCCACTTTGCTCGGTCGGTGGCCATCCTTCGTACAGTGCCCCAACTATATAGTTGCTTTAACCTGGGGGACTTCGCTTCTGTTTTCTTTCTTTTCATTTCCTTTCTCGTTGTTATGGTGTTTAATGTTTCTGGTGTTATCCAGTCTTGCTTCTTCCTTTCCTGGAATCCCAAGCATGATTTGCTGCTTTCCTTGTATATTGTTGAAATGGTGTTGAAATTCTGGTCTATATCAGTCAATGTCTTTTCCTGACTTTTGGCAAATTGATATCGCTTCTTTATATCAGCCGCAAAAGCTTTTCTGGTAAGGGGGTCCTTGAATTTGCTGATGTCAAACCTTTTCTGTGTAGTTACATAACAAATTGGTGAGGAAAAAAGGTAGATGATAATGAGAAATAATCATGGCATGGAAACAAATCAACTACAAAAAAAATACATAGCACTGACAACTGTGAGGACAAGAGGGTTTGGAAAGTTGTGACTGCCTCATCAATTGCTACAGCAGCTTAAGGAGTATATAGACAATAACTCACTAACAGCTGCCATCACCATATCGAAGAACAGTGCCTACACAGCACATTTTAAATTATCACTGTGGTCTAGTTTGTTATACTTTCTTCTAATCTCTGTCTTTTTCTGACCTTCAGATGTTCTACACATCCTGATCTTAAATAATCATCATAAAGAGAACTTAGTTTGGGGGGGGGGGGGGGGGGGGGGGGGGGGGGGGGGGGGGGGGGGGGGGGGGGGGGGGGGGGGGGGGGGGGGGGGGGGGGGGGGGGGGGGGGGGGGGGGGGGGGGGGGGGGGGGGGGGGGGGGGGGGGGGGGGGGGGGGGGGGGGGGGGGGGGGGGGGGGGGGGGGGGGGGGGGGGGGGGGGGGGGGGGGGGGGGGGGGGGGGGGGGGGGGGGGGGGGGGGGGGGGGGGGGGGGGGGGGGGGGGGGGGGGGGGGGGGGGGGGTGGGGGGGGGGGGGGGGGGGGGGGGGGGGGGGGGGGGGGGGGGGGGGGGGGGGGGGGGGGGGGGGGGGGGGGGGGGGGGGGGGGGGGGGGGGGGGGGGGGGGGGGGGGGGGGGGGGGGGGGGGGGGGGGGGGGGGGGGGGGGGGGGGGGGGGGGGGGGGGGTGGTGGGGATCACATGGGTTTTTTTGGGGTCTGTAGGGGGGAGGGATTCTGAGTGTTTTAGGCTGTGTCATGTGTTGTTGCAGGTTGATGAATAGGTTAAGGAGGTTTGGTACATTTTTTTTGTTTATTTTGATAGTTTATTTATTTTTGACACTAACATTTTTAATGGAAATAAAAAAGTGTCACACAAAAATGAATGCACTCAATTTCATCTGTTTTGTTCTAACAGTGAACTATCATTTCATCATCAACTTCTGCCACTGATAATAGGAACTAAAGAAGAAATATTCCTGCATCAAGTAAAAAAAATTGAGTGTGATAGATCTTAAAGAAACACATCATGACAACGAATGAAATCTTTATTTCATCAGGGTAAAGAAATAGGCATAATTGCCTTTTTACATTTCACAACACACCAGGTTTCTTTGTGTACACTGGATCAGACACCAATAATCAATCACATGTATGATTATTTCTGGGCATAAGCAGCTGACATAAGAACAATGAAGAAAAGAGAACATAGAAAAAATTGGTAGTCCCAAAAAATAGTTCTTTTCTCACACAGCTATGGGCTAAAGTTCTGTTATTATCTAACTCTGGCAAGCTCCACTCTGACCTCCTGGTTACCCTCTGGGTGTATAATTCCCACCGGAATGAACTCATACCAGGAGTCAAGGGCATGAGGTCAGCCATTGGTACAGAGTGGTTGAAAGTGGGAGGAGATTTTAACATATTGTGGGGCTCTTGTTATTTTATCAAGACTGCAGTAGCGTACAGTATATGTAGATTCTGGAGATGCCATATCCTAAAGAGAAATTAAGAAGCATTTGAATGTTTCAAATGGTGGCATGTAATGTAAGTGAAGGACCATGTTAAAGAAAGGTAATATAAATAATAAATATTAAAATAAATTATTGTTATTGTTCAGAATCGACATGACTACACTCTGGGAAAACCCATAGGTGTTCACTCTCCCTGAGTTTAAAAAAAATTAATATAAAATAAAGTAGTATAAAGAAAACAATATGAAAATAAGGTAGAAATCAGAAATATGCAAAAGACACTTAAAAATACTTTAATACAATGTTTAGATCAGATGGGAGATGCTTCACAGAGATAAAGAGCAGAAAAATTCAGGAAAAATGAACATTCTAGAAAATTGATCATCAATTTCTGTCACCTCCCTGTGGAGCACAAGCCTTCAACAAGGACCCTCCTGTCCTGTACCATCCACTCAAGGTCTCCAACTCTCTTTCCCTTTTGTTCTTCAATCTCCCTTTATTTCTCTTAACATGAGGATTCTAGAACCAAGGATTGACATTTGTAATGTTATCAAATAGTTTCTTCAATCAGAACTCCACAACAAGGATTGACATTTGTAATGTTATCAAATAGTTTCTTCAGTCAGAATTCCACAACTGCCTTGTAATGTTATCATATAGTTTCTTCAATCAGAACTCCACAACTGCCTTGTAATGTTATCAAACAGTTTCTTCAATCAGAACTCCACAACTGCCTTGTAATGTTATCAAATAGTTTCTTCAATCAGAACTCCACAACTGCCTTGTAATGTTATCAAACAGTTTCTTCAATCAGAACTCCACAACTGCCTTGTAATGTTATCAAATAGTTTTTTCAATCAGAACTCCACAACTGCCTTGTAATGTTATCAAATAGTTTTTTCAATCAGAACTGCCTTGTAATGTTATCAAATAGTTTCTTCAATCAGACCTCCACAACTGCCTTGTAATGTTATCAAATAGTTTTTTTCAATCAGACCTCCACAACTGCCTTGTAATGTTATCAAATAGTTTCCTCAATCAGAACTCCACAACTGCCTTGTAATGTTATCAAATAGTTTCTTCAATGTGTGTCCTATCCAACACCAGTACCTTTTTCTCACCTCCCATTCTTCTCCTTCTTTGACATTCGTTCTTAAATAACCAAATCTATCTCTTATAAAGCTGGTAGTTCGTCTCAGGCTTCTCTCATCACCTTACAGTATCTCCCTCAACTGGATTGGAGAAGGCCTAACTGCCAGCTTTCATGGAACCAGCAGTTCCACTGATATCTGATTGGTTCTTTCCATCCGTTCCACTTTGTGAGACTTTTTTAGTCCTTCTATTCTGCGAAAAGCATCCATTCACAAGTCTGTAACTTTTTGGTTGTCATTTTTGGTGTTCTTCATGTCACACAATATCTGTGCTTTGACATTTCCAGTTTAAAATTCTTATTGTTATACTGAACTTTATTTACTTTGATTGCCATTTATTTCCAAAAGCAATGAAAGCTTTTGTTTTTGTATTCTTATTTATAAATTACTGTCTATTTTTCCATCGTTGTATTGTTCCAAGATACAAGTCCACAAATTGAAAAAATGTTTTTTCATGTACATCTGGACTACAATTAGCTAGTTTTTTTTTTTTTTTTGTCCACACAATATTGGTTTTTTGTTGGTGCCTTTTCAGGGCTAATTTTTACTTTATAATGTTGCATGCCTTTAAATTAATGCTTAAAGTAACACGTGGGAATGAAATGATATAGTATGCAAGATAAATGAGAGTGGAAGGACAGAATGTTAGACGGACCTGCGCGCCCAATTCTTAACCCTTCGAAAATAAAGTCCGTTCATTCGTTTGATATCTTGTCATGTAAATGAGAGACATGCTGTGCCATAAATTATTGTCAATGAAAGCAAGAAATTAGGTTCTGTGATCACTACATCAGTGCTATTTTTAGGAAGTGAAGTAAACAATGTGAATAAATGAACAGAGATGTGGTTTCTTAGAAGGATGACACCAAACCATGGACAGCTAAGAAATCTAATGACAGATACTGGCAGACAGGGTAAAAGAGACAAGTAAATGTATAGATATTGTTGGGTACTTGTAATGTTTGTGTATGATAAAGGATAAAGTGTATCTAGGTAGTTGGTCTTTGTGGGACAGCACTCAATTCTCAACATCAGCACAAATTGATAATAATGCTCAGAAAACAGCTAATACGGTCTAAAACGTTTAATAACTCACTTGAACATTGAATGAAGCTCTCTCTCTGGTGAGAGAGCATGCACGCACACACACGTATAAATAAATGAATAAACAAATAATTCTTGCTGATACTCGATATTTGCGTCCTCACGTCCACATTTTATGCTGGACATACAAATACTTCTGCATCTGGGGAAGACTCATCCCAAAGAAAACACACTTGTGCTGGACATGTCTGGTCACACTGAAGGACTCACACCAAAGACCGTTGTATCCACCCATACGCCACTAATGACAACTTGTTCACATCATCATTCTTACCAAGTGACACCATTCAACAACACACTTTCACTGAGAGCGCCCTGTCAAAAAGATTTATTGAAGTTTTATGTACCTCAGAGCAGTTCCCAACAGATAGGCAAAAGACAGTCTACATTTGTGCAACATTTTCTGAGAGGTTAGAAAGAAACAACTGACTTTCTCTGGGCACGTTACCAGAAGACAGTCAAAATTTGCGCAACATTTTCTGAGAAGTTAGAAAGAAGCAATCAACTTTCTCTGGGCATGTTACCAGAAGACAGTCAAAATGTGTGCAACATTTTCTGAGAAGTTAGAAAGAAGCGATCAACTTTCTCTGGGCATGTTACCAGAAGACAGTTAACATTTGTGCAACATTTTCTGAGAAGTTAGAAAGAAGCAACCGACTTTATCTGGGCATGTTACCAGAAGACAGTCAACATTTGTGCAACATTTTCTGAGAAGTTAGAACTAGGCATGTTACCAGAAGGCAGTCAAAATTTGTGCAACATTCTCTGAGAAGTTAGAAAGAAGCAACCGACTTTCTCTGGGCATGTTACCAATAGAAGAAAGCTGGAATATATTGTGGCAACATAAAGATAGAAAATGTTCTTCAAGAAGCTTTCACAAATTTAAGCCAAAAGTATAACAAAAGTAATTACTGGATCTCTGCTTATATCTTCAAGTGTCTCTAGGAATCCAGGGTCCTGCCAGGTTACAGCTGCCGATGTTGAAGACAAAATATTTGCATGAAGCTTTCTGGCTGGTTCAATCTGGAGCCTCACAGCCTCATCTTCTGGAATAATTAAAATAAATGAATGTCCTTTGTGTTTGCTCTTTTAATCTTTTCACATCTTTTGCCCAGAAGGAGGGGACATTAAAAAATGTAAGTCCTACTATGTGTCCCACATGCCAGGACACACAACAAAACACTGCTCCTGTTTCTTACCATGCGTCCAAGCCAACTGAACAAAATGGATCAACTTTTTATCTCCTCAATTCTCAATACTAAATGCAATGTAAAATGCTATTTTATCACTAGCAAAGCGTTCATAAAGTTTGGCTTTTGAAATCCAATCTGGTATATGTTAGGCGGGGGGGGGAGGGGGGGAGAGAAAGAGAATCCCGTTACATGCCCACTGAGGCATATTGGGGAACATGGTGTTAGGCCCATATTTTCGTGACCATCTGCATACCCTAGGGGATGTGGTCAGCATCACGCCGGCCGCCTTAATATTCCCAGATTTGCTTTGGTACCAAATTCATGAGGCTGGGTCGACCCCGGAGCCGTTTGCGGTCTAAAAAATCCCACCTCAACTGGGTATCGAACCACGGACCACCAAGCTAGGAAGCCAGTGCATTAACCACTGTGCTACTGTGGCTTCATATGTAAGGCTAGCCTTGTGTGTACATCTGTGTTTGTGTACATCTGTGTTTGTGCACCCCTGCATGTCAGTGTTTCACTCATTATGTGTCTGTGTGTGTACATGCATGTGCGAATGTGCATTTGGTCATATTTTTTTACAGTCTCATCAGTGACCCCTAAGGAAGTCTGAATTAGTACTCTCATAACTATATGGGGTAATGGGATGAATAGTACGGATAATTATCTTGCTTAATCAATTTAATTATTTTGTCCTTTTAATGTCTTCATATGTATGTGTGGACGCGCTAGAGAGGCACATGTGTGTGTTTGTGTGTGCATGTGCACTTGCATGTCGTCACATACATTCACGGTCCCTGCAAAGACAACATCTCTTACCTTCGTGTGCTGGGCTTACATCTGGCACTGTGACTAGGTCTTTTGATGACAACTGTGACATATGCTCTGAAACACAGAATTCAATTTTTTTTCTGAAATTTTTCATGTACTGATGTTTACATGTGAACAATTATTTATTCACTAGTAGCAGAGTCCTGGCTCTTTTTATCTCTTGGACTGCCTTTTGTATCTCTCATAGAAATTTAAAATGTGCATCTCTTTAGCCAGAATGATGACCAAAATGCTATTTTTTTACCCACAGATCTGGAAAACATAACCCAAGGCTTCATCCTTTCTTTAAAAAAAATGTGAAAGTGGAATGTTCTTGATGGTCAATCACGTCTATTATCCTTTATTATGTACACAGACCGTTATGGAAATTTATCACAGTAAAAAAGTGACAACTAATATAACCGCACAAAAATTACACTAAAAAAATATAAGAAGTGTTGCAGGTGAAGTAAAATCTGACCCAAGTCCAGTATAGAACTAGGACTGGAAAAGAGAGGTGTAGAAGTGGGATCCATTCTCTTATGTTTTTCTCTGGTGTCAAACGACAAGGTAAAAAGTGTCACAAATCATCATCATCTTCAATTTACAATGGATCTGAAAGCAGTGACCTATTTTGAAATGCTGACACGACTCTGTGAACATTAACCCCTAGACTGTGGAGCTGTCTTTTCACAAATGTATTAACTGTCGTGGCTACTTGTATCTCAGAAAATGGAGGAACACACATACGTGTCCTGAGCTGACAGATTTTAATTATGTCTTGTCATATTTAAAAATGCCCTGTGTAGTTCTCTGAGGGTCTCTGGGGTCTGTGAGGTCTCTGGGGTCTGTGGGGTCTTTGAGGTCTCTGGGGTCTGTGAGGTCTCTGGGGTCTGTGAGGTCTCTGGGGTCTGTGAGGTCTCTGGGGTCTGTGAGGTCTCTGGGGTCTGTGAGGTCTCTGGGGTCTGTGGGGTCTGTGAGGTCTCTGGGGTTTGTGAGGTCTCTGGGGTCTGTGAGCGGCTTCTTGGGGTCTGTGTGGGGGTCCTGTGGAGGTCCTGTGGGGTTCCTCTGTGTGAGGTCTGTGGTGTCAGCGAGGTCTCTGGGGTCTGTGAGGTCTCTGGGGTCTGTGAGGTCTCTGGGGTCTGTGAGGTCTCTGGGGTCTGTGAGGTCTGTGAGGTCTCTGGGGTCTCTGAGGTCTCTGGGGTCTGTGAGGTCTCTGGGGTCTGCGAGCAGACAAAGAAAGAATAAGACAACTGCTACCTCATGCATGTCCTAATAGCCAACTTATATTGGTTCTCACTTTCTTGTCTTGTCTGTTGTCATGTCTTGTCTGTTGTCATATGTCTTGTCTGTTGTCATATGTCTTGTCTGTTGTCATATGTCTTGTCTGTTGTCATATGTCTTGTCTGTTGTCATATGTCTTGTCTGTTGTCATATGTCTTGTCTGTTGTCACATGTCTTGTCTGTTGTCACATGTCTTGTCTGTTGTCACATGTCTTGTCTGTTGTCACATGTCTTGTCTGTTGTCATATGTCTTGTCTGTTGTCATATGTCTTGTCTGTTGTCATATGTCTTGACTGTTTGTCCGTATATGTCTTGTGTGTGTTGTCATATGTCTTGACTGGTGTTTTACATATGTGTTCTAGTCTGTTTTCATACGGTCAGGGGGTCCCCAGCGATGAAGCTATCATAGTTTCCTTAAAGTGGGGGCCCCATCATTATTTGTCCTTTATCTTGGCAAGACTTCCTTACTATCTATACTGCTCAAAAAAAGTTAAAGGCCACTTTCAATTTTTAGGTCATGTTCCACTTCTGCTGTTTTTTTAAAAAAACCTGAACAGGCTCATGTGAGTTCAAAAAAAGTTTTGCTGCATTTGAGGTTTTGCATGCTTAAACAAAGTTTGTTAATTTCTGACAATAAAATCAAATCTTGTGGTTACGTGTGTGTGTCCTCCCAAGGTCAATCAAAGGGTGTCGATGTTTGTCGCCGCACAGTATGTTGGAAATAATGCCATGTGGTAAAAATAAGGGTGGATCTTAGGGGAGTTGCCTAGTTGATTTTACAATTGCTATGCTGGGATTGGGTAGTGGCTTTCACGATGCTAGTCGTGGAGGTAGGAGGGGTATGAGTGCGGGTTCAGGGGAGACAGGTTGATTAGATACTGGAAGTAACTGGCAAAACTGGGGATTGGTTATGTACGATAGTGATGGCATGCTTCTCAAGGCTACCATGTATTGCGGGGGTGTTGTAAAAGAAACACTTTAAATTAGGATAATACCATGTTTGTTGTGAATGCGAGAGATAAAAGGCATACGGGAAATGAAGCTAACTTTAGAAAATGAAAAAGCGGTAAATGAAGGTTTGAACTAACCTTAAAACTTCAATTCCAAATTAAAAATAAAAGAGGGAAAAATATAACAAAAAAAACCAAATACACAAACAAAACACAAAAGTTGTTTGTATTCGTATATAAAAGATCGAAAAATGTAAATAGAAAATGCACTCAGTGTGCGCAAACCGAGAGTGTCGATGATTGGAAGCTGGGGGCACTTTTACCTGTTGAAGTGGTCGCTGGGCATCACGCGGGTTGTCTAGGCGGCAAGGGATTCCCGGCGCAAGCGATTGCGGGATTCCGCGCCCCCGCCCTCGGAATATCCTCATTTGCCTCGGCACCATTTTGTGTCGATCGGGTTGTTCTCTCGGTTTCAGCGCGCATGCATTACGTGCTGGCGGGGGGGGGAAGATGCGAGAGCGAAATCTTGTCGCTCCTTAAGGGAGAGGAGATAATGATTATCTTGCTGTTGGGATTTTCGGGCGTTAGTGGGGGTTATAGCTTTTCTATTTCATAAATAAGTTTTGTCGATATACAACCAGCTGTGTGATTATGAAGTGTGGTCACACCATACTTTTGCACAGCGGGGTGCGTGTAGTCCAAAATTTCTTACTTTCATGAGCTTCACGGTCTGAAACTGGCATTTTTCATTTACGCGGGTCCTGGTTTAGCAAGGCACAACTAAACGGATGTTCCGTTTTGGCGGGCTTTTGTCAGGAGCTGGACTCAGGTATCCCATACCTGTTGCAAGTGCATTGTTGGGTTGGGGCAGACTTTTTTTTTTCCTACGTACATTTCGGGGAGCCCAGATTGGATCCTTATTTGTACCGGGGGGGTTCACCCCGGGTACATATGTATCAAATTAAAGCCAGTGAGGGGAGATAGAATTTTCAGCATATTGCGGGCGTACCGGTTTGCTGCAGATTCCTTGCTTGCATGCAATGGCGAGATGGGGTTTTGGATTGTGTCATTGGGAAGATAGCTACTAGACGTTTTTTCACTCGCAGTGGCGACCCTGCCTTCATCTCTCACTCTCACTTTCGTCAGCTTCCAAGTAATGGGTTGGCAGTCCAATGTCTTTTATTCGCAATGTTTGCGGCAGGGCCGCTGATCTGTGGGGATACCCGGGTAGTAACGTGGTGCACACGGGGGGGTTGCGGGGGCAGACATGTGTGGCGTACCGTTCTACGCCCCCCCAGGGTCTGCAAGTCCCCACTAAACACCGTGCACTCCCCCCATCCCGCTAGCTCGGGGTGGGCTTCGGTATACCTCAGATTTAACTCGCTCCCCCACCCGCCGTGACCCGTCTGTCCACGGACCCCTTTAGATCCCTCCAGGGGTACCCTCTTCGTATTGTTCCCCCCCTTACTGGGGGCGGGGTCCGGTTATGTCAAAACTGGACCACCGAGTAAACCCAGGTTTTGTTTTTAGGTACGAGCATCCTCAAAATGGTGCGTTGGTCTATTAGCCGAGCGGGGAGCGGATGTGGGGGGGGGATGTTGAGGTATCGTGAGAGGGGGTGGGGGGCAATAATGGGGTATGAATCTGGGACAAAGTACATGAATTGGGGGAATAGGACATTGAGTTTTTTTTTTGTAATCACTTTTAATTTTTTGGTTATCTCTTTGGGATTTGATGAGAGGAGTATGTTTTGTTATTGGGGGAAGGGGGTGGGTGTGGGTTGAATGGGGGAGTTTGTAGGATTTAGAGAGTTTTTTAGGTGGGGGGGGGGTGGGTTGGGGGGGTGGGGTTGGGTAGATTATAGGGGGGGGGGGGGGGGGTTGGGGTGGGAGGGTTGGGGGGGTGTTTTGGGTTGGGTTTCCAGGGTATGGGTCCTGGGTTTGTTGGGGGGAGATGTGGTTTGGGGATGTTGTTGGGGGGGGGGTTTTGGGGTGTGATGGTGGGGTGGGTGTTGGTGGGGTTTTATTGGGGTTGGGGGTTGTTGTGGTGGTTGGTTGGGGGTTTGGGTGGGGGGGGGGTGGATGTTTTACGATTGTTTGGGGTTTTTTTTGGGAGGGGGAGGAGGTGGTTTAGGGGGGGGGGAATGGGGATTGTTTTGGTTATGGGATTGGGGGGATGGGACAGAATAAATTGGGGTTGTGGATTTGATTTGGGAGGGGTTTTTGAGGGGGGTGGGGGGGGTTGGGTGGCGTGGAAACCTGGTTGGGTTTTTGGGGGTTTGTGTTGGGGGTTGGGTGGGGGGGGGGGGGGGGGTGTGTAGGGGGGAGGTTTGTGTTAGTTAAGGTATGGGACAATTTAGTGATTGGTAAGGGATGATGGGTGGAGTAGTGGGTTTGGATATATATGGGTGTGTGATTGAGGGGTTGATGTGGGTAGTGGTTTGTTGGGATGAAGGAGGGAATAGTTGGGGTGGAGGGTATCGAGGGGCGTGAGGTAGAAGGAGCACATGATGTAGGATCCTAATGAATTGGTGGAGGGTATGGGGGATGTGGTAGAAGGATAGAGTGATGATATTTGCCGAAGGTGTGAGGGGAGGAGAGTGATGGGTAGGAGGGTGGTGGTAGGGAGGTTGAGTGCAGGGGTATGAATATAAAGGGAAGAGAGGAGGGAGGTGAAGTATTGGATAGAGTTAGTAGGGGTCGTAGATTTATGGGAGAGTGGAACTGGGGTTGGAGTTTAGAGAGTTTCTGATAAATCCCTGTGATAGATGTTGTAGTTCCCAAAGGGAGATTGTGGACGGGTGGGGAGGGTGTCGTGTTAAGAGAATATAGAAAGGATAGTGGGACTGGAGGAGTATATAGTGTATATAGTTTCCAACAAGACGGATGGCCAGAATAGGGTGGATGATGGATGAGTGAGGAGGATTTGATTGTTAGTTTCTGTAGAATAGGTGCGGGGTGAGAAGGCGTTTGATGGTGAATGTGGTTTAGATGATTCGATGGATAATTGTGTTTTGGAGTATGTAGGGGAGATTTGTGGTGCGGGGGCGAGATGTAAGATAAGTTTGTTTTGGTTTTGTAAAGTCCATTGGCCCATGCGCGGCTTCCACTGTCGCAAAGAGAAGCCCTGGTGAGATGTCCAATTGGATATGTGGGTTAGAACATAATGAAGCGATTGGGGGGAAGGATATACAGCCATGACATTAGAGATGGTATTTAAGGACCAAGTATTATATTAAAATGTGGTAGATTATGGTAGGGGATCCTCCGATTTATGTATAAGGATGATTAGAGAGATTTATGTGTGGAATGGGCAGTTATGGGAGGAGTAGTCCTCGATCTGAGACCTTGTTCCTCCTTCCCTCTTATGGCTTTACCCTTCGAATTATGATGATTGAGTAAGGATATGAGAATGAGTTCTGTATGAATTAAATAAGACAAGATTGGGGAAGGTTGGGGGAATTACTGGGGGGGTAGGTTGATAGAATAATCTACTGCCTAAAAATCTAAGGGGAATTGTCATGAGGTGGGAAGTTACCCTTCTCATAGCCATAATCCGCTATATAATCTGCTATTATTCCCTTTTCTAATCTGGATCTACTATTATATGTAAAGTATTTTTAACCCTGGGATTGTTTCCTCGCTGATGCAAAATGTGCATTCTGTAAATTGTGAGTATATGTATTATTTTAACTATTGAAGCTAACATTCTCTACAACCCCTCCTATTATGGCAATTCTAGTAGTGCCCACCTCTACATATGAATGCCCCCCTTTAGGGTTACCAAAAGAAAGCTCCCGAGTGATATTTAAAGTGTGTCGACCCCATCTCCATGACCTGTTCTACCCAACTTAAAACTGATTGATTTTCTTTCTTCTTCTTTCAATTATTCTTAAATCGTTATATGAAAGGTGAAAATTATTGATTTTGATGTGTTATTGACCATTACACCTGTGATGTCGACAGGTCTTTCCTGTTAGGTTTACGGGGTTGGATTTTTGAATGTTATTGTTGATTTAGCAAATCTGGGATACACCATTAAAGCAAATTGGTAGAGATTTTGAAATGGGATGTATGTAGACAATCTGGTTGATTTGGTATTGTTCCCCAAGTATTGATTATACTTGGTTGTTGAAATAGGATATCGCCAATAGGGTTCCATGAGAGAGGAATTAATTTACATGGGAGTTATTTAGTGACAGTGTCACGTAGATTGTAGTTTTGGGAAAAGAATAAGGTGAAATATCACCTGTTTCCTTAACAGGTAAATTTAGTAGGGTGTTTTAATGCAATGCGAAGGGGGCTTATAGACCTTTTAATTTATCAATCCAGTGATTTGCTATTCTCTAATAATTGAACATGGATGAAAGGAATGATTTAAGCAAATAGTGACTTTAAAAAGTAACACAGCTAATCTCATACCTGCCTCCTGAGTGACATTCCAAGTCATCCCAGACCAGGAACTGTTCCTCTCACCATCTGACACCATCACAGCAAACTCATAAT
This sequence comes from Oreohelix idahoensis, assembly GCA_024509875.1. Lineage (NCBI taxonomy): Eukaryota > Metazoa > Mollusca > Gastropoda > Stylommatophora > Oreohelicidae > Oreohelix > Oreohelix idahoensis. The sequence continues at coordinate 590,900 of JAMPIV010010610.1, forward strand.
TTGTAAATGGCTGCAAACCACTTACAACCATGTGGGTATCAGATGTGTGCTGCACCTCAAAATGACTTTGTTCAGATGTAGAACTGGACAGGTGATTCAGCTGTCGATATCTCAGATAATATTCTCTCTTCCTGGAACCTACTTCTCCATTCCTGTCAATAAAATGACAATAATTAAAGGCAAAGAATAGCCAAGCTAAATGCAGGTATTAATCTGACAATTATAACACCATGTCCCTTTTCAGCACAAGAAAAAAAACCTGTAGACAATAAGTTCATAAGAAATTCTTAGACATAAACATAAAGGTAATACAGAAGACTTGGAAAGACCTGAATAGACAACACAGGGCAGGATGGCTTGGCGTGTATTAGCTGAAGGTCTGTGCTCCAGAGAAAACTAAACAGTGATGGTGATAATGATGATGTTTGCTGTGGACATATGACAAACTTTTCTGTCCTGAAACATCCTGCTACATATGACAACATTCAAGACATGACAACATAAGACATATGAAAACTTTCCTGTCCTCAAACATCCTGCTACTGTTGTATTATTCTACTGTAGAACTTTCTTTAAGTACAATGTTTACTCTTTCTTGCGAACTTTTATTACTAGTTTCTAAACTGAAGTGATGGCTGTTTTTCTAAGCACACAATGGTAACACAGTTCCAACTCAACCGTCTTGTGTTTCATCTGAATTATTTTTTTTCATATTGTTGATCATGATGCTCCCTATTCGACGATGCAGTATCTCTTGATTTCTTTTCTCCCCCCCTCCCCCCCCCCCCCCCGCCCACCCCCCCCCCCCCCCCCCCGCTCCCCCCCCCCCCCCCCCCCCCCCCCCCCCCCCCACCCTCGTATTAACTCTTCTGTGTCATGTGTCCAGATTAATGGGAATTGACCCTCTACCGTATACCCAGTGTTCAGAAATAGACAACACTCATGTGAAAACCGGAGTCCCAACTAAAAATAGTCAACCAATCACATTAAATTTAAGTAATGAGAGCACCAAAGGACAGCTTTCGTTAACAGTGGTCATTGTATTTACAGAAAATCTGATTATTTTTTAGCATGAAACATGTCAGTTAAGAACCAATTACTTTGAGTGGGAAAGCACTACGTCTTGGATGCTTACAGCTGCTCAGGTAATATAAAAGGTAATATAAAATTTATCATTTTCAGACAATTTGAGTGTAGTTAAGCAGCACGTGTGCGTGTTTTGCTGTTATTATCACAATTTGTGTGACGATTCGCATGTTTGCATTTTTCGTTGTTATTGCTACAGAAATATGTCCAGCTTTATATTTACATTTTTTAAGTCTCCTAAGCAAATAATTGTTTTCAAACTACTTAGAAACACTGCTGGCTTTGACGATGATTGTTTGGTAGTCACAATTTGTTGTCAAATAACGGAACTGATGCAGAAAAGCTGGACACATTAGATTTAGTTGATGAGTGGGCGTAGTCCTATTCTGGTCGATAGAAAAGCAACAAAACTAGACCTACAGTAACATCTAATCACTAGTCCTAGGTAGAAGATGAAGCTATGGATACTATTAAAATATTAAACAAATGTAAAAAGTTTTTATATGATATTATTCTTCATTTGTTTGAAAATTACATAATGCAATATTGCATAATTTATCTTATTCTTATAAGGGACCACAGTAAAAACTGGTGTGAATAACACTAAATGTACTAACTGTGGTCATAATCTATGTTTTTTTTTTTTTTTTACTTTGTAAATAGATTACCTTGATGTGCGAAGATTAAAAGGAAAGTTTTATTGTCTACAAAATTTTACATGCAAAATGTTTGAAGTATACCAAACGTACTCGTGTTAATACTGCCAAAGACACTATATATTACAATTCTCTATCTATTTCCCTACAGTTTGGTATATAATAAGTATAAGTTCACAGAACAGATTAACATAAAATTTACACCAAAAGATAGTACACTTCCCCGTTTAGAATTCTTCAAAAAATAATTACGGCACAGGGTGGAAAATAATTACAAAGTCAAAGAGTTAACAATGTTCTAATATTTTATGGGTATATGTGCAGCAGTTTTCATGTAATCGTTGTTTCTATGACACATGTGTGTTTTTATAAAGTTTTGCTCAGGAACTCAGTCATACAGGGAAGAACTCTCAGGGGATTAGGGCCAGAAGGGTTAACACCATCCTCTTTTGTATGGAAGCTGTTTCGATTAACTATACAAGAGATATTATGATGGTCATATGCCCTTCCTTTTTTGTGTACAAGAACATAGCTTTTCAGGAAATGATTGAAACAACAGTGACAGAAAGTAACAATATAGGTGTTAGCCTAAACAGTAAAAAGATAGAAACAATGATCATCTCAAAGAATAGAATTTTGCCAGAATGCACCAACAATATTAGCCTTATTAGTCATCCAAGTAAGGTGATGTTAAGGATACTTTTGAACAGAATAAAACAAAAATCAGAAGAAATCTTGTCTGAGGAACAGGCTGGCTTTAGACCAAAAAGAAGTACCTCAGAACAAATCTTCAATATTAGATTATTGATCGAAAAACATCTCCAGCATCAACACGATTTATTCCATAACTTCATCGATTTCACAAAAGCCTTCGATCGAGTCTGGCATGAAGGCTTATGGCAAATAATGAGAAAATTCAATTTTGATACCATCATAGATATCATTGAAGTACTATACAAGGACGCAAGCAGTGCTGTTTTTGCAAGCAATGACATTGAAGAATTTTTCAAAACAACTGTAGGAGTTCGCCAGGGATGTATCCTGTCCCCAGTGCTCTTTAATATATATCTAGAACATATTATGCAGGAGGCTCTCTACGATTATAAAACAACCATATCGATTGGAGGCCGACCTCTTTGCAATCTACGTTTTGCTGATGATATCGATCTGATAGCTGGAACAGAATCAGAACTTCAAGACCTTACCTCTAGACTGGAGAAAGTAACAAGAACGTATGGGATGGAAATTAATATAGAAAAAAGCAAGATATTGGTGAATAGCCATAAGAAACATGTTCCGACCAACATTACGTTAAATGGGCAAACGTTAGAAGAAGTTAACACCTTTAAATATCTCGGGTCCACTATATGTAGTGATGGAAGATCAAGTAAAGAAATCAAGACAAGACTTGAGATGGCCTCAGCTGCCATGACAAGGCTGAATGTGATCTGGAAAAGTAACATCAGTTTTCCAGTGAAGATCAAATTATACAAATCACTTGTATTATCTATTCTCTTGTATGGGTGTGAAGGCTGGACACTCACTGCAGATACGGAGCTAGGATTCAGGCTTTCGAGCATAAATGTTATAGAAGAATTTTGCGCATTTGCTATAAAGAGCACAAAACAAATGTCTATGTTAGAGAGAAGATAAACACCTATGCAGGCCACCAAGAACCACTTTTGTCAGTAGTGAAATGTCGAAAGCTTGCCTGGTTTGGGCATGTAACTCGTCATGACTCCCTTTCGAAAACGATCCTCCAGGGAACAGTCAAAGGTAAACGGAGAAGAGGAAGGCAAAGAAAATCCTGGGCTGATAACATCAAAGAATGGGCAGGACACGGTTTTTCCACACTTGTACGCATTGCTGAGGATAGAGAGCAGTGGAGGACCCTGTCTGCTGATGCTTCCACCATGGCACCCCTACGACCCATGACGGGTTACGGGTTGAGATGTGATGACCAACAATATAAATGGGACAGGTCTGAAACAAGTCAACAGGTTCAACAACTAGTATATGTAAGATGTCATCTCAGAGAAAAAGAGTTGAATAGCCCATGCAAAAGCAGCATTTCATAAAAGTATTATATGCAATAAAACTTTGTTCAATGAAAGTAAGAAAGGATAGTTATTCATTGTTGCATACAGCCAATCCTGTCGTATGGAAGTGAGCAATAAGTAAACAAGCAAGAAAATCCCTGGAGGCCACAGAAGTGATTTAGTAGAAGACTGATAAGAATACTATGAACAGTTTAAAGAATAAAAGTAATGAGGATGCCCTGCAAGAAGCCAATGTGCAAAGGAAGCTTACTGCTCATATTAGAAGGAAGCTTACTGCTCATATTAGAAGGAAGCTTACTGCTCATATTAGAAGGAAGCTTACTGCTCATATTAGAAGGAAGCAATCCACTTTCTTAGAGCATTTTAAAAGATGAAAGCTGGATAAGTTGTGACAACAAGAAAGATTACTTGAAAATAAAGAGATAAAGGATGACAAAAAGAGAAGACACTAGAAAGTGGGACATTAATAGAAAGAAGTCAATAATATAACTCATAAACAGTACTCAAGACGGGAAGTTGTGAAGAGACATGATCACCTATGCCAGGTGGCACAGTGCTTCAAGGAGAAGTCACCTTTCTCTGAAGCTTGACAGCATTTAACCTTTGAGAAAATGTAGCAGCGTACTTGATTTCTCTTCCATTCATTACGGTAATAAGTTGGAATAATAAGACCATGGCTGTGATCAACTCATTCCTATGACAAGTTATGGCTAAACTCACATGTCAACCCAAGACACACTGATGGCCTCAGATGATAGGACCATGGGCCTTACATCGACAGGTGATAACAGCATCTGCTCCGGAACAAAATATTTTAAAAAATCAACAACAAAATAGCAGTGACCAGGATTAAATAACAGTTTACACAAAGATCACAGAATTCAAGAATTGTTCTGATAAAGAACGCAGAATTGAAGAACAGCCCAGATAAAAAACACATAATTCAAGAACATTCCTGATACAGAACAAATAATTCAAGCACAGACTAGAAAAGGGAAAATAAGAGGAAAACATTACATCTATTACAGGTGCGTAACCCAGAATCTGAACATCCAAAAACCGAAAGTTTTTTTTGGGCCGATTTTTGGGCTAATTTAAGCGCCCTTTGGTTTCCAAGAGGAATTTTTTTTATTTTTTTACTGGAATGCGGGGAACCAAAAAAAAATGCAATCTTCAGCTTACTACGTTTCCAGCCGTGACGCGCAAGGTGCAATATAGGCTGACGTAAGCGCTACCGCATGATACAAATTTTTAAAGTGTTGTTAGTTTTCTCTCGTCACTGCGTCCAGCCACATGTTGATATTTTTTACAGGTATGCGAGAAACTGACCACGTGATACGTTCAGTTTATCACGTTTTTGGCTCATGACGTGCATGCTCAGTACAATATATGCTGATGTAATCGCTACTGCGGGATACGAATATTCAAACATAGTGTGGTCTGTTGTGTACCGGCATTGCTACCAGCCACGTGTGTGGATAATTCTGAGCTTTTTTGTGATTTTGAGTTGGATATTTGCGTGCTAATTTTGTGATTTAGAGTTTAATTTCATTGTGAAAATGTCGAAAAGAGCTGCATATACTCCTGTGGATAACAGTGGGAATATGAAAAGGAAGCATTTGTCGTTATCAATAGCACAGAAAGTAGAGTTATTGCAGAAGCTTGAGCGTGGTGTCTCGGTACGTCGTCTTACAGAAGAATATGGTGTAGGAACTACCACAGTATATGACATAAAAAAACAGAAAGACAAGCTGCTGAAATTTTTCAGGTACAGTGATGACCAAAAACTAATGTCAGACCGCAAAACTTTACACAGAGAAAACAATGAAGATCCTGACAGTGTATTGAGGGAATGGATTCGACAACGGCGAAGTGAACGCATGCCGCTGACTGGTTTGTTGGTCATGAAACAAGCTAAAATATACCATGAAAAACTGAACATTGAAGGCGAGTGTGAATATTCGGTAGGGTGAAAACTTTAACAACGGCTGAAGAGAGAGCACCAATAGGCATTAAGGATGCAAAGGACAGGTTGACTGTTCTTGGTTGTGCCAATGCTGCAGGCACACACCAGTTAAAGTTGATAGTCATTGGGAAAAGTAATCATCCAATATGTCTTAAGGGTGTAACCAATTTACCCATCCATTACTATGCCAATAAGAAAGCATGGATGACGAGAGAAGTGTTTTTTGACTGGTTTAATAACCATTTTGTACCAGCAGTACGAGCTCATTGCACACAAGCTAGACTAGATGAAAACTGTAAAATTGTTCTGTTCTTGGAGAACTGCTCTGCACACCCTCCTGCGGAACTTCTTGTCAAAAATAATATTTTTGGAATGTACTTACCTCCAAATTAACATCAGTAATACTTCTTCTTCTTCTTCTTCTTCCTTGTTCGTCCTGAAAAGGACGGTGGTTGCGTTGTGTCTGTTTACGCCTAAGCTGTGATATCTGCACCTTTCGGTCGACACATCCGACTTCTGCACAGCATTTTTTAGGACCGGGTTTGCCTTCCCATTTCGATCCACACTCGCTCAGCCAGACTGCACAGCTGCAGACTGTTTCCAGGACCACCACGTGGAGGTGGAGTGCGGTCTTGACCAGCTCTGGTTCGCTGGTCCTGACGCAGGCAGTCAAGCTATGAGTCGCTGACTGTGGTCTCTATTGCTGCGTCTTGAGGTCCCTCATTAATACAGCCTTGCGACCAAGGGATTTTACAATCTATGAAGAGCCATTACAAACATGCTTTTTGAATTGTATGCTGCATGCCGTGAACACTGGTGTAGAAGTAGAAACATTTCTCAAGGAGTTCACTGTTAAAGACGCAATCTATACAATTGCAAGTGCATGGAGTAGTGTTGACAAGGTAACACTAACAAAAGCTTGGCACAGACTCTGGCCGGCAACGATATTTGACGATAATGAATCGGAAGATGATGAGTTGGTAGGATTTCATATCAGTAAAGAGAAGAACATGATATCAGACCTCCTAACCTTCGCCAGAAGCGTAACATCGGAAAATTGTAACAAGTTAGAGGAGGCTGACATAGAGGAAGTGCTAAACATTGATAATGATGCACCTGCTGTGCATTCTTTGAGTGATGGGAAAATTGTCCAAATGGTTCTACAAGACAAGCATGATGACAGCAGTGATGATGATGACATTGTGGATGCCGGTGAAAACATCCCCATAGACGAAATGGTTATGTGTGATTGGTTAATTAAAGGTCTTGAACGACGTGCATTCATAAGTGATTGGCAGTTTATGGGATTAAAGAGAGACTGCTTAGACAGAAACCATTGTTAATGAGACAGAATACACATGCCAAAGTCTACAGAAAGGCCATCTGCCATAATGCCTATTCATCCATTGAAAATCCTGTACCTGGTCCATCAACAGATGTCTGACTCCAAACTGATGACGACAATTAGAGCTTGAATGTAGGCTACGGGACTAAGTCAAAGGTGCTCAGTAAGTAAAACAAGACCTCTGAAGGAAACCAGAAATGATGTTTATCTGCACAAGTAGTAAAAGTCACAATCTACTTCAAGTGTCAAGATGTCTGGTATGTATGGGCAATCCTATATCTCCACAACTTTTTGTGCAAAAGTTAAATATTTCCAAGAAAATTGTTTGTACATCATGTACTCACACCAACCTTCTGCTGCACTATGTGTCCTGATGGTCTCGTACAAAGGTTGGCTGACACCCCATATGGTCTTAGCCCGTAAGCTCACTATGTATTCTTTACCAGGTTCTGTAAGAATACACATAACAATGTGACATAGTCGTGAGTCTTCATTACAAGACAAATAATTTCAAGGATTATTTAAAAGCAAGAATTAGCATGCATCACCACTATGGCAGTGAAAAATATGAGCTCACCTAAAATCATTTCTATGTTAGTATATGAAAGCAGTGTCGTTTTGGCATCATGAGTAATCCTTCAGTTGAGCATAACTATATCATCTTTGTGCACTCTCACGTAACAACATCTATTTCTCTCACATTACAGAAAGCCTGTCTCAGACTTCTCTCATCATCATACAGTTTTTCTTGCAAGTGCCTATCACTTACCTATCTGTTTTATTTGCTTCCATATATCTTTAAACAAACGTTATGTTGTAACAATATCTCAATATCTTAATACCTAAAAATGTTGACACATTTCTGATTTATTGTGTCACTTTAAAAAATAAGTATAAGGAATTACATATTACTGAAATAGCTAATTAAATAAATGAAATATTGTTACCTAAATTCTGTATTCTGTGGCTAACTTCTTTTCCACTAACTTGCAAAGTGTGGAGATCTGGAAAGCCCTGGCCATAACCAATCTTATAGCTGTTGACAGGAACTTGTTCAATGAAGCCGTCACGTTTTGGAGGCTGCCAGGTTACTACGGCAAATGTTGCATGTGGTTCAACATGCAGTTCTGTTGGAGATGGTGGAGGTCCATTTGACAGCTCTGAAGAGTCTTATGAAACAGAAACAATCAAGCAACTAAGTGCACAATTCATGCCCATTATCAGTCAAAATAATGATGCTATAGACTGGCTATCATTAAAGGTAAGTTAGAGTCCTGATATAACCAACAGTTTCATGTATATGGTAAATGAATGAAAGGAGTGCGGTACGAAGAAAAATAGCAAACATGTATATTATTTTTAAAACAGGCACGTCAGTTTGACTTTTTCCCCCAATTCAAATTAAATTGATGTAACATACCCACAGCACTCCATTTTAATTATTTTCATAATCCTGGCCCATGATAATATAGTGAAACACTAATCACAGCCATCTAAGCCTATGCCAGATTAGACTTTTAAAAAAAGCATTCATTTATGAACATTTGTGACAAAAACAGCATATTATGATACATTCTACAAATAGTACACAATTTTTTTTCTGTAGGCTTTGACAAAAAAAATTAAAAACAGTGATAGAATGTGTCATGTCCACTCAGGCACAGAAAAGAAAATACATTTTCTTATTGTCTGATGCTGTTAAACAAAGGACAGGACTGGTTCAAAATGGTAAAAATAATAAGTAGGTCTTTTTCACAAAGAAACAATACAAATATAACATGGAAGGCTTTGGTGGAAAACTGTTCATCAACCACAGAAGCAAGCAAGACAAAACAAAAGAAAGTAAACAAAAATAAAGACATAAAAGTGAATGACTTAAGACATAGAAAGAAGCAGTGAAAAACATTCCATGAAACTAGAAAATAAAATAGAAATGGTCAAAGTAAATCTATAAGAACTAACACCACAGATAAAAGTAATAGACCTGAAATATAATATCATCATCATTACCTTGCAGAAAAGTAATAGACCTGAAATATAATATCATCATTATTACCTTACAGTAAAGTAATAGACCTGAAATATAATATCACTATCATTACCTTACAGAAAAGTAATAGACTTGAAATATAATATCATTATCATTACCTTACAGAAAAGTAATAGACTTGAAATATAATATCATTATCATTACCTTACAGAAAAGTAATAGACTTGAAATATAATATCATCATCATTACCTTACAGAAAAGTAATAGACCTGAAATATAATATCATCATCATTACCTTACAGAAAAGTAATAGACCTGAAATATAATATCATTATCTTACAGAAAAGTAATAGACCTGAAATATAATATCATTATCATTACCTTGCAGAAAAGTAATAGACCTGAAATATAATATCATTATCCTTACCTTACAGAAAAGTAATAGACTTGAAATATAATATCATCATCATTACCTTACAGAAAAGTAATAGACCTGAAATATAATATCATTATAATTACCTTACAGAAAAGTAATAGACCTGAAATATAATATCATCATCATTACCTTACAGAAAAGTAATAGACCTGAAATATAATATCATTATCTTACAGAAAAGTAATAGACCTGAAATATAATATCATAATCATTACCTTGCAGAAAAGTAATAGACCTGAAATATAATATCATCATCATTACCTTACAGAAAAGTAATAGACCCGAAATATAATATCATTATCATTACCTTACAGAAAAGTAATAGACCTGAAATATAATATCATTATCATTACCTTACAGAAAAGTAATAGACCTGAAATATAATATCATTATCATTACCTTACAGAAAAGTAATAGACCTGAAATATAATATCTTTATCATTACCTTACAGAAAAGTAATAGACCTGAAATATAATATCATCATCATTACCTTACAGAAAAGTAATAGACCTGAAATATAATATCATTACCTTACAGAAAAGTAATAGACATGAAATATAATATCATCATCATTACCTTACAGAAAAGTAATAGACCTGAAATATCATCATCATTACCTTACAGAAAAGTAATAGACCTGAAATATAATATCATCATCATTACCTTGTAGAAAAGTAATAGACCTGAAATATAATATCAATACCTTACAGAAAAGTAATAGACCTGAAATATAATATCATTACCTTACAGAAAAGTAATAGACCTGAAATATAATATCATTATCATTCATCATCATCATGTGACGTATTCTTTCCAGAACGTTGTCTCCATTACAGCTGCTCTGAACCCATCACGATTCTGGGCAAGTCGACCTGCATCAGCCAAAGACAAGTTCAGACTCTCTGTGATGTCCTGGGTCCACCGTCGTCTAGGTCGACCCCTTCCCCTTTTTCCAGGGACCATGCCTTCCATCACTGTTTTTTCCAGACTATTATGTCTTTTTATATGACCGAAAAATTTCAGCTTCCTTATTGCGATGGTATTTAGGAGCCAATGTTCCTGTACATTTAGTGAGTGCAGTACTTCTCTGTTGGTCTTTTTTTCTGTCCAGGGTATTCTCAACATCCTTCTGTAGCATTTCATTTCGAATGATGTAATCTTTTTTGCAACTGTTTTATTGAGTGTCCAAGTCTCGCAGCCGTATGTTGCTACTGGGAATATACATGCTCTGATCAGTTGTAACTTTGTTTCTTTGCTTGTGCCTTGCCATAGGTTTTTCATCTGTATTAGCTTATGTGAAGCAATTGCAAGTCTTCTTTTAATTTCTACTGCACAGTCGCCAGAGCTGTTAATGATTGATCCTAAGTATTCGAATTCATTGACACTTTCCAGTTCTTCGTTATCAATTTCAATTTCTGGTTTGGTCTTTACTTTGTCTGTTGTCAATACTTTGGTCTTCTTGGTGTTTAGGTATAGATTCTGGGCCTCGCTGTGTTTTTTGGTGGACAGAAGTAATTGTTCAAGTCCTTCTGGGTTGGTCGATAGGAGGACTGTGTCGTCAGCATATCTGATTTCCGGGATCTGGTACCCGCCGATGTTAAATGAGTCAAACTCTGTGTGTTCTTAGGTCATCTCTTACGTTTCTCATGATATTCTCGGCATAAATGTTAAACAGGTAAGGGGAAAGGGTACAGCCTTGTCTTACTCCTTTCTGTACTTCAAACCATTCTGATGTTTCCCCCTCTATTCTTACGGCTGCCTGTTGTTCTTGGTACAGCAGTGCGATGAGTTGTATAAGGTGGTTTGGAAATCCCATATTTTTCATAATAGCCCATAACTGCTGATGTTGTACACAATCGAAAGCTTTTGTGTAATCAATGAAACAAGTATGTAGGTCAACGTTGAATTCTCTACACTTTTCTATGATGATCCTCATGTTGAATATATGATCCCTAGTGCCTCTACCTGGTCGAAAACCCGCCTGTACTTCATTTATTTCTGTTTCTAGCTTTTGTTGCATCCTTTTCATTATGATTTGTAAAAGTATTTTGCTGGCATGGCTTATAAGAGCTATAGTTCTGTAGTTTGTGCACAGTTTCAGGTTGCCCTTTTTTGGCAAGGGTATGTAAATTGATCTTTTCCATTCCTTGGGCCAAATTCCGCTTTGCCAGATCTTGCAGCATAATGCATGGTATATACGAGTTTGTCTTTCTGGTTTTTTAACTTCTTTTTTCTTCTCTCTACCACCAACTTCAGTGTTTCGTCTGAGATGTATTCTCGTCTCTTTATGCTTCTTTTAGGAATTAACCTCTGTGCATTTGTAATATATACATCTCTGATGTTATTAGCAAGTTCATCTGGTGTCATTTCCTCCTGTACTGCCATAAGAATGTCAAATTTGTTCTGAATATCGACACTGTACTCTTCTGGTATGGCGCTTGTGTCATAACGTATTACTTTGTCGCTTGTAACGACTTTTTTCAATTTGATCTTGAAGTTTGCAGCAAGAAGTTCATGGTCGGAGTCACAGTCTGCTCCTGGGAACGTCTTGATGGATGAGATACAAGATCGCCACCTTTGTTGTATTAAGATATAATCTATTTGGTTCTTGCTTTTTCCGTCCGGTGACGTCCATGTATATAGTCTTCTAGGGTGTTGCATAAAAAGAGTATTCGTGATGACTAGGTTGTTTTCTAGGCAGAATGTTGTCAAGCGTTCTCCTCTCTCATTTCTCTGGCCCAATCCATAACTTCCTTTCACTCTTTTTTCATGTTCTAATCTTTCGTTTCCAACTTTGGCATTAAAATCTCCCATTATTATCCTAATATCTTGCTTATTTGCTTTCTCTAATGCATTTTGCAGTTCATTGTAAAAATCTTCAATTTCCTGTTCTTCAGCAGCTGCTGTTGGCGCATATGTTTGTATAATTGTGATGTTCTTTCTTTTTCCTTTCAGTCTGATTGTGACAATGCGGTCATTTATGGGATTATATCCTAATAGTGAGGCAGCTGTCCTTTTAGACAGGTAGAAGCCTACGCCGCTCTGACCTCCTCTCTCTTTGCCTGAGTATATGAATGTTCCTCCTGATGGAATCGAAAAGTGTCCCTGGCCCGACCATCTGTGCTCTGAGATGCCCAGGATATCGATGTTTAGTCTTTCCATCTCGTTCTTCACTATGTACTTGATAAGGTTGATAATGTTGGATTTTTATTCCCGTTAATGATATCCACCAAAAGATAGATATAAGTGGATGGAAGCAGACATCATCATCATCATCAGTTGATAAGATCTCTATGGTGTTGTTTGCTCCACTGTAGTGTATGGAATGTCAACTTGACCTACGCAGTGGTGTGTAGACATGGATTGAGTGTACAATGTGCGAATGATGATAAGGGTTCGTGTTGTTGACAAATGTTCTTTTCTCACACTCATGTATGACTGGAAGTCATCGACACCAACGACTGTGTACCTTTTCTAAAGTTTAATTGGATGTACACACTCGACAGCACAGATAGTGACAAATCACAGGTTGGCATAATACATCATAGTACAGTGGATAAATGGTCTTGCAATGTTATGTTACATGGGCACTCATGTAGATTAATATTATAATGGACTGTCAGTAGCCAAGCCCTCAGCATCGCCCATACATATAAATCATCTGACTTCACTGACTGAGCACGTCAGCTTATAAACAATATTTCAGATGGCTTCTAAACCTAATCTCGTTTAGCGACGATTCTCCCACATAATGTTCAGCACATATTTTTTTCATATAATAATATTGAACCGCTAATAACGGGTTCTCATGTGTAGCAGTGATCTCTGGACTAAACAAGCGATAATACGGGCATCCCCTTTCTCTTCTTGAAAGTCGCTACATGTTTTGGTTCCAAGATGGCTTCACTCGTGAACTGTCACTCACGTTTGGATGCAGATAATGAATCTGTCCTAAAGTTAGTCATTCATAAAACATTGCATTGCTCTGTAGATTTGATCATGAACAATTGACTGCATTCTACAGAATATAGTGCTGCTAGGAATCGAAGTCGTTTTCATCGAGTCAAATATATTCTCTTAGACATTCAAATCGTAACTATCGAAAATGGTGGCTTCGATCGAGAGTTCATAAGAGTGTCTTTGATTACCTTGGTAGAGGAAATATGGAACTGCCATTCCTTGGCAATATGAATAAACACTGGGGTAAAGCATACACGATAGGTCTAGACGACTATCACTTTCCCCACAAATACTGAGATCACTTTTTCCCGGCGACAGGCCGACATAGGAAACACACACAGTCCCTATCAGGACGAAGCCAAATCACACCACACTCTAGCGACACATCCGCCGAATAGCCTTTGACCTCTCTAGAGACAACAGAACATATAGTTCGACTTAGATATGTAAAGATATACAGATATAAGACAGACTCGTCCTACTCAGACAAACAATACACATAAATTCAGGCCATAGATATTCTGAAGCAAGAACAATCTATTATTACCCAAACAACGAATAAATCGCAGTAAAATGGATTTATCCGCGGAGTTTGATCGAAGAGATGGCACAACTTTCAAGGGAAGTAACTCAATAATGACTTTCCCTTAAGCACAAAAAAAATTACCTATGTATAATATTGTAAGATATCAAAGACTGCACGTAACAGTCTTACCACACCTCCCGGGAAAAAAAAAATGGAACTTTTTTTTTTTTTGAAATACATCTAGGAGCAACGTACAATAGGCTCACAACGCATGAATAATGCGCAGATGAAAATATCAGGAATACCTATAACGCCTAATATGAGGCTAAGTCGACTTATGGAGCGACTGGTGAGAATGTGTCTCATAAACTGAGAGAAATTATTTCTCTACAAGTATATTTTTCCAGGAAGGTGTCATCAAAGTATAATACAATTCTGGCAATTACACAATGCCTAAAAAATTCATATCATCATCATTTCGTATTAGATATCTTAAATTTATGATTTATGAAGAAAAAATCATCAAAGCACAGCGGTGAATAAACATCCATGAACCGCTATGTAGTGATACAATCATTATATTATTAAATTACAAATGTGTATCTATCATGATATAGAAAAGGAACTACTATAGAACTAGACATATCAAGAAGTCTAAGCCCTAATAGTTATGTGGAATCATGTGGGCATCTTGACAGAATGTCTGCCATCACATTATCTGATCCACGAATAGCTCGCACAGAGAAATGAAAAGGTTGAAGAGCAATTGCATATCGAGTAGACCTCGAGCTCTTCAAATTCTTACTCTGTATAGCAGTAAGAGCTTTTTGGTCGGTTTCTACTATGAAATGTGCGCCTAGAAGGAATCTCTGTAGTTTGAGGATCGACCAAACCATAGCTAATAGCTCACGGTCTAAAACCGAATAATTCCTTTCTGCCGCATTAAGTTTTCTGGAAATATACATTACAGGATGCAGAGTTCCAGAGTACTCTTGCATTAGTGCCGCTCCAATCCCAGTGGATGAAGCGTCACTACGAAGAACGAATGTCTTATCTTTAGTGGGTAGCACTAAAATAGGTGGTGTTGAAAACAATGTTTTAATCTTATCCAGAGAGCATTGGCATTCCTGAGACCAGTGGACCACATTAGGCGAACCTTTCTTTAGAAGTGTTGAGAGAGGTGCCATGATAGAGGATAGATTCTGAATGAATCTGCCATAAAATTGAATAAGACCTAACAGACTTCTCACCTGTTTTTTAGTCTTAGGGATTGAGATGTTAAGTATCTTACTAGTATTATGGTCCTCTGTCTTTAGGAAACCATGACCAACTCGGTGGCCTAGGAAAGAAATTTCGCTAAAACCAATATAGGCTTTAGAGGGTTTCGCTGTCAGGTTGTGCTCACGCAAAGTAGACAGCAATTCATCTAACCCTGAATAGTGATCTTTCCAAGTATCGCTGAAAAGACAGATGTCGTCTAGATATGCAATGACATCTGACCGATAAGATAGGATTCGGCGCATCATGCGTACGAACGTAGCTGGTGCGTTCATAAGACCGAAAGGCATAAAATTCCATTGGAACAAACCTCTAGGTGTTGAAAAAGCCGTGAGAGGTTTGGCGCGTTCAGATAAAGGAACTTGCCAATATCCTTTAGACAAATCAAGTTTAGTGAAAAAATGAGATTTGGAGAGTCGAGTAAGTAGCTCTTCCAGTAAAGGCATAGGTTCGGCATCGAACTTCGTTACTTGATTCAATTTTCGATAGTCAACGCAAAGACGTATGTTATTGTCTTTTTTACGCACAATAACCATCGGCGAAGAATATGCAGAGGTGGATGGTTCGATTATTTTCAAATCTATCATCTCATCCAACTCTTTCTCGACCTGTGCTTGAAAATGTATAGGTATAGGATAAGGTCTAACCCTAATAGGAGTATGGTCAGTTAGAACAATGTCATGTTGAATGACATTCGTTTGTCCAGGGATGTCAGTGAGTACATCCTGAAATGTTTGCAACATAGTTGAAACTTGTCGCTGTTCTCCTAGAGACAAATCAGGAGAGACAGTAACGTTCTTCCATGATTCACTGGAATGAAGTGGGATCATTGGAAGAGGAAGATTTACATCTGAAAAACTTGTTTCCTCATCCTGTATCACGGACAGTGATGAGTAATGACCATGTTGTACTGGAGAATTGTCCGTTGCTTGGAAAATGGGTTGCAAATAATCCGGACGTTCATGGAATTCAGTAAGCATATTGATGTGGAAGGTTTTATGCTTCCCATCAATATCGACAATATAGTCGACATCGGAAATTTTCGATATTATATCGTACGGACCTTTCCAAGAAATAAGTAATCTGTTTTCCCTACAAGGTAGTAATACAAATGCTTTGTCACCAGGACAAAGTTGTCGTAAGCATCTCTTCTTATTGGCAAATTGCCTTGCCTTCTGTTTCGCAAATTCAGAAGAAGAAGTTGCTAATTTGCATGCTTCGATAATTTTTTGTCTCAACGCGATGACATATTCGTAGGATGACTTTGTGTCATCGTCAATATTGTCAGATGTTATGAGATCGTGAAGCAACGACATAGGGCCACGCGGACGCGCGCCAAAGACGAGTTCAAAGGGAGAAAATCCCGTATGTTCATTGGGTACCTCTCTGTAAGCGAAGAGGGCCGCAGGTAAAACTCTGTCCCAGTCTTGAGGATGATCCTCAGTTATCTTCCCCAGTAAGTTTTTAAGTGTTCTATTAAGGCGTTCGACCATACCATTAGACATTGGATGGTAGATACTACTTAAAGATCTATCTATCTGCAGGGTAGACATTACTTGAGACATGGTATCTGATATTAGTTGGGTGCCATGGTCTGACAATATCTCTCCGGGGAACCCCAGACGAGAAAATATAAGCCAAAGAGCATCTGCAATATCAGCAGTAGTAATGCTCTTCAGAGGAATAGCCTCTGGCCAACGTGTGCACATATCAACACACGTCAAGATAAACTGATGTCCTCTGGCAGACTTGATCTTAAATGGACCAATAATGTCTATAGCCATTTTTTGAAACGGCCGAATAGGAATGTCCGCCGCCTGAATGGGTGCAGCATGCCGTGGACCTTTGGATTTAACTTCCTGACATACTTTACAAGATCGACAATAAATACGTATGTCCTTGTTTACCAATGGCCAAAAGAAAGCCGCAAGGACTCTTGACTTAGTACGGGAAAAACCCATGTGTCCAGCACACTGAGAGTCGTGAGCGTGCTGCAAAATTTTAACTCTCAAATTCTTGGGAACCAGGATTTGAGAATGACTTGACGTAATGGAGTCTTGAACCATACGTACAAGTACGCCATTCTTCTTTGTAATCCACGATTTACGACTTGTGTCCTTATTCGGATCACCTTTAGTTGCAAGAATGAAGAATTTCTTCAGAGTGGGATCATCTTCTTGCTGTTTTATAAACGAGTCACGAGAAATTACCAAGGGATTATCTTGGTTATGCACTTCATTATCTTCAATAGATGAAGTTTGAGGCACATTAAGAGCCTGAGCTCTAGTGACTACAGCGTTAGCAATCTGCATGTTTTGCCTTTCCCACGTGGAAATTTGTTGCGGAGTGCATTCCTTGACTCCATGAATGCGACCGATGATGAGGTCAGCGATCGGATTCGGAAGAAGACATGCGTGTACATCTCCTGTAAAGAAAGGAGTAGCAATCCTAATGATAGCAGTAGAGTATTTCTCTAATGTGCCGCCAAATGTTACACATTTGACTACTTGTCCAGTGGCACGGGAAGGATCTACGAGTGACTGCCTAACACCAATTGTGGTGCATCCAGAATCAAATAGCACAGAGACTGGATTGTTATTCACTAAACCCTTATGTAAGACAAGAGAACCTCTTCCATCATGCGCGACTGATGCCGGAAGAGCAGGAAGAGGATGGCCACAGCTTAAAGTAGACACTGTGGTTGGCTCAAATAACGTTTTGCATTGGGGGCACTGAGATGCTCTCCCAAAATCAAAAGCGGCACATGCCATATTACTAGCATCATTATTATCTTTACTCTGTTTATAGGCTTCATGGGACTCTTGTTGTACAGAGTTTGCCTGAAAATGTGGTTTATGTCTTTTGTTTTGAGATCTACCTCGGTTATTATCACCTCTGTAGTTATTGTTACCTCTATTGTAACCCCTATTTGGGTTTGAGTCATAGTTCCCTTGGTTACCATTATCATATTCATTATAATGAGTATCTCTGTAATTATGATCTTGTTGACTCCAAGACGGATAACCCTGATAGTTTCTATAATTACTTCCTCTACGGAAATTCCTATAATTATGACCACCCCTGTGTCGAGAGCTATCAGGTCGTCTCCAGTTCTTTGAAGAAGAACCCTGAAATGATTGGTTACCTTGGTTTTGATAACTATTATGGTTACCTTTTTTATCAAATCTGTTTTGAGGTCCCTGAAATCTGTGTGAATAATTGGGATTGTATGGTGTTGCTGAAGCAACTGGCATACTCTCCTTAATCTTAGTGTTGCCAAAAGTCACGTCGGGGTGTGCAGTGACATATTGGGAACAATATTCTTCCATTTCTTTTAGAGATTTGGGTTTACGCTCATGTATAAATTCAAGGAAAGGTTTGTTCACACATGACATAATCTTATCTCTGAGCAACAAATCCATAAGTCCTTCATACGTTTTTTCTGTTTTGGAAAGCTCAATCCAACGATCAACTGTGAGACGTGCCTTTGCAGTGAATTCTGAGAATTCTACACCCGTCTCAGGTACCATCGTCTTAAATAAAAGGCGATAGCCTTCCTCACTTAGCTGATATTTTTTTATCAAAGCCGCCCTAATGACATCATAATTATCCTTATCTGCTTCTCCTACAAGGCATAATCTAGTCAAAGATTCACCTTTCAAGTTTTCTGATAATTGATTAGCGTATTGTGATTTATCCACATTATGTGTACGACAAGAACGTTCAAATCTATCCAGCCAGAATGTAATATCGTCACTGGACTGATTGAACGGTGGAACCTTAACCTTGTAAGTAGAAGGTTTACCATTACCACTAGATGCCTGATTAACATTACTCATACTTGTCAATCTCAATTTCTCCAACTCAAATTCATGTTCTCTTATTGCTTTTTTCTCTTCAGCATCTAATCTTTTTTGTTCAGCCTCCCTGTCTAATCTTTTTTGTTCAGCTTCCCTGTCCAATCTTTTTTGTTCAGCTTCACTGTCTAATCTTTTTTGTTCAGCCGCAGCTTCTCTTTCTAATTTTTTTTGTTCAGCTTCAAATCTCCTTTCCTCCATCTGCATCTGCAATTTCTTTTGTTCAGCAGCAGCCTCAGCTTCTCTTTCTAATCTTTTCTCTTCCGCCATAGCTTTTCTTTCTTCTGCAGCTAATCTTTTCTCTTCTGCCATAGCTCTTCTCTCTTCTGCAGCTAATGCTTTGTCATATTGAGCAACTGCCCATTGTTCTAATTGTTGACCAGTTTTATCAAGGGCTTTCCCTTGTATAATGAAGTATTCTAATGTAGACATGGTGTCTAACAATAATACTAATCACCTGAAATAATAATAATACCACAAGTTCTCAATGACTTGATTAATCAGTATACTATCCCAATATCTGTGGGTCACAAGCCTTTAATAAGGTCTTGTATAATAGTAATAATAATCAGGTACTGGTTTATACCATAATCCAAGTGCAGTGCACAGGCAATTGTGTCTTATGAAATATACCTATATAAAACATATGTCAACCAACAGAATACATAAAGTACAAATAGGACTGACAATACAAGAACGTTTGCAGAAATCAAAATAAATCAAATAGGGAAATCAATGAAAATAATCACTGAATCTGCAAAGAATAACAACACAAATGACGTCACAATATATGAATATAAATTGTGAATAGAACTGAAAGATAGAAAAGAGTAGACCAACAAATTACAAAACAACTCAAAACAAAACTAAAGAACAAAGAAATATTACAAAAATAACAATAATTACAGTCTTCACAGCTAACACAAAAGCAACAGTTGTCGCAGCAAATTTTCAATCAAGAAAATTGCACCTATAGAAAACGCCCACAACGGACCCTCTATGACGTGGGATATTCTGTTGTGAGGACGCCGCCCAACCTTAAACACAACCCGCTGACATAGAAACTAACATACTATACAAACAAATAACATGTAAACATAAATATATATAAATTATGTGTATGATAGTATGTGTTGCAAAATAGGCTCAGTTTTACAGTAATGGCAAAGTTATTTTTATGAAAATAAACAAACTGCCACTTTATTCAATTAAACATTCTGGCCTTAAATATTAAAGTTCATATATGGAAAACAAGAAGATCCATCGATGAAAATAGGACTTCTTAGTACACAAATACTGTCTTCCTGTTAACATTGACAAGAATTGATCCAACTGTTCTGTGAAACTCTGTAATGTCTAATGTAAAACTGTCAACAACGCTGGCCTACATACTGCATTCACTTGACAGGTCACGTGACGAAGTGTTGACAAAGAGCAAACCAATACTGCAAGTGTGTCGTATCAGCCACAGGAAACGGTCTGGTATCGGTAATCTGTTGACTTCTGAACTTCTGCGAGGTCAAACCCAGAAAGCTGGTCCACCAGTTGATAAGGTTGATAATGTTGGATTTTTATTCCCGTTAATGATATCCACCAAAAGATAGATATAAGTGGATGGAAGCAGACATCATCATCATCATCAGTTGATAAGATCTCTATGGTGTTGTTTGCTCCACTGTAGTGTATGGAATGTCAACTTGACCTACGCAGTGGTGTGTAGACATGGATTGAGTGTACAATGTGCGAATGATGATAAGGGTTCGTGTTGTTGACAAATGTTCTTTTCTCACACTCATGTATGACTGGAAGTCATCGACACCAACGACTGTGTACCTTTTCTAAAGTTTAATTGGACGTACACACTCGACAGCACAGATAGTGACAAATCACAGGTTGGCATAATACATCATAGTACAGTGGATAAATGGTCTTGCAATGTTATGTTACATGGGCACTCATGTAGATTAATATTATAATGGACTGTCAGTAGCCAAGCCCTCAGCATCGCCCATACATATAAATCATCTGACTTCACTGACTGAGCACGTCAGCTTATAAACAATATTTCAGATGGCTTCTAAACCTAATCTCGTTTAGCGACGATTCTCCCACATAATGTTCAGCACATATTTTTTTCATATAATAATATTGAACCGCTAATAACGGGTTCTCATGTGTAGCAGTGATCTCTGGACTAAACAAGCGATAATACGGGCATCCCCTTTCTCTTCTTGAAAGTCGCTACATGTTTTGGTTCCAAGATGGCTTCACTCGTGAACTGTCACTCACGTTTGGATGCAGATAATGAATCTGTCCTAAAGTTAGTCATTCATAAAACATTGCATTGCTCTGTAGATTTGATCATGAACAATTGACTGCATTCTACAGAATATAGTGCTGCTAGGAATCGAAGTCGTTTTCATCGAGTCAAATATATTCTCTTAGACATTCAAATCGTAACTATCGAAAATGGTGGCTTCGATCGAGAGTTCATAAGAGTGTCTTTGATTACCTTGGTAGAGGAAATATGGAACTGCCATTCCTTGGCAATATGAATAAACACTGGGGTAAAGCATACACGATAGGTCTAGACGACTATCACTTTCCCCACAAATACTGAGATCACTTTTTTCCCGGCGACAGGCCGACATAGGAAACACACAGTCCCTATCAGGACGAAGCCAAATCACACCACACTCTAGCGACACATCCGCCGAATAGCCTTTGACCTCTCTAGAGACAACAGAACATATAGTTCGACTTAGATATGTAAAGATATACAGATATAAGACAGACTCGTCCTACTCAGACAAACAATACACATAAATTCAGGCCATAGATATTCTGAAGCAAGAACAATCTATTATTACCCAAACAACGAATAAATCGCAGTAAAATGGATTTATCCGCGGAGTTTGATCGAAGAGATGGCACAACTTTCAAGGGAAGTAACTCAATAATGACTTTCCCTTAAGCACAAAAAAATTACCTATGTATAATATTGTAAGATATCAAAGACTGCACGTAACAGTACTGTTTTCCTTGGTATAAGCTTCTGACGTTCCATGTTCCTATTTTGATTATTTTTCTAAGACCGATGACATGGTTTTCCGTGGTAACACAGTCAGGCTTTTGGCCGTCATCACGATTACCTGTACTGACGCTGCCAACGATCTCTTCCCCAGTTAAATATGATCTGCCTGGCCTGGGGGCCTCACCACCAGATCTTTGTGTAGTATTCAGATTAGCCATTATGGATTTCTTGGCATTGTACATCCAGTAGTTTGCCATTGCTTTCTGGATGGTTCTGGCCGCTTACCATTACAGTCCATGGTGCGCCCTCAGCCCGATACCAGGCCTTTCCAACTCCTGCCCTAGAAGCCGTTGTCAAAATATTATTGATCATCCGCCCGTTCGGCCAGCAGTTGTGTGTACTGTTTAAGGGGGACCTCCCTTTTTCAATTTACTCATGTAGTTTGGCCGGCCAGTCAAAGCCGTTGCCCGGGGGGTGGCGCTGCCGTACACAAGCAGACTCGAGGAGCCATACATGAGCTGAACTGGAGTGGGGGAACCAAACAGGATCCAGGCCATCCTCAAAAAGAGGAAGTGACTGCCTCTCACCGTGAGGTACTATCCCTTACACACTCCAGCCCTACCCCCCTCATTATCATTACCTTACAGAAAAGTAATAGACCTGAAATATAATATCATTACCTTACAGAAAAGTAATAGACCTGAAATATAATATCATCATCATTACCTTGTAGAAAAGTAATAGACCTGAAATATAATATCATTACCTTACAGAAAAGTAACAGACCTGAAATATAATATCATCATCATTACCTTGTAGAAAAGTAATAGACCTGAAATATAATATCATTACCTTACAGAAAAGTAATAGACCTGAAATATAATATCATTATCATTACCTTACAGAAAAGTAATAGACCTGAAATATAATATCATTACCTTACAGAAAAGTAATAGACCTGAAATATCATCATCATTACCTTGTAGAAAAGTAATAGACCTGAAATATAATATCATTACCTTACAGAAAAGTAATAGACCTGAAATATAATATCATCATCATTACCTTGTAGAAAAGTAATAGACCTGAAATATAATATCATTACCTTACAGAAAAGTAACAGACCTGAAATATAATATCATTATCATTGCAGCTTCCCTGCAACAAACTCACATCAAGTCCTCCTGTCCTGTGTCAAGTCCTCCTGTCCTGTGTCAAGTCCTCCTGTCCTGTGTCATCAGCTCAAGGTCTGTCCACATCCCTGTCATTTGTGTCTCTAGTTCCCTTCTCCAAGTGTTGTGGAGTCCACTTCTTCTCCTTAAGCTGAGGATTATAGAATAAGAACTGCCTTCTAGTGCTATCAACAGGTTTCCTCAATGTGTGCCCAATACATTGCCAGTATCTATTTATTTTCTGTTCCACTGGCATCTGCCTGGTTCTTGTCATCACGTCCACATTCGTGATCTTGTCATACCACTTCAATCTTTCTATTCTAAACAAGCACCCATTTATGAAACTCTGTATATTCTTTTTTTTAAATTGTTCTCCATGTTTTAGAGCCATACAATGGAATAGACTTGACATGTGCATTGAAACATAGTGAAACTAATTTTTTACATATCAAACAATAAGTTCATCCAATCAACTTCATTTTGTGTTAATTGATATATTAAGATGATAAACAAATCTTCTTTAACAAAGCTGGATTACTTTTTTAAATACACATAAAAACACATTGTTGCCATCTGTGTTATGCCCAATTCCACTCAAAATTTTGTTATAATTATCCAAAATGAAAGCAACACATTTCTCTGAGGATATTATATTTTTACCAGTGTTTCAATTAGATATTTTGACATTGTTTCTTTTGCCTTATTTAGTGTATTCTGCAACTTTGAATGGTAAACCACAAACTTTCCAGTCCAAATACTGAATGATTATTTTAAACATTTTGCCAGAGCTGTGTTTGTTCACATATTTGGGAACCCCATAATAATCAATGCTGTTTTCTTCAGTCTTTCAAAAAGTGTTTCAGTCAAGCGCTTTGTAGTCACAGAAATGACAAAGCAGTTGTTTTGGTTCTGGTGCATGTAAATTTGTTGGCAATTTCTGAATGAATGAAAGCGTTTTGAAGTACAGGCCACTGATTTGAAAGTATTATGATATTTCACTGTGTGAAAAACAAAAGGGCCTTCTGTAGCAGCAACTTCTAACTGTTCCGTGTTTCTTTTGTAAATTCTGACAGCGAACTTTCAGACGCAAGTGCTTCCTTGTGGATTTTCTGTTTTCTTAGTTGTGTGAGTTTTCATTTTGGCACTTATTGAGTATAGTAAATATATAATATCATTAATGAATACTAAATTCAATATTAAAGTTAAAAGTATTTGTAATCTGCATCAGCCGACAACGTTTTAATTGACTTTACCTAACATTGCTTCAAAAATTCAAAATGTATTTTTTTCATAACAGGTGGCAATATACAAACAGAGCATAAATTACAAAACCGGAGTTAAAATAAGACATAAAAGCTTATGGGATTGTTGATAAACAATTTGCTCGATCATCAGATCTGAAATTCAAATGTGGAATTTTCTAAATGGTGCCTTTCAGGTTATTTAGTAAATTGCATAAAAGCCGGATATTTCAACATTTAAAAGAAAAATGCCCGGAAGCACAGTTCTGGCATGAAAAGCTGGACAAACCTGGCCAAATCTGGACATAAGGTAGCCATAGTCTAGAGTGAGTCTGTGTGTGGTATTGGAAAATCTATGTCAGTGATTTCCACATGTAAACACAGACACCTGAACTCTCATCCAACTGGTGGAGCCATACAGAAGTCATCATACACCTGACAACCTACATCAACTTCATACTAAGTATCAGCATACCTGAACTCATACTAGCATCCTCCATACCATCTTAGAGACCCACCTTGTCCATACCTTCAGGACATGAGACACAGAAACCTCAGCAACACAATAGTGTCCTCCTGTCTTTCCATTTATTAGCTTATACAGAGCAAAAAACTCTTGAGCCTAGCCTTCCTCCATTGGTCTAAAACCTTTCGTCTGACTGAAAACATTCTGTTATATCCAATCACAATCTTCTATACAAGCCTCTCTCTCAACCTTTTTATCCTGGAGCAACCCTTGAAATAATTTTCAAGTTTCAGGGAAAACCCGTTCATAAAAATTATTATACAGCTCATTATGCCTTAGCGTGATTAGCAAACAGCTCATTATGCCTTAGCGTGTTTAGCAAACAGCTCATTATGCCTTAGCGTGATTAGCAAACAGCTCATTATGTCTTAGCGTGATTAGCAAACAGCTCATTATGTCTTAGCGTGATTAGCAAGTTGCAAATATAATATTCCAATAAAAATTGTGGTAGCTCTTTTGAGAAGGGAATTATTTTTTCTGGGGATCCGTTTATTTTCAGCAACTTATTAGCCTACTCTTTTTGTGTGGTTCCACCTCCTCCCCAAGGACATTAACTCTAATGCAAGTCAGTAGTGCAGGTAGAAGAAACTTCAGTTGTTCCTTTTAAATTTCCTACTTGATTTTTTTTAAATCTTATTCAAGTAAGCCCAAATGTCTTATCACAAATTTCTGCTTTACAAAATACTTATGGAATATGGTATGTGCAAGAGTGAACAAGGTCCTATTGTGCACTGTCATGCTGGGCTGCACTGTCACTGCCCACCACTGCAACACCTAACATCGCCCAGCGAGCGAGTTAAACAAAATGACGTTTATTGATTTTTTTTTCAGTTACGATTTCTCACTGAATCACTAGCAACCTCACGTGGAACCCCGAGTGAGAAACCATGTTCTATATCTAAACATGACATACAGGTGTTTCTTCAATAAGACGTAGAATCATATACATATATCTGCAAGATAAGTTACGACATGATTTTTCTGATACTAGTAAAATATCAAGGAGACATAAAGTCGTATATAACGGAGAGACACAAGAACACTTTTAAAAATACTACTCTAAAGCACTGCTCACTTTTATCATTAATCTTTGTTTTGTTCTTTTTCAGTTCCATTTTTTTCTGGTTCTTCTGTTTCTTTTTCCTCTTGTGTTCTTCTACACTGTTCTTTCTGCCCTTCCTGACCTCACTTCCTGTATTTCCCTCCTCAGCTTCGAGCATCTCTAACTTGGGCAAACAAGCTCGAGTCAGTATAATCCTCTGAAAAACATAGTAATAGAAGCTGTGAAGATAAGTTTCTAAAAAGATAATAACACATAAATAACGAACAATAGCAATGAAAGAAACATCACACACATTTCAAATGTGCTAGTTTGTGTAAACAGTAAACATTATTTTGGCAACAATTTTTCTCAAGTGTGAGCATTTCAATTTTTACCTCCATTACCAATGCCATCCTGGCCTATCTACGAGGGATGGTCAAAAAGTAATGCCTCGTAATTTTTAATTTAATTCAATAGGCAAGAAAACAGATAAAATTCACATTGACATGTAGCCCCAAGTCTGAACTTCAAAAATTTATTTTTCAATGTAGTCTCCGTTATTTGTTACAGTTTTTGTCCATCTTCTCACAAGGGCATGTATCCCCGCATGATAAAAATTTGTGTTCTTTTTCTTAAACCACTGGCGTACGGCGCGTTTAAGGGTCTCGGTGTCCTCAAAGTGATGTCCGCAAAGATCTTCTTTCAGTGGTCCAAACAGATGGAAGTCAGAAGGTGCAAGATCGGGACTGTAAGGGGGATGTGGTAATAATGTCCAGCCAAATTCTGCAATCGCATCAATGGTGCGTTTAGCGGTGTGTGGCATGGCATTATCGTGCAACAGTAGTGCAGTTCTCTGATCTTTTAATGGGTAAAGTAGCCGAAGACGACCTCTAAGCTCCTTCAAAGTTTCATTGTAACGGTCTGCATTCACCGTGTTTCCCTGTTCCAAGAATTCGAGAAGAATCACACCCTTCTCATCCGAAAACACGGAGGCCATAACTTTCCCTACAGATGGTGATCTTTTGAACTTCTTTCTTGTCGGCGATGTTGTCCATCTGTCAACATTCTGGGTACTCACCGTGCACAAACTTTTGAATAACCCAGGTCTTTAATGATGTTCTGGGCACTGCCTTTACTAATGGACGACATGGAAGAAAGTTCATCCAGTGTTACCCGACGGTGACCACGAATGATGCCATCAACTCGATGAATGTTGTGTGGAGTCACTGCGGTAGACGGACGGCCAGTCCGCTTTGCGTCAGCCATTGAGGATTGACCTACTTCAGCTTCGTCACAACAATGTACCCAACGTCGGACAGTGCTAACATCCACTGTTGAATCTCCATAAACATTCTTCAAACGTTCGTGGATGCGAATTGGGGTCTCGCCTTCAGCATTGAGGAATTGTATGACATAACGTTGTTTTAACCGAACGTCTTTGGCAGCCATTTTTAAACTGTTACAGTGGTGCCACCTGTTACTGAAACAGGTTGGTAATGCTATACAGTGCAGAAGAGTGTTTGAGGAATCCTGCTAAATTTACAAATTGCACACCGATGCAGTATTTACATACATAAAAAATAGGAGGCATTACTTTTTGACCTTCCCTCGTATATTGTAAGAGAGTCGATGTGTGATGATGGGGTATGATATATTCTTGAACTGATGGTAAGGGCTCGCAATCACCCACATATACTCTCAACTTAAAATAAATACGATGAAGTCTGAAGAATGATCCAAATATATTCTAGACATTGACAGTCCATCAAAGTCAACGATAAAACTTATCTTTGTCAAACTTGCTCAGAATCAAAATAAACCTATACAATTTGCTAATGTTTACCACATAACACTGTGATCATCTAATTGACTTTTAACGCATCTAAGGAAGCACGATAATGCAGTATACATACACACTAGGTCCAGAATTCCTCATCATTAAAGCTCACATTAACATTCAGATTGACATATCCTAGGACCTTCACAACATCACAGAAGCATGTCCACATTTTAAACCACAGAATTTTAAAATCAAGTCACATGGTGTCTTCACATTATCCGCTCATAACATCCATCACGTGACTCTCATTCTTTTGTGATGTATGCCAGTGAATGAAAATATTAACTAAATTGAAAACCCAAAATTCCATGCAATGGGCACATATCTTACCACATATATACCTCTGTCTGTAAACATTTTATTTGAGTCAGATTACTGAATCAATATCAGCACCTCTCACATCTTCATTCATTTCCTTTTTTTTTTTGTTTCCTGTCAAGTAGAAATGCTCTCTTTTGTCTTCCTCTATATCTGTTTCCTTCAACCTTACCTGTTGTTACGATATATTCCCTTACCTGTTGTTACGATATATTTCAGCTTTCCTCTTCTCATAACATGTCCCCAAAAAAGTGGATTGCTTCTTTCTAACTTGTGAAATAAGTTTCCTTTGCATACTGGCCTCTTTCGGGACATCCTCATTACTCTTTTTAGCTGTCTATGGTATTTTTAATATTCTTCTGCAAAACCAAATCTCTGTTGCCTCTAGTGCCTTCCCTATTTGTTTATTAATTGTCCATGACTCACTCCCATATGTCAGGATTGGTTCTACATAACAATGAAGAACTCTCTTTGTTACTTCCAATGACAGAATTGTTGCATAAAATACTCTTCGCTTATAACACCCCTGTCTATGTAATAAAGAAATACAGTTATGGAAACGGCAATAAATGAACAAACTTTGCTGCGGGATGGACATCTGGAGTCTGAAGCTCGTACGACTGCCAGAAGTGAAAGCCGAAAGGAAGCCACTGACACGAAAATGGGCGTCCTGATCACAACATGAAACAAGAATAGGATTTTGGAATGTCAGGAAAATGAATGAGACAGGAAAACTGAAACAGATCACAATGGAAATCAGAAACTACAGGTTATACATCCTAGGGATAAGCGAGAGCAGATGGACTGGGACAGGTAGAATTAAAACAGCAACAGGAGAAACAGTAGTTTATTCTGGAAGAGAGGATGGTCAAGAACATTAAAGGCATAGCCATTATCCTAAACAAGGAAATAGAAAGGTCGTTACATAAATGGAAACCGATCAACAATACATTGATAAGAGCGAGACTGAAAGGAAGATTCAGCAACATCACCATAAAACATCACCATAATAGGCCAAGGATGAGTTCTATCAACAACTACAAAAAGAAATGGAAACTACACCTAGATATGGCATTATCACAGTAACAGGAATCCTCAATGCCAAAGTTGGATCAGACAATACATACAATGAAAGGGTAATGGGGTGATGCGTTAGTGGTGTTGCAAACGAGAAAGGTGATATACTGATAGGCTTCTGTTACATTTCAACTCAATCATTGGAGGAACTCTCTTCCCACATAAAGAAATTCACAAACTAACATGGGAATCACCAAATGACCACAACAGAAACCAGATAGATTACTTAATGATCGATGGTAGATGGAGGCATTCATTACAAGATGTGAAAGTAAGAAGGTGTGCAGATGTGGGAAGTGATCATCACCTAGTAGTAGCAGTAATAAAGGTGAAGCTTAGAACTATTGGACCTAAAGTACAATCAACAAAAAGATACGACATCAACAAGCTGAAGGGCACCCTTACCAAGAAAGCTTTTGTGGCGTCTGTAAAGAAATGTTATCAAACTGCCAAAAGTCAGGTGGACACAGAGGACGATGACATCGACAAAATATGCAGTGTCCTTTCAACAATATTTAGGAAATTAGTGAAGCATGCTTGGGTTTCCAGGAAAAGAAGATACAAGATTGGATAACACCAGCAACATTGATAACCATAATGATGAGAAAAGTAATCAAAAGAAAGAAATCAGAAGCAAAGTCCCCTAAAAGTTAGTTGCTTATCCTTTACAGGACGTGGCAATCAACCCCAGCTTTTATTGGCTGTTTGTGATTTTTCTAGGCAATTTTTTCATTCAGTAGTTTGCCATTGCTTTCTGAACGGTACGGCGCTTATACCATTGTTAAAAATCCACACAAAGCGATCTGCTACCAAACCGCATGCAGCAGGTTTCGAACCTGGTATATCTGGATTATGAAACTGCGTTCATATCCATTAGGCCACAGACGCCGACAGTAAGAGACAAGCAGGGAAATCTCATCACCACATAACAGGGGCAAGAAACAAGATGGGTTGGTTTCAGAGAAATGCTCAATTAGACACCCCCTGAGATGCAGCTGAACATTCCTGGGGCTAAAAATGACCTGGGTATCAAAACAGATGTTTCAAGAAAGGAAGAAATCATCACAGCAATCAAAGGGTTGAAAAAATGGAAAAGCTCCTGGTCAAGACAACTTAAGCACAGAGATATATGTTGTTGTTGTTGTTGTTATTGATCCAGCGGCACTTGGGCTCTCGCCCTTCGGCCCAATGCCATGTAGTGATATCTGCATGTTTTCGCAAGTTGTTCTGTATCTCCGTACAAGGTGTTCCACTTATCTGGTCTGGGAGGAAGAAGCATTTTTCTAACATCATCGAGTGCTGGGCACTCAAAGAGGTGGTGGTCAACAGTTTCATGGTGGTAGTTACATAGCTGGCACCCTGGAGGGTGTTGTGGTTGGATTCTGTTCAAGTGGTTGTTGAGTGGTATATGTTGTGTTCTGAGTCGAAAAATGGTGCTTTGGTCCCTCCTTGTGAGATGGTTGATGTTGTCGTTAGGATCAGGACCAGCCATATGTCTGTAAACTTCTCTTCCAGTGTTTCCCATGGCCCATCTGTTCAGCCAAGTTTCTTTGTTTATTGTTCGTATGAGTGTTTTGGCTGTTTGGAGAGTTGTTGCTGTGAGTGGTTGTTCTTGTTTTGTTCCTTTCTTTGCCAATCTGTCTGCTCTGTCATTACCTGGTGTATTTGAGTGGCCAGGGATCCACTGCATAACTATTCTGATGCCATAGGAAGTGATAAGCTGGTCAGCGTCCTGGATTAGTTTGGCTAATTCAGTTTTACAATGTCCACTGCCTTCCAGAGCTTGTAGGGCAGACAATGAGTCAGTAAAAATGACAATGTTTTGAGCCTTTGAGGGAAAGGCATCAAATACAGTCTTCAGATGGTATACAGCTGTTTCCAGTGCAATGGTTTCAGCTTCATAGTTGGAGCAAAACTCCCCGCATGCATCAAACAGCTCGTCGGAGGATCCGTCTGGATAACATATGTAAACTCCGTAACCTGCTTTGATGGTGGCCTTAAATGCAGATCCGTCAGTATAGACGTGTATCCATTCTTCAGGGTAGGCATCAATGGTTCTTTGTGATGCACTCATCAGACTGACTGGGTCGGCCTGTTTGGTTGTTCCATCTACTAATTTCATCTGTACTTCTGGTGTTTTTAAGTGGGTATGTGGTGGTAAATTCCTTACTACTTTCTGTATTTCTTGTCTTCTTTCTGGGAGGTGGTATCCATCTTGTATTTCATGGACATGGTGCAAGACTGACTTGTGCTTTATTCTTTGCTTGTGTGCCCAGTTTTCTACAAGGTGCCTGTTAGGGTGGTTTCGGTTCATTCTCTTACATCTTTCATAACTTCTAAAGCAGCTTTATCTCTCCGTAAACTGGGGGGTTCCATATTTGTGTGTATTTCACATGCAGCAGTTGGCGTTGATCTCATAGCTCCACTGATTAGCCGAAGGGCATTGCTTTGCACTCTGTCGAGAGACTCCAGGTTTGTCTTGGAGCAAGTAGTAAGCAGTGAGTTATTATATTCTATCACAGAACGGACATAGCCAAGGTACAAGCCTCTCAGAGTATCCTTGTCTGATCCCCATGTAGTGCCAGCAAGCCTCTTCAATAGTTGTAATCGCCTCAGGGCTTTGTTCTTTATATTCTCAATATGGTTCTTGAGGTTGAGCTGCCGATCAAGTGTGACTCCAAGATATGTGGGATGTTCTTCTTTTGTCACTTGTTGTTTGTCTAGCCACAGACTGATATTCTTCTTGGCTACTTTATGGCTTTTGGTGAAGATAGTGTACACAGTCTTTGTATAGTTGACCTTTAATTTCCATGTTTTGCAGTACTCATGTAGTCTTCTAAGGTCTCCGTTTAGTCTTTGAGCTCCGCTTTCTAGATTCTCATGACTCTGCCATATCACCAGGTCATCAGCGTACAGAGCTTTTTCAGCTTTGATCTGGTCTGCTAAGTCATTGATGTAGATGAGAAATAGAGTGCAGCTCAATGAGGAGCCTTGTGGTAAGCCCTCCTCTAAGACTTCTTTAGATGAGATTGCATTGTTAATCTTTGTCTGTATTGTTCGATCAACCAAAAAATATTTTATCCAGTTGTATAACCTGCCATGTATTCCCATGCCAATCATCTTCATCAGGAGGCCTTTTCTCCATACGCGGTCATAGGCCTGCTGGAGGTCGAAGAAGATGGCCACAGTATGTTTCTTACTCTGGAAGCCGTCATGAATTCTCTGCGTCAAACGGAAAAGCTGGTCTTCTGTGCAGCTGCTCGTTCTGAAGCCTGCCTGTTCATGACATAGAATACTGGAGCTCTCAAGGAACCAATAGAGACGTGTGTTTATCATTCTTTCAGCAATTTTCCCCAGGCATGATGTTAAAGATATCGGACGGTAGCTTTTGGGTTCATCTGGGGGTTTGTTGGTTTTTAAAATGGGGACAATATGTGCATTCCTCCAGGCTTTTGGAAGTTTGCCTGATCTCCATGTCTTATTGATCAGCTTGAGGATTGCTTCTCTCCCAGATGAGCCCAGGTGGAGTAGCATTTCATTGTGGATCTTGTCCGGCCCTGGGGACTTTCTAGGTTTTAATTTCTTCAGGGCTTGCTCTAACTCCTTCATGCTGAAATCTTCTTCGAATAGGGAAGCATTGACCGTTGAGGCTTTCTCTTGTTTCCTTAACTGGTGTAGTTGTTTCCTGTCCAGCTCTGTGAGTTTACCTGCTCTATTCACATTGGCAAAGTAACGGTTGAAGTGTTCTGCTTTCTTTTGGTCTTCAGCGATTGTCTTCCTTCCATCTATCACTGGCTTTGGATTCATCCTTCTACTTTCTCCAGAAAGACTATTAACTAGTGCCCATGCTTTATTTCCATTCTGTCTGAGATCTAAGTTGGAGCACATTTCTGTCCATTTATCTTTTTTGGCCTTCTTGACTGTAAGTTTTACTCTGGCACATGCCTTATTGTACAGAATCTTTGCGTCTTGTGAACGTGTGGTCTCAAGTGTTGTTCTGGCTTTGTTTCTTTCAGATATAGTAGTTTGTATTTCTTTGTTCCAGAATGGTTTATATAGCTTCTGGCTGCCCCTTGGGATGGACTGCGCTGCTGCATTCAAGGAAATAGAAAGGTCGTTACATAAATGGAAACCGATCAACAATACATTGATAAGAGCGAGACTGAAAGGAAGATTCAGCAACATCACCATAATACAATGCTACGCGCCAACAAATGACAGTGACAAAGAGGCCAAGGATGAGTTCTATCAACAACTACAAAAAGAAATGGAAACTACACCTAGATATGGCATTATCACAGTAACAGGAATCCTCAATGCCAAAGTTGGATCAGACAATACATACAATGAAAGGGTAATGGGGTGATGCGTTAGTGGTGTTGCAAACGAGAAAGGTAATATACTGATAGGCTTCTGCAACATTTCAACTCAATCATTGGAGGAACTCTCTTCCCACATAAAGAAATTCACAAACTAACATGGGAATCACCAAATGACCACAACAGAAACCAGATAGATTACTTAATGATCGATGGTAGATGGAGGCATTCATTACAAGATGTGAAAGTAAGAAGGTGTGCAGATGTGGGAAGTGATCATCACCTAATAGTAGCAGTAATAAAGGTGAAGCTTAGAACTATTGGACCTAAAGTACAATCAACAAAAAGATACGACATCAACAAGCTGAAGGGCACCCTTACCAAGAAAGCTTTTGTGGCGTCTGTAAAGAAATGTTATCAAACTGCCAAAAGTCAGGTGGACACAGAGGACGATGACATCAACAAAATATGCAGTGTCCTTTCAACAATATTTAGGAAATTAGTGAAGCATGCTTGGGTTTCCAGGAAAAGAAGATACAAGATTGGATAACACCAGCAACATTGAGAACCATAATGATGAGAAAAGTAATCAAAAGAAAGAAATCAGATGCAAAGTCCCCTAAAAGTTAGTTGCTTATCCTTTACAGGACGTGGCAATCAACCCCAGCTTTTATTGGCTGTTTGTGATTTTTCTAGGCAATTTTTTCATTCAGTAGTTTGCCATTGCTTTCTGAACGGTACGGCGCTTATACCATTGTTAAAAATCCACACAAAGCGATCTGCTACCAAACCGCATGCAGCAGGTTTCGAACCTGGTATATCTGGATTATGAAACTGCGTTCATATCCATTAGGCCACAGACGCCGACAGTAAGAGACAAGCAGGGAAATCTCATCACCACATAACAGGGGCAAGAAACAAGATGGGTTGGTTTCAGAGAAATGCTCAATTAGACACCCCCTGAGATGCAGCTGAACATTCCTGGGGCTAAAAATGACCTGGGTATCAAAACAGATGTTTCAAGAAAGGAAGAAATCATCATAGCAATCAAAGGGTTGAAAAAATGGAAAAGCTCCTGGTCAAGACAACTTAAGCACAGAGATATATAAAACTGATATACTGTTCCAACAAAAACAAGCAATACTGTGATATAAATTAAGGGGCTGCTGTAAAACTGGTAAGGAATATAAGTATTTAAACCAATAAAACGGTATTTAATCAGTTTTACAATGTGAACCGTTATTTGTAAAACTGATTAAATACCGTTTTATTGGTTTAAATACTAATACTGTGATATACTAGATCCAACAAAGACCACCACTAATGTCATATTAGACCCAAAGATGCAGCAATAGAGAATGCAGTCAGCGACCCATAGCTAGACTGCTTGCGTCAGGTTCAGCAAACCAGAGCTGACCAAGACCCTACTCCACCTCCAAGTGGTGGTCCTGGAAACAGGCTGCATCACTGCAGTCTGGCTGAGAGAGTAGGGATTGAAGTGGGAAGGCAAACCCGATCCCAAAAATGCTGTGCTGAAGTCGGATGTGTCGGCCGAAAGGTGCAGATATCGCAGCTTCGCTGTAAACGGACACAACGCAACCAACGTCCTTTTCAGGACAAACGAGGAAGAAGAAGAAGACCCAACAAAAATGTGATGTATCGGCTCACACTCAGCAGTACTTCTGTGCCACACTAGACTCAACAAAGACAAACACTAATGTGACATGCTAGACCCAACAAAAATATGACATATTGGCTCACACTTAGCAGTTCTTCTGTGCCATATTAGACCCAACAAAGAGCAACACTAATGTGACATACCGGCTCACACTCAGCAGCACTTTCAGAAACCAGAGTTTCAACAAGTGTTTGAGTTTGTTTCTCCCAGTCACAGCTGCTCCACTTGCTTTTCTTGTACTTACAATCTGTGGATATAAGGAAGAAACTACAATCTCAGCTATGGCCCAACTTCTGTCTTGCTCTCCCATTTGTTGAAACTAAAAATCTTGCTTCCAAAAATATCTATTGCTTAATTTATGTAGTAGTAATTTATAGTATTACAGTTACATGTGAGAATTTATCAATATGTCATATTGGTACAGATGTATATGAGAATGCAGCAATACCTCTTATTGCTG
This sequence comes from Oreohelix idahoensis, assembly GCA_024509875.1. Taxonomy (NCBI): domain Eukaryota; kingdom Metazoa; phylum Mollusca; class Gastropoda; order Stylommatophora; family Oreohelicidae; genus Oreohelix; species Oreohelix idahoensis. The sequence goes on from JAMPIV010010610.1 coordinate 626,769, forward strand.
ATGAATGTGAGAAAGTAATAGTTTAAAATTTTGCAGTTGTTTGTAAATTGTACTGCTTTGTACATGAAAATTTTGAAAAATTCTTTATAGTTTAAAAATATGAGTGAATGCCAGGGCACAGTATGCAAGTTAACAAAGGGCAGAACATCAAAAGGGCCTGCATACACAATTCTTTATTCAAAATAAAGTTTGTTTGTTCTGTCTACCAAATATATGCTTGTATAAGCTACTAATTTTATGTCCTAAACTGACCTTTTTACACATTTGTCACTAGGGTACCGGGGGCTAGCAAGAAAAGACAAACGTGTTTACAGTAAAAATCCTTAAAAGTTCAGTAAGTTAATGAAGTACCTAATCATTTTTTTAAATAGCTTACCAGACTGCAAATATATCTTCTTCTTCTTCTTTTTCCTTTTCAACCTCTTCCTCTTGTTCAGTTGGTGTCTTCTGATGTTATCTTTTGTTCTATTCTCATCGTCATCTCTTTCCCCACAATCTCTACTTTCAACTTTGTTCTTGTTACAAATACCAGTGTCCCCTGACAAGAGTTCCAGGCTTCGGGTGGAGGTCATTGTCAATAGGTCACAGTCTGACCAATCAGAAACTTGAATGTACTCACAACCTGAATTTGAAAGAACTGAATAACATTTTAACCAGTTTCAGACCAAAAAAACAAACAACAGCAGTCCAGCAAGGTCACATGATTACACTACTTTAGTTTACTCTGTGCTTTCAGTGCTGAATGTTCCCATGCCTAACATAAACTACTTCGCATGAGAAACAGTTTCTTGACTAATAAAATGTGTGACCGGCTACACATGGAACAGAGTAATAGGTAGCAAACTTAGAAAGGGGTTTGAAAATGATGTCAAAGAGAGGTCATAGGCTCTACACTGACCTTAGTGATCTGCAAATGGGCCGTTGCGCTAGTTCAAGGAAGTCGCCTGTGACGAATGTCTTTTGCACGCCACATGTGAGTTTCATTATTGAAGTAAATGTAGTGCTCACAAGTGTTGGCACATTTTGTGGCTGCTATGCGTAAGTTACAGATGACGTGCCTTTGTTTAGCCTGGCAACATTGTTTATTGCGCTGTGTATATTCGACATGTACGCTGCACGTCTTGCAGTTATGGAATGCGTTCCCACTGGAACTTATAGTTGAATATATGATATAAGAATTGTGTCCTTAAGGAAGATAAAGTGTGAGATAGTGGATCAATATTATCAATCGATACAGGAATCGTGCAATGCGTAAAGATGCTAATGTTTATGTGGAATCATATTAAACTTGTGTATGTGGATCAATGAATTAAGATATTTTGATGTCGTTGGTACAGTTGACCAGTTATGCGTTTGAGAATGTTTTGAGGTAGCTTCAGCTGGACTTGGGACCTATATTATTATTTATATCCTACACTACAGAGTTTCGTCACATCGCCATACATAAAATTAATACATAGTTTTGATGCTAAGTATTGATGTAAAGAGGAGACATAGTTTAGTCTTTAGCAGATGACAGAAGAACAGCAGAACATTTTCAGAGAGACAACAGTGATTTTTTTCCATATCTGAGAGACTGTAAGATGAGAACCCAAAGGAACAGTTCCAAGATATCATCACTAGTGAAGCTAAATGCATGAACACAAAGTTAAAAGACTATTATCGCAACATGCCCTCAATGATTCCGCCATGCTACCCAATATTCAGGTGAGTTTTATAATGTTCTCACTTTCAGAAAATCTGCGACCTTGGCCAATGAATTTTTGAACGGTCAGAACCAATGACTTGTAAAATGTGGTAAAGAGAAAACAGAATAGAAAATATCCTTTTATGATGAATCGTTTTCATTTTGAAGAAGATAGTCGATCGTTAAAAAAAAGTAGGGTGATCCAGACTGGCGATTATCATAACTTGGCAAAAGATTTATTGTTATTGATGCCTCGTGATGTTGAGATGTATGGAATGCTCTTATGTTTAAATGTAGATGAATCCTGTGATGGAAATAAACCAGCCATGTTCATGTTAACCAAGAAACTGATGAATTTGTCTTTCATTACTGATTCAAATTTTTAGTAGATTGTTCGAATATTTTGAATGGGTCAGCGTTTCGGAGAAAAGAATACCTTTGTGATGACTGTTGTTAAAATAAGATGCACAGCCTTTATTGATTCTACCAATTTTCTTTAAAACCCACAGCTAGAAGAATGAAAATATTCAAATTACTAGATAACCCAGAGATGTTGAAACATGGCTCTTTTATGACAACTACAACCAAAGAACTTAAAAATAATCCATTATATAATATGTCATTGACAATGTTGCAACAGATGGAAACAAGAGTACAGGTTGAGCCCTGTTCTCTCTTGTCGCTGTGACAAATGTGAAAACATTTTTTAATGTAGGGAAAAAAAAAAAGGAAAGGGGAAACCTTGACCTTAACATCTTCTTCTTCTTCTTCTTCGTACACTCTCAGACGTCCACTTGAATGTTCTCAAAGAAAGCAGTAGTCAGTTTGAGGCTATTTGAATCCCCGTAAAGCTTTTCCACGAAAGGAGCTGGCGTCGGCCATATGCACTTTCTCTGTACCATATATAAGGGGCAACTTTGAAGCAGATGTTCAGCAGTCATTTTATCAGTGCCACAGTTACACTGATCGGTAGTTCCTATCTTTAGCTTGTTGAATAGATGGTATCTCAATCTGTTGTGGCCAGTGTGGAGTCTGAAGATTACCACTTGTTCTCTTCTGTGGAGCTGGTAGTAAGCATCATTCTGTGTGTGCCCTGGATGTTCTACATTCCATTTGTTTCTGTAACTACCTTAACATCTAATAAAAGTTATAAAAAAGTACAAATTATAAAGTGCAGCATAAGAAAATCTAAAGTGAGACAAGAATTTTCTTCAAGCTGTTGTACAAGTGTTAAAGTTTTAAATCTGCCGCGCCGACCTGGAAAAGACTGTGGACTTCGTCCTGCAGATTTAGCATGACTACAAACCGAACGCAGAAGAAGAAGAAGAAGAAAGTTTTAAAAAAATGTTGTTTCCACCAACAGAATCAAGCACTACATATTTAAGTATCTTGATTACAAGTGTGCATGTGGAGTTTCCATCATCTCTAATATCTGTATGATTCTGTTTAATTCTACAAATGAATGTCAGGAATTTAAGACAAATAATATAATCATGGATAGAACTAACTCTTTCTATCCTAGACTGTTTTTCTATTTTACCCAGGCTCCAAAACCGATGCATGTTTTTTTTCTACAAGTGATCTTTTAAAACAGACAGTAGACATTCATTTTAATTAAGCAGAAAAAAATATACATTAAACTTTAGGAAATTGGCTGAAAAAATCTTGTTAAATGCACAGAGTTCTTATGTATTGTTAAAAAACAATTATTTATTATGTCTTGCAAAGTGTAGAGACATGAAATATTACAAACAAAAATAACTAAAATTGTGTAATTACATGTGAATATTTCAGCTTTTCTTACTTCCTAGGCAATAAAAGCTCTGCATTATAAACATATATCCTGTTGAAAATTAGTGCACGTAGTTTTATCACAAACAAATAAAAATTCTAATTTTTATGATTTGTATGTGTGTGAAGTCACATGAGTCGTTTAATCCATCCAATTAATTTATTTATTACTTAAAAATATCATGCCAAGAAACGTGTGAAACATCCTTTATTGAAACCGAGAATAGACTATTGCCACAAAAATATAATTAAAATAATCTGTTACAGTTGATCAGTTGACAGTTTATGACTGTGATGTCTATGGCTACACTGTTCATAAACAAACTAATTAGAATCATAAAAAATTGATAAAAATAAGCACAAATTATGCAGCAGAAAATTTCTTTCTCTACCAGCTTAAAACACATGATCCACAGGAAGTGTTCACATGATTTAAAACCAGCTTATGGCCAGGTTATTTTATAATTTTTAATTTGAATTTGGACCTGCATCAAGTAGATGCACCGTACGGCCCATAGGTAACCTGGCGCACTATACAGCTCATGGGTTAGAATGGGCTAACAGTTATGGGCATTGAAAAGCTTAAAAAATGCATTTCTGATGATAGTTCAATCTTCTTAATTGATAAGTCTTATTGCCTAAGATTATAGGGACATAGTGCAGGCAGGGAAAAAAAATGAACAAGAACTCATGAACTCAAAAGTTCAGAGTATAATATTAAAGTGGAGGGGTGTAAAGGCCTGGTAGTTCCAGTTATATAACTGACTTTAACAGATATTTAATTGACTTTCGTCTGTTAAAAGTCATATGCATTGTAAGAACAGCATCAGACCTTCACATTCCCAACCACTATATAGCCTATTAGGCCCTAACCTTTGTTCGTGTTAAATATTGTTTGACTATATTATGCAGTTCTCTAGGTCTGTCTATTCTCAACGCCTCTTCTATATTTAAAGGTAAGTTTGATGCTTGCAAATAATCTAATATTGGTATTCTCATTCGTTCATACCTCTTGCATTTTAACAAAAGTTCATAAAGACCAAAACAAAACAAACAATTTGAGGCCCTTCCGGTAACAAGCTTACATCACTATTCAGATAATCTTCTGGCTCACATTTCAGAACTAGCAAGCCTTGTCAGAGCTTACCGCTTTTCGATCGCTCAGGCCCAAGACCGCCTGTTTGTGTGTGCTTACTTCAAATAATACACAGCCATGCTGGATGAACAGGGTGTGGCTCACATCAAAGAAAGCAAAAGCTGAGTTTAAAAACAGTTCCCTCGCTTCAGGTTTGTTTAGTGAGCCGTGAATAAAGAGGAACTCTCTAGCACGGAGAATGATGAAATCGGTGATGTCAAATTTACGCACGCGTGAAATCCAACATTCACCAACATTGTGAAGCAAATGACTGGGAGATGACGGTATGCCTACCTGGGCTAGGGGCATATCCAGAGTATCAGAAAATCTCGAAGACGGCCAGACATAGTGCTACATTCGTCATCATCGCAACAGGTTATATTGATTGAACTGACCGTGCCATTTGAATCCAGATTGGACGAGCAACATTTGTTCAAAGCGGCCAAGTATAATGATCTGGCCGCGGACCTGAGACACGATGGGTTCACTGTAAGGGTCATGGCTGTTGGAGTGGGTGCAAGAGGGCTCGTGGCTGCCTCATTGTATGATCTATTGAAACTGTTGGGGTTGAGGGGACAGTCAAGAACATGGGCACTGAAGAGGATCTGTGAAACTGCGGAAAAGGCATCATGCTGGCTGTGGAGCAGCCGCAATGGGCTATGGAACTCGAGCCCCCACCTGCGGTACATGAACCATCCAGCAAATTGTAATTTTTTCTAAGTTCGCAATGCATTGAGTTTATCGTTATTTTAGTGAAAGAACGGTAGCTTACAGGTAACCCGCGGTGTATTATACTGAAGCACATTAAAAACGCACCACCTGTATAATCCAGGAACAGAGTGTGAAATGTAAATATAAGTGTTTACATATTTGGAATCTTTATTCATTTTCCTATGAATACATGCTGGTCATTAATTTGTACATTTGATTGTTATGAAATTCTGTGCAGGCAAGGGAGAAAACCAAAAATGCAACCAATAAAAAAATTCATTCACACTATCCTCAGTATCTGCTATGTCCACCGTGTGCTTGCAAACAAGCTTGGCAGCGGCTCCGCATGGAACGCACAAGTCTCTGAAGGAAATTCCGGGGAATCAAGTCCCATTCACGTGTAAGAGCAGCTTCGAGCTGTTGCAGATTAGCTGGAGAACCTTGCCTGTAGACTCTGCGTCCAAGCTCGTCCCACAGATGTTCTATATGGGACATGTCTGGTGATAGGGCAGGCCCAATCAATCGTCACAATGTTCTGCTGCTGTAGATATTGCTGCGTAATGGCATGCGGTGTGCGCACGTGCGTTATCCTGCTGGAGAAGCTGCAAGTCTGGATAATTTGTGAACGCAGGAGCAACCAATGCATCCAGAACTTCATCTCGATATGTCACGGCATTAACATTTCCACGGAAGACGTGAAGAGGCACGCGATGGTGAAAACTGAATCCTCCCCAAATGTGAATACTGCCACCTCCAAATCGGTTGTGCTGACGAACACAGCAGTCTGCAAAGCGCTCTCCACACCGTCGCCAAATCCGCATACATCCATCAGCATATGTTGAATCTGCTCTCGTCTGTGAATAGGACAGCATTCCACTGCAGTCTAGTCCATCTGACATGTTGTTCTGCCCATTTCAGACGCTGCTGACGATGTATGTGAGTCAAGTTTGGCCCAACATAAGGTCGTCTTGCAGTAAGGCCCTGTATCTCTGAGTCGTCGTATGACTGTCATTCGAGAGACTTGCCCACGTCTACCCACTATTGCTCTTTGACTTGCCGGGAGAGAACGATTCCTTAGGTGACTCAGCACAATATGACGATCTTGCGCAGGGGTAGTAACTCGTGGTTGGCCACTCCGAAGTCTATCCCGGGCACTGCCAGTGGTTCCGTAACGTTCATTGAGACGTACAATAGTGCTGTGGTGGCAATTCATCCTTCTGGCAATGGCCCTCGAGCTCATTCCGGTCTCCAACTTACCAATGGCTCGTTGGCGGTCGTTTTCAGATAGTCATGGCATTTCAAGCACATGTACTGGGTGTTTTGTCTCAACGGTCTTTTTATACCGAGTATACTGCCACAACGCGTACACATTTTCAGGGTCATAGCTGTTGGGAATCGTGTTGCATGTGTAACTTTCATTGTTTTCATGTAGTCTGTACACAAACCCGTGGGTTGAATCATGCACTTTCCATTCCAGCAGCCATTCGCTCTCTACCTCATGACAAACACGGGGAAAATCCATTCCCACACTTTTTTTTCCAGCTTCTCGGCATCAGTATATATAATAGTGGTGCGTTTTTAATGTGCTTCATTATATATGGGGTGTGTGTGTCAATATCAGTCCCTGGTCGTGGTGTGCTGTGGAACAACCACAATGGGCTATGGAAATCGGAACAGTAATTTGTTTTCAACATAGGGGTTACTTTCAAAACGGCCTCCAGCTGGCGGGAAATTGTGGATTTTAAAGCTGCAACCAAGGAGTGGGTTCAATTGTCTACACTAAACAACAGGAGGCTGAGTTGTATCGCTATGTATAGAGTTTCCTGTCATCTCTATCTGAAGCAGTAAAACCACGCCAGTTTTGCATCGAATGAATTAACTGTTCGACGTGTTCAGCTGTATTCACCACCTAGTGTCAATAAAATATACTTCTAGGTTCTGGGCCGAAGGCAAGTTGGAAAAGAAATTGAGGATCATGAACTCAATTTTAATGTTATGGGTAGTCCTACATTGACAGTGTAAAAAGAAAACTAGATGTGCAATAGTTATTAAATAACTCACATCCAAGAACAATAAATAGACGTGTAAAGCAAATAAATTATGCACACAGATTATTTCATACATGGGTGGTCTTTTCCAATCACGAGAATGTAATCAAGAAAGTAAACATGCAATATTCGTGACAGAATGTCTGAGAGAATCTCTTAGGTACATTACCGAATAAAGTGACATCGGACTAAAAAAAAAATAATAATAATTCCAAAAATGATCAGAATTCCACCTTGCACCTAACTTGATAAGATCCCAAATGTGGAACTTATGGCAAGAACCAGACAAGTGCCAGAGGAACATGAGACGAGAAGAAGACGCTGGCGATAGATAAGACACACATTGAGGAAACCTTATAATAGCATTACAATGCAGTCCTTGTTCTGGAATAAGAGAGGGAGACAAGATAACACATGGAGAAATGAACTGGCAACAAACATGAAAGGTGGAAGAAGACATGAAAAGATCTCGAGCTGATGGCACGTGGCAGGAAGACCTGGCATAAGTATGTTAAAGGCCTATGCTCCTATGGAACCTGAAGGGCGATGACGAAATCACATCTATTAGCCTGGTTGGCTGTTGTTAGTATCTTGATGTTCCAAGCCTACCTACAGGTTAGCATCTTGATGTTCCCAGCCTACCTACAGTTAGCGCATAATTTGAACGCACTTTATATCGTTTCTAAATGAGGTACATTCTAGGCTTGCAAGTCCCATCTGCTTGAGGCACCTAGGCACTCCTTTTTGTCTCCTTACAGAGGAGAGTTGGACCACCACTGCAGCTCTCCCTCGTCAGAAACCTGCTTGTTCCGCAGTAGTTGTCAATTTGTTGACGTGGTCAGGTTGACAGTCCTGTGCACAACGTCATTATAATCTGTTTATTACGTCATACTTGAAGACGCAGTAGTACTATTTTTGTCTTTGTCCGCCCAAAGACCTCGGGAACTCCAATTCTCTCAGAGCATAAACAATGGCACCCACACGAAGTCACGCTGGCCTTTTATTGCAGGATCATTTTTGAGATCCATATATTATATGTCATCGGAACATAAAGAAGAAAGTTCACACCACAGTGAGGGGGTAGCTCTAATGTTATCTAAAGAAACACAAAAAGAATGGGAAGCAGTAAGACCCAAAATCATAACATGTATACGTCGAGGGTCCATTCTGACCACTACTTTCCAGGGCCCACTCAGTGCTGGTGATGTGGCAGGTCCACCTGGACATTAGTTATGCCACTGGTGGATATTATGAGACATCCTCACAGTGAGGCGATGGCGCAATTCGCATGATCTCTGGTTCGATTCCCATAGTGCCTATAACTTGTTGTTTGTCTGTTAACTAGTGTCTTCCTTTCTTTCGTTCTTACTATTGCCTTCTATTTACTTATTTTCGTTTATTATTCACTACCCAGACGCCTCGCGTTCCCCCCTTGTTTGTTTCTGTCCACCCATCCGTTACTTCAACCAGCCAATATTTTTTATTATCAATATTCTTCAACTATCTCCAAGACACAAGTATTTCGACGTCTGTGTGTGTTATTTGATTTGTACTTACTACACCATGTAGTGTCAATGAGAGTGTCACGCCCTCTTTCTTTTAGGGGTGCGTAGCGGACCGTGAGAGAGTTGGAGAACATTTTAACAAACATTAAATCATAGGACACAAATAAACTGAAGTTTGGAGAAAATAAGTGGTTAGTGCACTGGCTTCCTAGCTCGGTGGTCCATGTTTCGATCCCCAGTTCAGGTGGGATTTTTTGACCGCAAACGGCTCCGGGGTCGACCCAGCCTCATGAATTGGATACAAGAGCAACTCTGGGAAGGTTAAGGCGGGCGGCGCGATGCTGACCACATCGCCCCTAGTGTGCCGATGGTCAAGAAAATATGGGCCTAACACCATATTCCCAATTTTCCTCAATGGGCGTGTAACGGGATCCTTTACCTTTGTCTTTAGTTTTGGAGAAAATTAAAAGCAGTTAAAGGATGAAACAACAAGAAATTTATAATTCCAACAATTAAAATCCCAGAGCGAGCTGAAACAGATAGAGAAAAAGCGAAGATATTAGCTAAATTCTTCTATCATGTTAGTTCACAAGACAGTCTAGATAAGGCAGAGATAAATAGGCGAAAAACTCTATTACAAAAATAAACAAAAAGAAAATACGAACAGTCCACATGACTTTAATTATTTAAATGCAGACAATTACAGTAGATGAAATAGAAAGAGCATTAATAGGAAAAACCAATACCACCTTCGGACACGACATTCTCAGCTATGAAATCCTCAACAAAGGAACCAAACACCATTCTAAGGGTGTGACGAAACAGTTATGCGATCTGTGGTGGGGTTTGATGTTATTAAGTGTGGTTGCTAGGTTACTTAGTGTACTGAATGAGGTCAGCTGTGAAGGTCCCTGAGGATAACAGTTTATGTGAGTTTACAGAGTACCTTACTACTACCACCTATGACCTCAAGCAGACTTATTTGTTATTTATATGACTGATAGCTACGTTTAATGTCTAGGGTAATGAAATGTGGTGTGCTACCTTACTACTACCACCTATGACCTCAAGCAGACTTATTTGTTATTTATATGACTGATAGCTACGTTTAATGTCTAGGGTAATGAAATGTGGTGTGCTGGTAATTAAGTACACAAACACACACACACAAACACTAATATTAAGCTCTATGATCAATTCAATTAACACTGTGTTTAAAATTTAGAAATTACAATTTTTTGAAATTTATTTTGTCCGGAACCAAGTTTTTCTTCTGGTCAGGACTTTTAAATCAATATGAATTAATGTCAATAGAAGTACATATAATTGAATAATCACATGAAAGGCTTGTACATATATATATATTTGCATCATACCCAGTCTTTGGTTAACAATGTCATTTGCTCCTTATACAGGATTAATGGTGGACAAAAAGTTTCTTATTTTTCACAATGTAGTTTAAATTATAATTTTGTAGTTGATGAATCTCAGCAGGCCAGGTCTTTAATACTTAACTGGCCTGTGACGATGAAAGAAAGTTGTTCCTTAGGCCCACTCCTCACATGCTCTGAGGTAGTATGGTAGGCATCTCATTTCATACAAAGTTGGACTTCTCCAGAACATCTGGCACTAGCACAGTGCCAGACAAAGAAACTCTGAAACCACAAAATTAGGCTATGTCTTAACATACCACCTAATCCACCATGTTTACAAGCAATAATACATGTAATTAAAAGACAGGGTCAGATCTCTCTGACCGACCCAGCACATCTACATCAAGGCTGTTATCAAGTAGCACTAGTTTCCCATTCCTCTCCTCTAGAGACTGCACTGCATCTGAAATATTTTCATTAATCTCTTTTTTTCATATAATAAGGTGGGTGATATGTTTCCACCTGACCACCTGAAAAGAAACATCTGTATTCTACATTTCTGATAGTTTATCCTACTATATTTCAACCTCTAGGCCCTGGACAGTCGGCTGGGGACCTAGAATAAGTACTCACTTGTCGTAATCATTTTTCATTATATGGCAGGTATCAATCACTCAGAATTGTTAAATAAAAGGTTAATAATTTCGTCCTTACCACAATTCAGAATAAAACACACAGATACGCTGAAATAGCACAAACTCAGCTGAGCTGCTGGCTAGAGCTATTTTCGAGAGTTTTACGTCATTCTAAATAAGAGCTAAGTATGTTTTCGTAACCTAAGTGGACTTTACCTCGTATTTCAAACACTAACTAAGAGTTCGCGCGTATGTTAGGCTTAGATTCAAACGCTTGCAGACAGCATCATTTTTTTCTTTTCTCCTTTCCTACCCCGTCTGAACGAATAGGCCTTTCGCGTCCCCATGTTATAATTAGTTTTTCTTTTCTTTTTCCAATGACACTAGAAACGATAGTTCGATCTACCAAATCAACGCGCTTGTGGCGTAGGCGAAAAAGCCGCAGCGTAACTTAACTATATTTTATCCCTACAATTTATTTTAACTTTTATCTTTATAAATGGAGGATTTTAGCGCTGTATCAATGTATTCCATCACACGATCTAAAGTCCACTCCTGCAGGATTGCATTACATTCCCGTGCGAGTGATATTTTCTTATTTTTCTCTCCCCTGTCATTATTATGTGGCTTATTTTATGCACCATTATTTACTTTCTATGCTGAATCTAGTGGGGAAAGTCTCTAACACTCCATTCCACTACGGAAGTATTTGCTATGGGACTGTCTTTATCTTGTTTACCACTCCTCAGACTTATTTACGTTCCCCCAGGTGAACTAAGGTATTATCGTAACAATACCCAGTAATTATCACCGGTCAGCGAGCGAGATTCTTATCATGAAAAAACGGTCTCGCCCGATCGACATCTATAGAAGTTAATATTGTCTGTCTGAGATAGCCGTCTGAGGTGGGCAGATTACGCAGGTGGTAGATGCCTTTATCGTTTCACGGGACCATCCCTGTGTGTGATTATCACGATAATCTGTCTGGATAGACAATATATGCGATAGGTAGCATCTGGACATCAAATGAGTTCGCAGATGGTGTTTATGAGTTGTGCACAAGATGCCGGCAGAAATCTGACGCAACGATATGAAGAGGTTACGCGTGGATATTAAATTTAATATTTTGAATCACGTGAGGGTATTTTTTGAATTTGTAACACCCCTACCCAAGTAGTGGTGAACGAGATTCGATTTAATTGGTTGATTTGAGAGGCCGGAATATACAATGTATCTCACTGGAGAATTAGGCAGAAACACAGCTGGAATTTGAACTGAGGATTGGGAGATATAATGTAATGAAATAAAAGTCAGTACACACACCACAGCGCTAACGTCAGACTAACGACTCCTAAAAGCAAGAAAGAAAAAGGAGACATTGGACTTAGAAATTCCACAACTGTAAGTAACAGATTGAGTATTGGGCAACTTAGAGATTTACAAGTAAACCCGCATTTTTAATACAAGACTGGAAGCTTAGGAATTTGATCACAAGTCATAGAGGAATTAAACACGTTTTCCCAGGCCAGTGATTTCGCAGAACACCCGCCGTCAGAGGAATTAACTCTAATTTCCAGACCTAAGTGATTTCGAAGCATCTAATACAGAGCTGTGTCCAGTCTAAATCTGTGCAAGGAGATTGTGAATTCCCAAAAATTTGGGGTAAGTGTAAACAATTTATTTACTAATGTAAATTTTACAGGTTTCTTGCTAAGTGGTTATATATGAGACTCGCAACCTCAACATATGAAAACAGTATATGCATGAACAACTACTGCAAGAGCTGGTGATTGTTTCTGACTAGTCGTGTGGAAATCCGACAGCAGAGGTGACTCCAGGACACGACTGGATGAGTAATGAGTGATGATTACACCATGTGTACCTCATGTGTAGCATATTATGTTGTGAGATTTATGTAACTGTTTAATGTTAGGTCAGGCACAAATCATATTCTTACTGTCCAGACACAGTATATCCGTTAATCCTCAGAGTAATATTGGTGAATTTTAACCACCTTCTCGGAGTTACGTTGTGCGTGCTCGAGAATTAAATTCTTCTGAGAGTTTAACATTGGTGGGCGGACAACAGGAACGTGACCCTGTTAGAGTCCTCCAAACAAATGTACTTAGCAGAAGGCATTTGTTTTTCTATTTTTCTAAAGTTCGTGTTTACAAGCCATCAGACAATTTGTGGTATTCACGCCGCTATTGTGAGGGAAAAGCATCCGTCTTACAGTGGAAGAGAGTGTGGAGAAGGCTTCATTCATCACAGAATTGATGAACCACAGCTGCAGAACTCATCTCAAGTTTTTTTTTGTCACAGGCACCAGCAAAACACGGACATTGATAGCGCCTCGATCCAACCTCTGTGAGGAAAAATTTGATTTACCTTTCTCCCCCATTTAATCCTTATTTTAACTTGTTGAACTAATTGACTATTAAATTTATTGTGTGTTATTTTAAACTAAACCAATAATTGTTTATTCAGTCATTAGAAGTATGAAAGTAAACGTATGAGCAAGGATCCCGGTACACGCCCATTGAGGCATATTGGGAATATGGTGTTAGGCCCATATTTTCTTGACCATCGGCACACTAGGGGTGATGTGGTCAGCATCACGCCGGCCGCCTTAACCTTCCCAGAGTTGCTCTGGTACCCAGTTGGGGCTGGGTCGACCCAGGATATATATATATATATATATATATATATATATATATATATATATATATATATATATATATATATATATATATATATATATATATATATATATATATAGAGCCATTACTTATAAGAGGGTATTCGTTGGATTACACCAACTGGGGGCTTTACGGGCCAGAACCGTTGCTTAAACCCTTCACAAAAGACGTCGGACCAGATCATAAGTTGACAAACTGCTCAGCCCTATGCAGCTTTTATTCTTCACTTCTAGGAATATCTTGTAAAAGTGCCCCTAAGGTAGAAGCACCATTCGCCTTATATCTACATCTCTGCCAAGAGTAATCTTGCGCGAAGATAGATACCTTGGACGACCTACTTTAGATACGCTTGCGTTTTGGCCATAAGTGAACCACTACTACAAAACAGGGGAGGCAATCCGTGACAAAGGGTGATTAGGTGATTACATCCCTCTACAACAAAATCTGGCACGTGGGAAAAATTGCCAGGCACATGTAAGACAGCAGTAGTCGCCCCATAATAAATCCACATAAGGAACCACATGATGTCAGCTCATACAGCCAGTATAGCTAACATAGTATGTAGGAAAAATTGTAGAAACAATAGCTAACAACAGAATAAATTTCAACTAGAAAAATAACATTTGTACAGCTCAATTCAGGCAGGCTTTAGAATCCATAAAAGTACAATAAAGCAACTGCTGAAGATAGAATACGATGTTAAGACGGTAGCAATATTCCTAGATGTAGCAAGAGCATGTGGTAAGTGTTGGAGGGAGGGTGCACTATATAAGATCAGAAAATTAGGTAAAAAAAAATATTGTAGGTAGAATATTTAATTATCCAGAAAACGTTCTGCAGGATAGATATTTCACAGTACAAATAAACAATGATAGATCAAATGTATCCAAACAGCAAAATGGAATCCCCCAGGTGTCAGTAATCAATATTCACGATTATGGTCAACGACCAAGGAGACAAGTTTAAAGATCTTAAAAACAACTTATTTCAGTTTGCAGATGATGATGCGATATGGAGAACAGGAAGAAATGTTCAGTTCCTTTATAAAACAATACAAAAACATACAGATAAAGAATCCGACTGGATGCAGGAGTGGGGATGTCATCTAAATGTTACAAAACAAAAACAGTAGGAATGAACTTCAGTAGAGGTCGTGTAATAAAAAATAATTTCATTGATGTTAACATTAATGAGTAGACATATTCACACCAAAAACCACTAGATTTCTGGATGCGATACTTGACCAGCAACTAAAATTGAACTAACACATTTAACTATTAGTAGAAAACAGTAATGGACTCATTAACATGCTAAAATATATCAAAGGAAGTGGTTGGGAAGCCTGCAAAAAGACAATAAAAACCTTCTATAAATCATTTATTAGGGGCAAATTTGACAACGCCCCGCCCACCTCAGAGTGTAAAGGAGAATAATGGGCCGAAACACTTGTTCGTGGGGGGGGGGGACCCTTCTGATGATCAGATTGTCTCCTGTTGTATCGCTCTGTATAGAGTTTCGTATCATCACATATAAAAAATATTTTATTGTTCTAACTATAACAATTGCAGAAACATAACAATTATTATAAATTTTAAAACAACTATATGTGCTTAATACTGCTATAATAGATATCTTTTTTGTATTAAAAAATGTCCTAAAGGACAGACTGTTATCAAAATTACAAGTACGGTATGCTAGACTTATGCCCCGTGCAACATGTGTAATACAATTATTTCCATTTTAATACTAGGGAAATGTAAAAGTAAACGGTTAATTTAATAGTTGCCTCTCTTTGAGTACACAATGCGTTCTGAATGTTACCTACATAAACTTTCGTTGCTAGTCCACAATATTACAATATTCGCCGTAATTTACGAGCTCCAAAAGATTTAACGGGCAATATATATATAATTGTACTCATATTACATTTTGTTAAATAACTGGCGCAGTTCCTTAATATATATTTATGTGAAGCAACTCAACGGTCGGGCTAGTTATTTATGTTTTTTTTTTTAACCTGTAAAGTCATATTTTTGTTTACTGTAGTTTTCGGATAAGTCGAGCTAATGATTCTGTACCAGCTCAAATTTGGACTCGCTTAAGAAGTTTCTCTTTTTTGATGCAAAGAAAATTACAGCATCTGTGATCTTACATTCGTTTTCTTTGTTGGCGCGATAAAATTATAATAACCGACTTCAACTTTCACTGTTTGTATATGCGTGTGAACGAAAATGAGTCGGCCAGACCGAGGGAACCAAGAATAACCTCGGATGTTGTTTGTCCATCACGGGTGATGAAGACCACTCTGTTCATCCAATTATTTAAGAATATGTTAGGTTAGTCTATGGGTACGAAGGTGACTGAAGAGCCCGATGCGGGCCTGGAAAGATCTTGGACAGTGTGGGCAGGGAATGTTTGCTTCATGTGAAGGTTTTATTTCACGGTCCTTTCTAGCTTGTCTCCGCTGTTCTGCTGCTGCTCTTCTGGATGATTCGCATGCTGCTGCACCTTTACGAAGAGATGTGCGCCAAGCAGTTCGGTCTTGCGCAGCAGCTTCCCATGTGTCTGGGTTTATGTCAAAGGTTTTCAATGACGTCTTTAACGTGTCTTTGAAGCGCTTCTTTTGGCCACCATGGGAGCGTTTACCCTTCTGCATCTCACCATAAAAGAGTATCTTTGGCAGTCGATGGTCTGGCATGCGGACTACATGACCTGCCCAGCGAATTTGTGACTGCATCAGAATAGTATCAATACTAGGGATACCAGCTCTGTCAAGAACGGCGGTATCCGGGATCTTGTCTTGCCATTTGATGTTCATTATCTTCCTGAGACAGACTGTATGGAAGTGGTTTAGCTTCTTTACGTGACGCCTGTATACAGTCCATGTTTCACATGCATATAGCAGCACTGGAAGCACCGCAGCTCTGTACACCTTCAGCTTTGTCTGTAGACTAATGCCACTTCGATGCCAAACGTTGGTGTATAGTCTGCCAAATGTGCTGCTGGCTTTGGAGATCCTGGTGTTCACCTCATCATCAATGACAATGTTCTGGGATAGTGTGCTACCAAGGTATGTGAATCTGTTCACAACATTCAGTTTCTCACCATTAACCTTGATGACTGGCTCAGTATAAACTGTGCCAGGAGCTGGTTGGTACATGATTTCTGTTTTCTTCGTGTTGATGGTAAGCCCAAAGTTGGCGCAGGCTTCGGAGAATCTATCCACACTATGCTGCAGATCAGCCTCTGAGAAGGAATTGAGGGCACAATCATCAGCAAACAGAAGATCTCTGATGGTGTGTGATTTGACCTTGGTTTTTGCTTGAAGCCTCCTAAGGTTAAACAATTTTCCATCAATGCGATAACTAATGTCGATTCCTGTGTCCCCGTCTCTAAAAGCATCAGTCAGCATAGCAGAAAACATGATACTGAACAGAGTCGGTGCAAGTACGCACTCTTGTTTAACTCCATTTGAGACGGGGAAAGGCTCTGATAGCTCACCGTTTTCCTGAACTCTAGCCTGCATTCCATCATGCAGTTGCTGCACTATTGTGATAAATTTCTTTGGGCAGCCGTATTTTGCCATGATCTTCCATAGACCCTCTCTACTGACCGTGTCGAACGCCTTTGTCAAGTCGATGAAAGCTGTGTACAGGTCACAGTGCTGTTCTTGGCATTTTTCTTGTAGCTGTCTTGCAGCGAACACCATATCTGTGGTTCCACGTTCTTTCCGGAATCCACACTGACTTTCAGGTAAAAGACCTTTGTCAAGATGAGCCGTAAGGCGATTCAAAAGGATTCTGGCGAATATCTTCCCAGCGATTGATAAAAGAGAGATGCCTCGATGATTGTTGCAGTCTTGGCGATTACCTTTACGTTTATATAGATGTATAATTGAGGCATCTTTGAGATCGTGTGGGATGGTTTCACTCTGCCACATTTGCTGGAAGATCATATGAAGTTTCTCTATCAGAACTGCACCGCCATCTTTATAAACCTCAACAGGAATTGAATCGGAGCCAGGGGCCTTTCCACTAGACAGTTGACGAATCGCTTTTTTAGTTTCCTCCAGAGTTGGTACATCATCTAATGCTTCATTTATAGGAATTTGGGGCAGGCGGATGATGGCTTCGTCGTTAATAGATGATGGCTGGTTCAAGATATTATTAAAATGTTCAGCCCAGCGTTGGAGAATTTTTTCCTTGTCTGTAATTAGTGTTTTTCCATCTGCATTAAGGAGGGGAAATGATCCTGATGATGTTGGACCATAGACCGCTTTGAGTGCAAGGTAAAAGTTTTTCAAGTCATGGCTGTCAGCAAAGCCTTGGATCTCATCTGCTTTATTACTCAGCCATGAATCCCGCATCTGGCGTAGTTTATGTTGGACGATTCTACGCATGTTGTTGAAAGCGTCTTTCTTGGATGTAGATTTTGGATCATTTAAATATGCTTTATGGAGATGGTGTTTCTCAGCCAACATCTGCTTTATATCATCTGAGTTCTCATCAAACCAGTCATTTTGTTTCTTGATGGAAGGACCCAGGACCTCTGTAGCAGTGTTGTAGATCTGCTCACTTAGGGCTGCCCAATTTGTTTCCACACTTTGGCCGTCTAGCGAGATAGATTTGAGACGGTCTTCTAAGGTGTCAGTAAATGACTGTTTGATTTTTGTCTTCTTTAGTTTGGTGACATCCAGCCTCTTTTGAGTTTTCTTCCCCTGAGGGCGCCTGGCTGGTTGGATACGAATTTTAAGTTTAGATACAATGAGGCGATGATCAGTCCAGCATTCGGCACCACACATGGACTTGGTCACCCGGACATCTTGCATGTCCTTCTTCCTAACAATTACATAGTCAATTAGGTTCCAATGCTTTGAGCGAGGGTGCATCCAGGAGGTCCTGTTGCGGGTAGGAAGTCGAAAAATGGTGTTGGTGACAAGGAGGTCATGTTCTGCGCAAGTCTGGAGGAGACGAAGTCCATTACTGTTACAGCGACCCACGCCGTACCTACCAATAGTGCCATTCCAGGAGATGTTATCTGAGCCTACTCTTGCATTAAAGTCACCAAGAATGATGAGCTTATCTGCTTTAGGAACTGATGCAATGACTGCATGTAGTTCTTCGTAAAACTTATCCTTGACATCATCCTGGTTTGTCATAGTTGGTGCATACGCGCTAATGATGGTAGCATGTTTTCTTCCATAGAACAGAGGGATCTTGACCGTCATGAGTCGGTCATTTATTCCCTTTGGGGGCCCCGCTAACTTGCTGACAATTGCTGTTTTGATTGCAAATCCAACCCCTGCTTCTCGTCTTTCTTCAGTTCCTCTTCCGCTCCAAAAGAATGTATAACCTGCACCCTTTTCGCAAAGTTGGCCCTCGCCTGCAAGTCGAGTTTCACTCAGTGCTGCTATGTCAATGTTGTACCTGGCCAGTTCTCTCCCAATCAGGGCAGTTCGTCTCTCAGGTCTGTTTGCGTTAAAGTCTTTGTCAAGTAAAGTGCGCACATTCCATGCGCCTAGAATGAGGGGGAAAAATCTGTCCTTTCTTTTTCTTATATGTCGACCGCCGAAGTAGGGTACCCACCAACCGCGGTAAGCTGGTTAGGTAATGGTGAAGCAGGCAATGTTTAGGGCACCTTTTCTAGCCCCTTCCTCATGCCATGGAGGTGAGCAGTGCTTTCCTAAAGAGGGCTGCTCAGACACTCAGGGGGCTGCCGAATCCCACTGTTGCTCCGATCAGTGGAAGACGACCATATGGCCTGAGCCGCCTGTGTGTAGGTCTGCGACTACGACTGCCAGCGTACCCACGCCTGCCGCTTCGCCGCTCGCCCATCGCCACAGGACTTGTTGTGAGTGGATGGATGAATGGATGAATGGATGAAAGAGTGACTTGCGCGGTGATTTGGATTAAAGTGAGGAAGAGTTGCGCAATTCGTCGACCTCACTCTCTCGCCTGGGTCTATCTCAATCCAGTGGCAAGACAAGTCAAGACGACTGGAGATGAAGTCAGGTGCAGTGGATGACCAGGGCTTTCTACGTGCCTCGCCGTGCTCCTTACGCTCCACAGCGCGTTGCTGGTAATCGCCGTCATGCCCGTTGAACCAACAGGTGGTTTCTTCCGCGCAGTCTATCGAATCCAGTCTTCGCATGCATGGGTAGGCAGACCCTAACTCACCGAAGGTTTATAACCATTCGGCTACCCTCACCTAGTTTAGCCGGCCTGTCAAAGCCGTTGTCCGGGGGTGGCCGCTGTCGCATGCTGACAGCTACGAGGAGCCACAGGTGAGAGCTGGATGCCAGGTTTGGACCAAAGGTGGCTGAGCTGCCCTAAAAAGGGCATGACAGCTCCTTCACCAGAGGTACTACCAATACCTGACTTCCCAACACCCCCAACCTCGGATAGCGAGCTCGGAACAATGATACGAGATCGGGTGATCAATAAAAGTGATTCACATCAAAGGAACGTCATACAGCTTCTTGATAAGGGGCATGTAACTCTTACAAAACATTCCAAGGTTATCTTCAAGCAATTCCTAACAAGTCTCATGGCGAGTCTCTGTTGCGCTAGAACAGTGGTCGGGAACCTTTCCACGACAAAGAGCTAAATATTTAATTTTGTGTCTATTTTAAGAAATTGAAGAGCAGCATGAAAAAAAATCACATGGTATCCCTCGTTCAATTCTATATATATATATATATATATATATATATATATATATATATATATATATATATATATATATATATATATATATATATATATATATATATATATATATATATATATATATAATAATAATAATAGCCCTTTCAGTCATAACTGACTATGGGAATGCGCCCCTGGGGTGACAGCCCTCAGCTGCTTATTTCGACGTTTTCTCCCCTCCTCTGCTTGTTGTGTGAGCCTCTCTTCGCCCAATCTGAGGTGGCGCCGTAAATAGCATCGCCACTTAGTGCGATCGGTAGCTTCATCCTCCCATGTTGCTGGATCCATGTCCAGTGCCCTCATATCTCTCTTGCACACATCTTTGAACCTCAGCTGTGGTCGCCCAACTGTTCTCTTGCCATCTGCTAATTGTCCGTAGAAGATATCTTTTGGGATGCGACCATCTTCCATGCGGCGAACATGGCCAAGCCAGCGAAGTCTGCGCTGTCTAAGCAGTGTATACATACTGTGAAGGCCAGCACGTGACAACACCTCGACATTTGTCACTTTATCTTCCCACAAGATGCCGAGGATGCGGCGTAGACACCGTAAATGGAAGGTATTGAGCCTTCTCTCTTGCTTAGCATAGGTCGTCCAGGTCTCGCTGCCATATAGAAGTGTGCTGGTGACAGGCATTATATACCGCAGCTTTGGTCTTCATTGTGAGTTGGGAGTTTCCCCAAACACGCGATGTGAGGCGGGCAAAGGTAGCTGCAGCTTTGCCAATGCGGCTGTCGATTTCTGTATCCAGTGAGAGTTTGTCATTGATGGTAGACCCTAGGTATGTGAAGTGGTGCACCACTGCCAATTCATAGTTATCGATAGTGATAACTGGTGCAGCACCCGCATCCTGACTCAGCACATTCGTTTTCTTTAGACTTATTGTGAGGCCAAAGTCCTTGCATGCTTTAGTGAAGCGATTCATCAAGTTCTAAAGCTCCTGTTGGCTTTGAGTGACGACTTCAGCATCATCAGCGAACAACAAGTCTCTTATAGTGACTCTTCTGATTTTTATTTTTGCCTTCAGCCTTGAAAGATTAAACAGACGGCCATCGGACCTAGTGTGAAGGCATATTCCTTCAGTTGCATCTCTGAATGCATGTTTCAAGAGTAAGGCAAAGAAGATCCAGAAGAGGGTCGGAGCCAGAACACAGCCTTGTTTAACGCCACTTCGTATGTCAAAGGGCTGTGACGTGCTTCCAGCATATTGGACTGTTCCCTTCATATCGTCATGGAATGACTTTATCATTTCCAGCATTTTAGAAGGGCAGCCTATTTTCAGGAGGATTTTTTTATATATATATATATATATATATATATATATATATATATATATATATATATATAATATATATATATATATATATATATATATATATATATATATATATATATATATATATATATATATATATATATATATATATATATATATATATATATATAAATATATATATCTATATATATATATATATATATATATATATATATATATATATATAAGGCAAAGTATGTTTCTATGTTCTTAACACTAATCCGCATGCCTTATTATTTCTTGATAAATTTTGAATGTTGGCAGAGAGTCTCTTTAGTTACTTCCGGGTAACGCCATGCAGGTATTTTATAATGTAATATTGTAATTATGACATTATGAGTAATTAAAGTCTTTCATAAGAAATGTAAAGAAGCAATTTATTTCTCACGGGCCAAAATCAAATAAATACATATCCAATAAATATCAAGGGACGTAACACACTAGTTAAAACTATTATTTTATGTTTGTTATCAATGACCATAGGTTTGCATAGTTTACAAGATAATTCAAAATGTTTAACTAAACATTTTTATTTTAATAGGAAATAGAAAAATAAAACAGTTTTCTGTAGCACTTCCTTTTTTAACTATGTAATTTTAATGGCACTCATTTAGCCAAGCGGTTTCAATTTTGATAAGAGCTGTATCGAAACATATATTAAAACCAATGGATATTCTGTGACGATCAACATCCACCGTGCGTGTTTAATCTTAATGAAAATCTACCATGGTTTAAAGTATTATTTTTTTTTAATGCTACGAAAAACAGTAGTAAGAACGTTAAAAAAGGATGAGTTGGACTAGTCTTTCTTGGTGCGCAAGGTCAAAAATGGAAATTGTGTCTTATTAATTTGCTTCTTGCCAAAACTCGGGAGCAGAATAAAATTAATTTTGCGATTCTATCAAAAGAAAAAAGATTATTTTGGTAAAACTCGGATACAAAGTGAAAAGCAAAGTGAAATTACTCTTCCGGTGGAACCATAAGGAATAACAGTATTTTGTGCGGCTTGCATTTGCAATTACTGTAAACAAGGCACAAGGATAGTCACCAGAAGTCATTAACTTAAACAAAAATTTATTTTCACTCGAATATCAAAATATTATAGTTTGATTTTGACATTTCATCAGTTCTTAAATTGTTACTAACAAAGCAATTTGCAATTACTGTAAACAAGGCACGAGGGTAGTCACTTATAGCAGTAGTCATTAATTTAAACGAAAATTTATTTTCACTCGAATATTAAAATATTATAGTTTGATTATTTGATTTTTACAATTCCTAAGTTTCCTAAACAGTTACTAGAAAACTCAGGTAACGCCGGGAACGTTCAGCTAGTATAATATATAATTGAAATAATAAATAAAATTTTTCAAGTGCTATTTTAATACACAATAAGTAATAAAATTTTGTCAGTAACAAATATTTAGATAAGATGTAACATAATAATAAAATAAAATATACAAATGAAAAGTAAGGAAATTTAATGAGACTTTTGCTGTTGGATGTCCTTGAAAAATTATTTGTCAATATTTGGTGAATAATCTGTTGTTTTCATTTTCAGACATGACTGGAGACTCAACGTCATTCAATTTGCTTCATAATTTGCTTTTGATATAACTCATGTTGGAAAATATTTGTTCAGAAAAATTTGTTGATCCGAAAATTGAAAGAAGCCCAAATGCAAATTTCTTCAGCTGAACATAGCTGTCGGGTAAACAGTTCCAAACATCAAATATGATCTCATCTTGTTTTTTGAGCTCACTTATTTCAGACCACTTGTGTTGTAGTGACAGAGCTTATTTTCGCCTTTCAAGATTTTCAAGCTCATGAACCAGATGTGTAAATTGTGAATACCACAATGCTTTGTCCTCTAAGTCTACCAATTCAAGTTTAAAATCAGCTTGGTCCATTTGAAGAAAGGCTGATAAATTTAGTTTGGCGATATCTGTTTCAAGAAGTTTTATTAAAAAAATGACAAGGTTGCCTTGTCTAGCACTTATTCCAAGAGCAAAATAGCTGTATTGCTCTTTCCTTGGAGTTTTTTAAATTTAAAATGTTCAAGTGAGAAGTCCTGTCCAGCATGAAGTAGAATTTCTGTAACCAATCAGGGTTTGATAACTCAGAATATTCAAGTTTCTTCTCTTTCAGCCATATCTTTACTTCATTAAGACAAGCAGCAAACCTTATCAGAGCCTTGCCTCTTGGTTATCTAACCTTACTTACTTACTTAGTCGTTCCCCTTCTACCGTGAGGTGTAGAGGTTTGGAAGAGAGAGCGCCAGACCATTCTATCAGCTGTCTTCTTCCTGGCCTGGTTCCATTCTAGTCCTCGGTCCTTCAAAGATTGTCTAATGTTGTCCTCCCAGCGAACTCTGGGTCGTCCTGGAGGTCTGGATCCCTGGCTCTTTGTATCCCATGCTTGTCGTGGTAGCCGATCTTCTCCCATTCTGCAGACATGGCCAAACCATCTTAGTTGGGACTGTTCTATTTGGGTCTGCAGCGGGTGGGATTTCAGGCCTTGACGTATCGTCTGGTTGCGGACCATGTCTCTTCTTGTTACTTCAACCACTTTCCTCAGATACTCCATTTCTGAGGTTTGGATCTGGCTTTTGTGGGTTGTAGTCATTGCCCACGACTCGCATCCATATGTCAAAACTGGGACATAGGTGGAGCGGTATACAGCCATCTTCGTTTTCTTACCAACCTCTTTCTTGCTGAGGAATCCACGATTTATGGCCTGAAAAAGTCTCCCAGCCGCTGCTTTTCGAGTGGCCAACTCTTCTTTGATGCCTCCCTTTCGGTCTATAATAGCTCCGAGATATTTAAAGTGGTCGACCTGCTCCAGGACCTGTTCTCCCAACTTAATCTGATGTTTTCTTTCTTCTCGTGATATCACCATGGGGTTATCTAACCACCGTACCTTATTATGCAAAAGAAGATCAGAGTATTCATGATTGACTTTTTGGAGAAACTCACAAAACTGTCGTGATTCATACTACTTGCCATTATTTGGTTTACAATCTTAACTACTAATTCCATTACCTTCAACATTTCTTCTGGGAAGGTTTGTGCACAGAGGGCTTCTTGGTGAATAATGCAGTGAAAAGAAATCACATTATGGTTAATACTTTTTTGTTAATAAAGTAATGAAACCCTTTTCTCTCCCTCTCATGCTCGGAGCTCCATCTATAGCAACGGATATGATTTTATTGATGTCTATTTCTTTCTATTGCAAGCATTCAGATACTGCAGTTTTAATATCTTCTCCCGAGTCTGTCCCCATGACTGGCAGTAGTTCAATCAATTCTTCTTGTGGTCCTTTAGAGTTTACATATCTGTAAATGAAAGCAACTTGCCTACATCACAAGACTCATCACGTGCCAGAGAATATCCGGATGCTGATTTAATGTCTTCAGTTTGCTGGCTAGTTATATCAGTGGCCATCCTCACTGTTCTTTCTTTTGCAGTCCTTGCAGACAATGGCAAGTCTTTAATTTTATTTCTTCACAATTTCACTTCTGTTTTGAAAATCTTTAAAAAGATGCTCAGATATTTTAATAAAACTTTGTTTAAAGTTCTGTCAAAAAGCCCTTACAGTTCTGCACATTTGAATATATAAAACATTTCTCTTGTCTTTAAAATAATAAGTTTAGTCCACGAAAAGTGTGTGTCAATAGGTGGTTTTAGTGGACGGACACTAAGAGTTAAGTAGCCGAGAGGCTAGAGCCGCACGAGATGGCTCAAAGAGCCGCAAGCGGCTCGGGAGCCGCGGGTTCCCAACCGCTGCCCTAGTACGTTCCAAGTCGAGTCTCGTCTCTTTGATCTAAAACTGTTTATAACTACAATCGCTTTTATTCGAACAGTGACATCAATTACTAAAAATAACAATAAAAATAACAGTAGTATTTTATTTATTCACTGCTTTTATTTTATTTATTGTCAACTTTTCTTTAGAAATCCATTTTCTGTTTCTCCGTATCTGGGCGTTACAAATAAGGATGGCGATTTTGGTTCGCCAAAATGGGCAAGTCCCTTGTAAAGTCGCTAATAAGAAAATAAAAAAAAATCTCGTCTCGAGTGGAGTTGTTATAGTGACTCAAGTCTGACTCAGTTCGAGTCGGATGATCCCAGTCGACAACACTGCAGCTTACCTATACAGCTCGGGTCCACAATCTTGTTCTGTTCCCATATCCCCCCCCCCCCCCCCCCGGCTCCATGAAGTTCCCGGGGGTCTCTGAAGAGACAAAAATAGAATGGGACTGCCACATCCTCAGGCATGTCGCACTAGGCGACTGATATGAGCTTGGGCATAAGGCTGGCAACCTCCTCATGTCAAACTAATTGTCACACAAAAAAGAGCACGTGGATGCTTCGTGCAGGCTTCCTGCAAAGAGTCCAGCTGAAGGCAGCGGAAAATGATAATGGTTTTTAGTAAACCGTTCCGTACCTTCTTTCATGATAGGACTCTCTATATCAGACCATTACTACAAGATGGAGTCTAATCACTAGCCTATGGTGCCACCAAGGACTGGGCGAAAAGAAGCTCACACAGCAAGCAGAAGAGAGAAGAAAACGTCGAAAGGAACACCAGAAAAGAAGCAGCTGTGGGTTGTCACATCAGGGGCGCCTTCTTATAGTCATTTATGACTGAAGATGCTATCATAATTACCAGAGGCCCCCCCCCCTCCTTCCCCCACCACCGTCGGATAAGTGTTTCGGCCCTATATTAATCTTTACACTCAAAAAAAGGGGGGGGGGGCGGGCGGGCCCACTTTAGTCATAACTCCCAAGTGTCCTCCTCCGGTTGTGTTTTCTGGGCTGCGCTGAAAAATGAACCCAATCCACATTGGCTGTGTTGATGGGGTCATCTCCATGGTTATCTTGTTTCCTACTAGAGTTACTTGCCCTTATACTTCTACTTTCTTCTTCCTGCTTCTAAAGATGGCTGATTAAATATGTCGTTATGTATCCAGTGTGTTCCGGCTTAGTGATTATGCTTCATGATATGTAATGTATGACAACCAGCCACGTCTCATTATATTTAACAACATTTACTGTATAAAACAGTAAAGATCAACATGGTGGCAGCGGTGTTTATTTCTACAGAATTCGGACTATTCTGCTGAATATCTTGTAACACGTGTGCTGACGTCATTAGACTTGAGGTGAGATTACTGGTTATTGCTTGCATACCATTATTAGACATTTCGTCATGGCAGAACGGCCCTTATTTCGGTTACCACCCTGCCTAGACATAAATAACGTCGAACCAGACACATTTCGTAAATGGAGGCGACAGTTAGAACTATACATGCATGCATCAGAGGTGGCGTCTAAACCTGATTCTGTTCGGGCGGCCATTATCGTACACTGTGCTGGACCTCAAGCTGTTGAAGTTTTTGATCAACTTGCAGAGGAAGGAGACCACTCTAATCCTACTAAAATTCTTGATTTGCTCCAGAACCATTGCAGCTCACGAAGCAATGAAGTATTATTGGTGTAGTGGTGTTGATGGTATTGTATGATGGTGTTCTTACTACATGTAAATTGTATGAGGCCAGCTGTGAAGGCTCCTGAGATAAAATGTATTTGAGAATTGTCAGAAGGCCTTTCTTGCTACCACTACGACCTCACACTTACTTTTTTTTTTTTCTTAATGAATGTAGCTACGTAAAGTGTCTAGGGTTATGATGTGTACTGTGGTGTGATAGTTATAAATATACCCATAGATA
Organism: Oreohelix idahoensis; assembly: GCA_024509875.1. Taxonomy (NCBI): domain Eukaryota; kingdom Metazoa; phylum Mollusca; class Gastropoda; order Stylommatophora; family Oreohelicidae; genus Oreohelix; species Oreohelix idahoensis. Next base: position 654,106 of record JAMPIV010010610.1, read on the forward strand.
TTTAACAAGACTAATAAGATTAACAAGTGTTAAAATACACTGAACTAACTCACGTGTATAAAGTTTTTGATATAATTATATTACATTTATTTGTTCTGGATCAAGTTTTATTTTGACCAGAACTTGTTTTAAAAGAAGGATTGAAAATTTATGAAAATTATGCATGGAATGTTACATAATAAATGCCAAAAGGGTACATATTTAAGTACTAGAATAGTTAGTTTTATTAAAATGTTCGAATAGTCATCTCTTTGGGAGGATAGTTACTGTTTGTGCTGTTGGGGTGGCCACATCACACCTGTCTATATTGACTACTCAGTGTCCAGAAAAAGGTGGGAATTTTTATGGGGATATTAGTCACTACCAATAGTTGGTGAATGTCCAGCAGACCAGAGGCTCACTCATCTTTTTGTAGCTCTGGTGCTGAAAACTTGCGGTCCCACCTCTCCGTGCTGGCGGGCAATAATGGTGGTCTCTGTCACAAGAACTGCACAGATACACTCGAGTAAAGTCACCCACCGAATAGACTCTGCTTTGTTGTAGATAGAAAACTCACAGCTCTGCAATCAAAGTATGGGCTATGTGTCAAAATCTATTCTATACCCACGTCTGGACACCACACTGACACAACAACCACATCATACAGACAGGTCAGATCTCTCTGACCAAACAGCACAGTTACCATGGTGGGTTTACATCCGATAGATCCTCCCAGACTATAGATTCTGAAAAATAATTATTAGTTGTCGGCCCTAAAAGAAGATAGGTAATCTGTTTCAACGTTTGATTTATTTTGCATAATCCTTGCTGTAGTTTATGTACCTTGTTGGTCCCTAGACCCTGACTTGGGCGGGGGGTCTAGAGCAAAATCCCTACTTGTTTGTAATGCTAGATTTTGATATGGCAGTATCAAATCACTCGAACATGAAACAATATTCAAAATATATAAAGAAATAATTTCAATCTTACCAGATTATGAATAATTAACACAGAAGTGCTAGCAAAACTCAGCTGAGCTGCTGGCTATAGGATGGCGTCCCTAAACTTATCTCACTGTCTTTCAAATGGGAAAACACCACACTTTAAAATCTGTGTCTAACGCTGAACAATTATTGAAGAATGACCCCAAATGCGCTCTGTGCGCTAATGATATGCTTGTCTGTGGCCAATCACTGCCTAGTTGTACTTTAAATTTCAAATTTCCACACTAAAGTCATTTCAGTCATGCTTCAGTCAAGTATGGATGGTTATCTGTTAGTCTGTCCGTCTCTACTTGTGTTTCTAAAAAAAATGTGCTTGATTTTTGAAGCAACCTTTCTCTCCCCTTTAAATTTTGTCGTAAAAAGTTATATTTAGACACAGCTACCGCTCAAAAACCCTCTCCTCCATAATAAGTAACTTTGAACATCTGTGTCCAAGGTCGTGTTTTTGTGTGCAAATAACGATATGTTAGATTCAAGGCAGTCTGTGGCTGATGTAAACTACACTGTCTTTTGTCATTAATTTCAATATTATCTATCCGTTTGTAAATTTAAGATCATATATTATTTCATTGCTCAGAATAGGCCATCTGGCCAGCTAATTTTTATATTCCTAACATTAATATTAAGAAAAATTACTTTTTAAATTTTTGTAATATTCCTAACATCTGCGTTTTACCGCTCAATTCAAATCAAAAGCTTGGTATCGTAAAAGCGTCCATTCCGTACCTCGTGTCAATTTGGGGGACGTGAATTTTTTACTTTCCGCCATCCCCCCCAATTGCGTCTCCTTAGCCTTGCTACGCAATCTTTCCAGTCATATTTTTTCCTTTTTGATCCTCCGTTCCCCTCCTGTCTAGCAAGTCAATTTTATGGAGGGTGATGACCCGCGGTCTAGGCGATCATGTACATCAGCAGCCTACGCATTATGTTTTTATCCTTAAATGTTATCTTTTGAGTATTTTACCGTTGTATCTCTGTCAATTTCACTACACATCTCCCCACTTGAAAACATGCCTATGGCAAGTTCCAAAACCAGCGATACACATAGGTAAAATTACTCCTCACGTCTGCCACTACTCTAATTTTGATCACAGGGGTGCCGACTGAGGAAATCTGCACCGACATTCAATTTGCCTGGGATATATTGGATACTGAACTGATACGGTTGAAGCAATAAAGACCACCTCAGCAATCTTGCGTTTTCATGCTTAGCCTGAGACAAGAACACGAGAGGCTGATGATCCGTCTCCACCACAAAAGTCCTACCATACAGATAGATTTGAAACTTCTTTATTGCCCAGATTAATGCTAAACATTCTTTTTCGCTTGTGGAGTATCCTTGTTCCGCCTTATTCAATTTGCGGCTTGCATAAGCGACTGGTTTAAGTTCCCCATCAGGTGCAGCTGATCTTTGCAACAAAGCCCCTCCAAGTCCTACATTACTTGCATCGGTTCTTAAGACAAAGTCCTGTGTCAAATCAGGCAGTTTGAGAATAGGCTTGCTAGTGAGTTTTTCCTTTAACTCTTGGAACGCTAGTTCACATTGTGCAGTCCAAATAATTTTATCTGGAAGTCCCTTGCGAGTCAGATCAGTCAGAGGAGCACAAATAGCGTTAAAATTTTTGATGTATTTCTGATAAAATCCGCATAACGACACAAATGATCGCACGTCCTTTTTTGTTTGCGGCCTAGGTGCTCTCTGCAGTTTTTCCAAATTCTTAGGATCAGGGGTCATATTGCCCTGATATACAGTGTGCCCCAAGAATTCCAACTCTTTGCATCCAATACAACATTTTGTTGGCCTAGCAGTTAAGTTCGCCTCCCGAAGTCTATCAAACAACATCTCCAGAGCTTCAATGTGTTCTTCAAATGTCTCGGTGGCGACGAGAATATCATCCATGAAATTTGTGATACATGGGTTATTCAGGGGGTCCAACAATTTTCGCATCATCCTTGAAAACACACTCGGAGCATTTTTCAGTCCGAATGGTAGCATATTGAATTCATAATGTCCATCCGAAGTGCTAAAAGCCAAATAAGGTCTCACTTCAGGCTTCACTGGGATCTGGTAATAGCCTTTACTAAGATCCACCTTTGAAAAGTATTTTGCCTTGTTCAGTCTGGCAAATAGCTGTTTTGTGTCTGGTAATGGATCCACTTGTCCTTCTGTGACAGCATTCAGTTTCCTGTAATCTATGCACAGTCTGTGTTCCCCAGACGGTTTCCTCAACAAAACGACACTAGAACTAAAAGATGATTCACTGTGCGAAATAATCCCCTCCTTCAATAAATAATCTATTTCTTCCTTTAATGCCTTCTCCTTCGCGAACGGAATAGAATAGGCTCTCATACAGATTGGGTTTGTGTCTACCAGTTTCATGTCATACTGTAGCAAATTTGTATGGCCTGGTTTATCTGTTAATACATCTGTATGTTCCTCCAGAACCTGTTGAACTCTCTCCCTCTGGTTTTTAGTCAGGTGCTTACTGACTTTTACCTGTGCTGCTGTTTCACAAGGATGTAATGGGTATTCATGTGAGGTGAGTGGTTCCTTTTGCATCTGGGTTGCAATAGCTAAGGTCAATAAGGGGTGCTTTCCTGGAGTGGTCTGTCCAGATACTTCTTTAACAGGTTTACATGATAAACTTTTTCCTTCCCCTTTTTGTCAATTTTATAGTTTGTTCTAGACACCTTCTCTAGAACCGTATATGGACCTTGCCAACCAATTTGTAATTTATTCTGGCTTCCGGGTAGTAAAAGCAGCACCTTCTCTCCGACTGCCAGTTCCCTGTCCTTTGCCTTCCTATTAAAATATGCTGCATGTTTCTTCCTGGCCTGTTTCAAATTATCATTTGCCAGTTTCCATCCAGCTTTCAAACGAGTGGTCAGTTCGTTCACATATTGATAAGATGAGGTAACAGTCTCTTCCGCCTTCTCATCTGTCCAGGTCCTTAATAGGGTTACATCTGGATCTTTAATTTATCATACGTATTTTTCCTCGAACCCGTCAGGTCCCGTCCATTAGAAGCCCTATAGTGAGGACTTTTCTTCCTAGAATCATCACTCACAAATCGACCACTACCAATTTTTCTCTGGGGTTTGTCTCCCCACTTAAGATTGTTTCTGAGAGATCTTCGCTCTCTTGTCTGTTCTTCCAGTTTATATAAGTCTGACCGAGGGATTGTCATCCTATCCTGGGTAAAATTTCTTCTTTGTACTCTTCGCATAGTGGCCATGTTAATCCATTCAAGTGAAGACTGGGTGTGAAAAGGGGGCTCCCATTCCACTTTGTCTACCCGAGTATAATTAGTTTTCCTTTCAGGCCTAAAGTTGCCCCGTGGCGTTTCTAGGTCCTGCACATATTTTCCCTTTGTGGGTGTTCCCTCATGAAATACGCCACATGCTTCTACAAAGTTTTCAACATCGACATTTACGTCGGGCCAATAGTATCTTCGAGCAATCTTTTGGCAGATGGTACCGACTTTCTCATGGTCACCATCTTTTCCAACATGTAAGCTCCTTATCAAATTTGCCCTATATCTCTTGGGAAGAACTAACTGTCCGTGACCAGTGGATCTAGTTCCTGTCTTCCTGTATAATAATCTATTCTTCATGAAATATTCCCCCTTGCTCGGAGGTGTGTGGCATTTGGGCAATTTTTTTAAAGCAGGGCTGGAGTGTCCTATCCTCAGCCTGCGCCTTCCTCATCTCCTCTGGATGAGCGTTTATAGGTTCACCTTCTTCCTCCTTCTTCTGTGACCTGGTCTGCACTGTCGCCATGATCACAGGTTTCTCGGGATTCCCCAAGAAGACGTATCTACACCCCAAGATTAGAGGGTAGATTGGTTCATCTATCACTGCTGCTCTGATTTCTCCTTCCACATAGCGAGTTTTCACCGTTATCCTTGCGATGGGAAGTGTCATGAGTGGTATGTCCTTAGTCGCCCCTTGTATTTCCACTGTTTCTGTGGTATACTGACTTGGGTCCACTAGGCTAGACTTCACAACTGAATCATAATCCAAACCTGTATCATAAAGGCACCTTATGGTGACCCCATTACAAATAAAATCCTCACAAACTGGGGGGTGATAAGGTTCCTGTTGTCCCTTAGGATTAACCTTTAATCTTTGCGTCCCCGACTTCATTGCAGCAATGTTTGAAGGTTTCCTTCTACAAAATTCGGTGTTATGGTTATCCTTCTTGCACCATTTGCACCATCTTTTTCCTTGGTTCAACGGTTTTCTTTCATTGAACTTTTGGTCATTGAACTGTGAGTTTCTGTCGCGATAGTCATTTCTTGGCCGCTCAAAGTTTGTCCTACCCTTATTTCCCTGCTCTCTATTATCAAATTTATTAAATTGCTGTGGAGCTTTAAAATTGTCTATGTGCTTCTTCTTAGCACCACTTACCTCTGCCTGGGCTGCCTGATACCTCTCAGCAACATTTAAAATTTCCCCCAACTTCTCTGCACCCTGTTCCATGAGAAATTTTCTCATGTCTGGAGCCATGGACTCTCTCAATTGCTCAATCATGATCATTTCTTTAAGATCTTGGGTCTTCCCCAGAGCCGTCCATTTCTCCAAATAGGTTTCTATTCTGGCAGAAAATTGGTGGTATGTCTCCCCAGACAACAGTTTGGCATTTCTGAATTTCTTACGATAAAATTCACCATTCTTTTCGTACCTTAATAACAAAGCCTGCTTTAACATGTCATAATTGTCTTGGTCTTCCCTGTTCATTTTGGCAAATACTTCGTAAGAAGTACCCCTCAATCCCTGTGATAGCTTTAAGCTCCACCTCTCTCTCTCTAACCCATATGTAGTAGCTAATAACTCAAAACGTCCTAGGTACCCTTCTATGTCATCGTCTTTCTCAACAAAATGGTCTAAATGAAACCCCATAGCTGAGTTTGAGGCTCCCATACTGGGCGTAGCATCTGAGGCAAAAGGGCTGGCACCATTTTCAGGAGCCGGGCCTTGTAATTCCAGCTCCCTTAGTCGTAATTCATGCTCCCTCTGCAACCTTCTATCTTCTGCTTCCCTTTCGGCCTTTTTATCTTCTGCCTCCCTTTCGGCCTTTTTATCTTCTGCCTCCCTTTCGGCAGTCAACCTTTTTTCGTCTGCCTCCCTTTGCTGTCGTTTTTCTTCTGCCTCAATCTGCAGCCTCTTAATTTCTCTATCAGCCTCAATTTGTAACCTCTTCTCTTCAGCTACCTTTCTATCTTCCCTTTCAATATATTTATCACATTCAGTTGTTACGTATTGAATTAAAATTTGACCATCCATCCCCATCTCCTTCGCAGTGAGCACAGCAGCTGATCTAAACTTTGCTAGCTCGGCCATACTTTTTGGACAATATAATAATATACAAGATAAATCTCTAACCAGTAAATACACTAAGTACTTCTAATTACTATATGACTATAGTCTAACTAATTCTAACTAACCAGTTAACTAATTAATTATTACTGGCTGTGAAGATTCACCAACTTTTATCTGCAGGGACACTTTTAATTTTAAAGGAAATTTTACAATTTATTTCCCTACTTTTATTTCTCCCACCAGGAGATCCTAATTTTACTGTTGGGCTAATTATCCCTGGACAAGACCCCAATTTATGTAGTGGTGTTGATGGTATTGTATGATGGTGTTACTACTACATGTACATTGTATGAGGCCAGCTGTGAAGGCTCCTGAGATAAAATGTAGTTGAGAATTGTCAGAAGGCCTTTCTTGCTACCACTACGACCTCACACTTAATTTTTTTTTTTTTTTCTTAATGAATGTAGCTACGTAAAGTGTCTAGGGTTATGATGTGTACTGTGGTGTGATAGTTATAAATATACCCATAGATATTTAACAAGACTAATAAGATTAACAAGTGTTAAAATACACTGAACTAACTCACGTGTATAAAGTTTTTGATATAATTATATTACATTTATTTGTTCTGGATCAAGTTTTATTTTGACCAGAACTTGTTTTAAAAGAAGGATTGAAAATTTATGAAAATTATGCATGGAATGTTACATAATAAATGCCAAAAGTGTACATATTTAAGTACTAGAATAGTTAGTTTTATTAAAATGTTCGAATAGTCATCTCTTTGGGAGGATAGTTACTGTTTGTGCTGTTGGGGTGGCCTCATCACACCTGTCTATATTGACTACTCAGTGTCCAGAAAAAGGTGGGAATTTTTATGGGGATATTAGTCACTACCAATAGTTGGTGAATGTCCAGCAGACCAGAGGCTCACTCATCTTTTTGTAGCTCTGGTGCTGAAAACTTGCGGTCCCACCTCTCCGTGCTGGCGGGCAATAATGGTGGTCTCTGTCACAAGAACTGCACAGATACACTCGAGTAAAGTCACCCACCGAATAGACTCTGCTTTGTTGTAGATAGAAAACTCACAGCTCTGCAATCAAAGTATGGGCTATGTGTCAAAATCTATTCTATACCCACGTCTGGACACCACACTGACACAACAACCACATCATACAGACAGGTCAGATCTCTCTGACCAAACAGCACAGTTACCATGGTGGGTTTACATCCGATAGATCCTCCCAGACTATAGATTCTGAAAAATAATTATTAGTTGTCGGCCCTAAAAGAAGATAGGTAATCTGTTTCAACGTTTGATCTATCGTGCATAATCCTTGCTGTAGTTTATGTACCTTGTTGGTCCCTAGACCCTGACTTGGGCGGGGGGTCTAGAGCAAAATCCCTACTTGTTTGTAATGCTAGATTTTGATATGGCAGTATCAAATCACTCGAACATGAAACAATATTCAAAATATATAAAGAAATAATTTCAATCTTACCAGATTATGAATAATTAACACAGAAGTGCTAGCAAAACTCAGCTGAGCTGCTGGCTATAGGATGGCGTCCCTAAACTTATCTCACTGTCTTTCAAATGGGAAAACACCACACTTTAAAATCTGTGTCTAACGCTGAACAATTATTGAAGAATGACCCCAAATGCGCTCTGAGCGCTAATGATATGCTTGTCTGTGGCCAATCACTGCCTAGTTGTACTTTAAATTTCAAATTTCTACACTAAAGTCATTTCAGTCATGCTTCAGTCAAGTATGGATGGTTATCTGTTAGTCTGTCCGTCTCTACTTGTGTTTCTAAAAAAAATGTGCTTGATTTTTGAAGCAACCTTTCTCTCCCCTTAAAATTTTGTCGTAAAAAGTTATATTTAGACACAGCTACCGCTCAAAAACCCTCTCCTCCATAATAAGTAACTTTGAACATCTGTGTCCAAGGTCGTGTTTTTGTGTGCAAATAACGATATGTTAGATTCAAGGCAGTCTGTGGCTGATGTAAACTACACTGTCTTTTGTCATTAATTTCAATATTATCTATCCGTTTGTAAATTTAAGATCATATTATTTCATTGCTCAGAATAGGCCATCTGGCCAGCTAATTTTTATATTCCTAACATTAATATTAAGAAAAATTACTTTTTAAATTTTTGTAATATTCCTAACATCTGCGTTCTGCCGCTCAATTCAAATCAAAAGCTTGGTATCGTAAAAGCGTCCATTCCGTACCTCGTGTCAATTTGGGGGACGTGAATTTTTTACTTTCCGCCATCCCCCCCAATTGCGTCTCCTTAGCCTTGCTACGCAATCTTTCCAGTCATATTTTTTCCTTTTTGATCCTCCGTTCCCCTCCTGTCTAGCAAGTCAATTTTATGGAGGGTGATGACCCGCGGTCTAGGCGATCATGTACATCAGCAGCCTACGCATTATGTTTTTATCCTTAAATGTTATCTTTTGAGTATTTTACCGTTGTATCTCTGTCAATTTCACTACACATCTCCCCACTTGAAAACATGCCTATGGCAAGTTCCAAAACCAGCGATACACATAGGTAAAATTACTCCTCACGTCTGCCACTACTCTAATTTTGATCACAGGGGTGCCGACTGAGGAAATCTGCACCGACATTCAATTTGCCTGGGATATATTGGATACTGAACTGATACGGTTGAAGCAATAAAGACCACCTCAGCAATCTTGCGTTTTCATGCTTAGCCTGAGACAAGAACACGAGAGGCTGATGATCCGTCTCCACCACAAAAGTCCTACCATACAGATAGATTTGAAACTTCTTTATTGCCCAGATTAATGCTAAACATTCTTTTTCGCTTGTGGAGTATCCTTGTTCCGCCTTATTCAATTTGCGGCTTGCATAAGCGACTGGTTTAAGTTCCCCATCAGGTGCAGCTGATCTTTGCAACAAAGCCCCTCCAAGTCCTACATTACTTGCATCGGTTCTTAAGACAAAGTCCTGTGTCAAATCAGGCAGTTTGAGAATAGGCTTGCTAGTGAGTTTTTCCTTTAACTCTTGGAACGCTAGTTCACATTGTGCAGTCCAAATAATTTTATCTGGAAGTCCCTTGCGAGTCAGATCAGTCAGAGGAGCACAAATAGCGTTAAAATTTTTGATGTATTTCTGATAAAATCCGCATAACGACACAAATGATCGCACGTCCTTTTTTGTTTGCGGCCTAGGTGCTCTCTGCAGTTTTTCCAAATTCTTAGGATCAGGGGTCATATTACCCTGATATACAGTGTGCCCCAAGAATTCCAACTCTTTGCATCCAATACAACATTTTGTTGGCCTAGCAGTTAAGTTCGCCTCCCGAAGTCTATCAAACAACATCTCCAGAGCTTCAATGTGTTCTTCAAATGTCTCGGTGGCGACGAGAATATCATCCATGAAATTTGTGATACATGGGTTATTCAGGGGGTCCAACAATTTTCGCATCATCCTTGAAAACACACTCGGAGCATTTTTCAGTCCGAATGGTAGCATATTGAATTCATAATGTCCATCCGAAGTGCTAAAAGCCAAATAAGGTCTCACTTCAGGCTTCACTGGGATCTGGTAATAGCCTTTACTAAGATCCACCTTTGAAAAGTATTTTGCCTTGTTCAGTCTGGCAAATAGCTGTTTTGTGTCTGGTAATGGATCCACTTGTCCTTCTGTGACAGCATTCAGTTTCCTGTAATCTATGCACAGTCTGTGTTCCCCAGACGGTTTCCTCAACAAAACGACACTAGAACTAAAAGATGATTCACTGTGCGAAATAATCCCCTCCTTCAATAAATAATCTATTTCTTCCTTTAATGCCTTCTCCTTCGCGAACGGAATAGAATAGGCTCTCATACAGATTGGGTTTGTGTCTACCAGTTTCATGTCATACTGTAGCAAATTTGTATGGCCTGGTTTATCTGTTAATACATCTGTATGTTCCTCCAGAACCTGTTGAACTCTCTCCCTCTGGTTTTTAGTCAGGTGCTTACTGACTTTTACCTGTGCTGCTGTTTCACAAGGATGTAATGGGTATTCATGTGAGGTGAGTGGTTCTTTTTGCATCTGGGTTGCAATAGCCAGGGTCAATAAGGGGGTGCTTTCCTGGAGTGGTCTGTCCAGATACTTCTTTAACAGGTTTACATGATAAACTTTTTCCTTCCCCTTTTTGTCAATTTTATAGTTTGTTCTAGACACCTTCTCTAGAACCGTATATGGACCTTGCCAACCAATTTGTAATTTATTCTGGCTTCCGGGTAGTAAAAGCAGCACCTTCTCTCCGACTGCCAGTTCCCTGTCCTTTGCCTTCCTATTAAAATATGCTGCATGTTTCTTCCTGGCCTGTTTCAAATTATCATTTGCCAGTTTCCATCCAGCTTTCAAACGAGTGGTCAGTTCGTTCACGTATTGATAAGATGAGGTAACAGTCTCTTCCGCCTTCTCATCTGTCCAGGTCCTTAATAGGGTTACATCTGGATCTTTAATTTATCATACGTATTTTTCCTCGAACCCGTCAGGTCCCGTCCATTAGAAGCCCTATAGTGAGGACTTTTCTTCCTAGAATCATCACTCACAAATCGACCACTACCAATTTTTCTCTGGGGTTTGTCTCCCCACTTAAGATTGTTTCTGAGAGATCTTCGCTCTCTTGTCTGTTCTTCCAGTTTATATAAGTCTGACCGAGGGATTGTCATCCTATCCTGGGTAAAATTTCTTCTTTGTACTCTTCGCATAGTGGCCATGTTAATCCATTCAAGTGAAGACTGGGTGTGAAAAGGGGGCTCCCATTCCACTTTGTCTACCCGAGTATAATTAGTTTTCCTTTCAGGCCTAAAGTTGCCCCGTGGCGTTTCTAGGTCCTGCACATATTTTCCCTTTGTGGGTGTTCCCTCATGAAATACGCCACATGCTTCTACAAAGTTTTCAACATCGACATTTACGTCGGGCCAATAGTATCTTCGAGCAATCTTTTGGCAGATGGTACCGACTTTCTCATGGTCACCATCTTTTCCAACATGTAAGCTCCTTATCAAATTTGCCCTATATCTCTTGGGAAGAACTAACTGTCCGTGACCAGTGGATCTAGTTCCTGTCTTCCTGTATAATAATCTATTCTTCATGAAATATTCCCCCTTGCTCGGAGGTGTGTGGCATTTGGGCAATTTTTTAAAGCAGGGCTGGAGTGTCCTATCCTCAGCCTGCGCCTTCCTCATCTCCTCTGGATGAGCGTTTATAGGTTCACCTTCTTCCTCCTTCTTCTGTGACCTGGTCTGCACTGTCGCCATGATCACAGGTTTCTCGGGATTCCCCAAGAAGACGTATCTACACCCCAAGATTAGAGGGTAGATTGGTTCATCTATCACTGCTGCTCTGATTTCTCCTTCCACATAGCGAGTTTTCACCGTTATCCTTGCGATGGGAAGTGTCATGAGTGGTATGTCCTTAGTCGCCCCTTGTATTTCCACTGTTTCTGTGGTATACTGACTTGGGTCCACTAGGCTAGACTTCACAACTGAATCATAATCCAAACCTGTATCATAAAGGCACCTTATGGTGACCCCATTACAAATAACATCCTCACAAACTGGGGGGTGATAAGGTTCCTGTTGTCCCTTAGGATTAACCTTTAATCTTTGCGTCCCCGACTTCATTGCAGCAATGTTTGAAGGTTTCCTTCTACAAAATTCGGTGTTATGGTTATCCTTCTTGCACCATTTGCACCATCTTTTTCCTTGGTTCAACGGTTTTCTTTCATTGAACTTTTGGTCATTGAACTGTGAGTTTCTGTCGCGATAGTCATTTCTTGGCCGCTCAAAATTTGTCCTACCTTTATTTCCCTGCTCTCTATTATCAAATTTATTAAATTGCTGTGGAGCTTTAAAATTGTCTATGTGCTTCTTTTTAGCACCACTTACCTCTGCCTGGGCTGCCTGATACCTCTCAGCAACATTTAAAATTTCCCCCAACTTCTCTGCACCCTGTTCCATGAGAAATTTTCTCATGTCTGGAGCCATGGACTCTCTCAATTGCTCAATCATGATCATTTCTTTAAGATCTTGGGTCTTCCCCAGAGCCGTCCATTTCTCCAAATAGGTTTCTATTCTGGCAGAAAATTGGTGGTATGTCTCCCCAGACAACAGTTTGGCATTTCTGAATTTCTTACGATAAAATTCACCATTCTTTTCGTACCTTAATAACAAAGCCTGCTTTAACATGTCATAATTGTCTTGGTCTTCCCTGTTCATTTTGGCAAATACTTCGTAAGAAGTACCCCTCAATCCCTGTGATAGCTTTAAGCTCCACCTCTCTCTCTCTAACCCATATGTAGTAGCTAATAACTCAAAACGTCCTAGGTACCCTTCTATGTCATCGTCTTTCTCAACAAAATGGTCTAAATGAAACCCCATAGCTGAGTTTGAGGCTCCCATACTGGGCGTAGCATCTGAGGCAAAAGGGCTGGCACCATTTTCAGGAGCCGGGCCTTGTAATTCCAGCTCCCTTAGTCGTAATTCATGCTCCCTCTGCAACCTTCTATCTTCTGCTTCCCTTTCGGCCTTTTTATCTTCTGCCTCCCTTTCGGCCTTTTTATCTTCTGCCTCCCTTTCGGCAGTCAACCTTTTTTCGTCTGCCTCCCTTTGCTGTCGTTTTTTCTTCTGCCTCAATCTGCAGCCTCTTAATTTCTCTATCAGCCTCAATTTGTAACCTCTTCTCTTCAGCTACCTTTCTATCTTCCCTTTCAATATATTTATCACATTCAGTTGTTACGTATTGAATTAAAATTTGACCATCCATCCCCATCTCCTTCGCAGTGAGCACAGCAGCTGATCTAAACTTTGCTAGCTCGGCCATACTTTTTGGACAATATAATAATATACAAGATAAATCTCTAACCAGTAAATACACTAAGTACTTCTAATTACTATATGACTATAGTCTAACTAATTCTAACTAACCAGTTAACTAATTAATTATTACTGGCTGTGAAGATTCACCAACTTTTATCTGCAGGGACACTTTTAATTTTAAAGGAAATTTTACAATTTATTTCCCTACTTTTATTTCTCCCACCAGGAGATCCTAATTTTACTGTTGGGCTAATTATCCCTGGACAAGACCCCAATTTATGTAGTGGTGTTGATGGTATTGTATGATGGTGTTCTTACTACATGTAAATTGTATGAGGCCAGCTGTGAAGGCTCCTGAGATAAAATGTATTTGAGAATTGTCAGAAGGCCTTTCTTGCTACCACTACGACCTCACACTTACTTTTTTTTTTTTTCTTAATGAATGTAGCTACGTAAAGTGTCTAGGGTTATGATGTGTACTGTGGTGTGATAGTTATAAATATACCCATAGATATTTAACAAGACTAATAAGATTAACAAGTGTTAAAATACACTGAACTAACTCACGTGTATAAAGTTTTTGATATAATTATATTACATTTATTTGTTCTGGATCAAGTTTTATTTTGACCAGAACTTGTTTTAAAAGAAGGATTGAAAATTTATGAAAATTATGCATGGAATGTTACATAATAAATGCCAAAAGGGTACATATTTAAGTACTAGAATAGTTAGTTTTATTAAAATGTTCGAATAGTCATCTCTTTGGGAGGATAGTTACTGTTTGTGCTGTTGGGGTGGCCTCATCACACCTGTCTATATTGACTACTCAGTGTCCAGAAAAAGGTGGGAATTTTTATGGGGATATTAGTCACTACCAATAGTTGGTGAATGTCCAGCAGACCAGAGGCTCACTCATCTTTTTGTAGCTCTGGTGCTGAAAACTTGCGGTCCCACCTCTCCGTGCTGGCGGGCAATAATGGTGGTCTCTGTCACAAGAACTGCACAGATACACTCGAGTAAAGTCACCCACCGAATAGACTCTGCTTTGTTGTAGATAGAAAACTCACAGCTCTGCAATCAAAGTATGGGCTATGTGTCAAAATCTATTCTATACCCACGTCTGGACACCACACTGACACAACAACCACATCATACAGACAGGTCAGATCTCTCTGACCAAACAGCACAGTTACCATGGTGGGTTTACATCCGATAGATCCTCCCAGACTATAGATTCTGAAAAATAATTATTAGTTGTCGGCCCTAAAAGAAGATAGGTAATCTGTTTCAACGTTTGATTTATTTTGCATAATCCTTGCTGTAGTTTATGTACCTTGTTGGTCCCTAGACCCTGACTTGGGCGGGGGGTCTAGAGCAAAATCCCTACTTGTTTGTAATGCTAGATTTTGATATGGCAGTATCAAATCACTCGAACATGAAACAATATTCAAAATATATAAAGAAATAATTTCAATCTTACCAGATTATGAATAATTAACACAGAAGTGCTAGCAAAACTCAGCTGAGCTGCTGGCTATAGGATGGCGTCCCTAAACTTATCTCACTGTCTTTCAAATGGGAAAACACCACACTTTAAAATCTGTGTCTAACGCTGAACAATTATTGAAGAATGACCCCAAATGCGCTCTGTGCGCTAATGATATGCTTGTCTGTGGCCAATCACTGCCTAGTTGTACTTTAAATTTCAAATTTCCACACTAAAGTCATTTCAGTCATGCTTCAGTCAAGTATGGATGGTTATCTGTTAGTCTGTCCGTCTCTACTTACTTACTTACTTAGTCGTTCCCCTTCTACCGTGAGGTGTAGAGGTTTGGAAGAGAGAGCGCCAGACCATTCTATCAGCTGTCTTCTTCCTGGCCTGGTTCCATTCTAGTCCTCGGTCCTTCAAAGATTGTCTAATGTTGTCCTCCCAGCGGACTCTGGGTCGTCCTGGAGGTCTGGATCCCTGGCTCTTTGTTTCCCATGCTTGTCGTGGTAGCCGATCTTCTCCCATTCTGCAGACATGGCCAAACCATCTTAGTAGGGACTGTTCTATTTGGGTCTGCAGCGGATGGGATTTTAGGCCTTGACGGATCGTCTGGTTGCGGACCATGTCTCTTCTTGTTACTTCAACCACTTTCCTCAGATACCTCATTTCTGAGGTTTGGATCTGGCTTTTGTGGGTTGTAGTCATTGCCCACGACTCGCATCCATATGTCAAGACTGGGACATAGGTGGAGCGGTATACAGCCATCTTCGTTTTCTTGCCAACCTCTTTCTTGCTGAGGAATCCACGATTTATGGCCTGAAAAAGTCTCCCAGCCGCTGCTTTTCGAGTGGCCAACTCTTCTTTGATGCCTCCCTTTCGGTCTATAATAGCTCCGAGATATTTAAAGTGGTCGACCTGCTCCAGGACCTGTTCTCCCAACTTAATCTGATGTTTTCTTTCTTCTCGTGATATCACCATGGATTTTGTTTTAGAGCTGCTTATGACCATCCCTCTCTTCTCCAGCTCTTCCTTCCAGACTTGCAGGTTGGATTGGAGATGTGCCTCTGATTTAGCAATCAGGGCAACATCATCAGCAAATGCCATCTCCGAAATATAGACCTGTCTCATCTTCCAGTACCCTACTGAATACTTTCTTGTTCTCTCCTTACATGCCTTGATGACATCGTCCATAAGGAGTATGAAGAGGTAAGGTGATAGGATCCGTCTCTACTTGTGTTTCTAAAAAAAAATGTGCTTGATTTTTGAAGCAACCTTTCTCTCCCCTTAAAATTTTGTCGTAAAAAGTTATATTTAGACACAGCTACCGCTCAAAAACCCTCTCCTCCATAATAAGTAACTTTGAACATCTGTGTCCAAGGTCGTGTTTTTGTGTGCAAATAACGATATGTTAGATTCAAGGCAGTCTGTGGCTGATGTAAACTACACTGTCTTTTGTCATTAATTTCAATATTATCTATCCGTTTGTAAATTTAAGATCATATTATTTCATTGCTCAGAATAGGCCATCTGGCCAGCTAATTTTTATATTCCTAACATTAATATTAAGAAAAATTACTTTTTAAATTTTTGTAATATTCCTAACATCTGCGTTTTACCGCTCAATTCAAATCAAAAGCTTGGTATCGTAAAAGCGTCCATTCCGTACCTCGTGTCAATTTGGGGGACGTGAATTTTTTACTTTCCGCCATCCCCCCCAATTGCGTCTCCTTAGCCTTGCTACGCAATCTTTCCAGTCATATTTTTTCCTTTTTGATCCTCCGTTCCCCTCCTGTCTAGCAAGTCAATTTTATGGAGGGTGATGACCCGCGGTCTAGGCGATCATGTACATCAGCAGCCTACGCATTATGTTTTTATCCTTAAATGTTATCTTTTGAGTATTTTACCGTTGTATCTCTGTCAATTTCACTACAATTGGTGCAAATTATGCCTTATTTTGACATTCGTGATACTCTGACAACAGAACAAGGCATAATACTTAAAGGAGAGCGCATTCTTATCCCAAAAGCACTGAGGCCTGAAATCAAGCAGAAGCTACACGCTGCTCATCTTGCATTTGACAGCATGATGCGCCGGGCCAGAAGTTGTCTGTTTTGGATCGGCATGACGGCTGAGATTCGACAGATAGCTGACAGTTGTCCAGAATGTCAAGAAACGAAGGCAAGGAATACTAAAGAACCTTTAAACCAACACTCAAGAGGTTTATCCCCCTGGGAGAAAGTTGGCACTGACATCTTTATTATAGAAGGCCGATATTATTTAGTCCTGATTGACTACTTCTCCAACTTCATTGAAGTAGACTTTCTACCTACAATGACAGCACAGTTAGTCATCAGGAAATTGAAGTCTCATTTTGCTCGTTATGGTGTCCCTAAAGTTATTGTATCTGACCAAAGTACTCAGTTTACGTCTGCACAGTTCAGATCATTTACTGCTAGATGGGGAATACTTCATGTTAAATCAGCACCAGGTCACCATAAAGCCAACAAATTAGCTGAATCTGCTGTGAAACTCATCAAGGGTATGATGAGAAAGACTGTTCAAAATAATACAGATGCATATGAGGCACTACTTGAACTTCGTAATACGCCGAGACAAGGGTTTGATCAAAGTCCAGCAGAAATACTGTTCAACAGGAAACTGCGTACACTGATACCTTCTGCAGTGAAACCCGTTGCATCTCACAGTAGAGTTATTGAAAGTAGAGGCAAGAGAGACAGATCAGTAAAGACGTATCATGATAAAACTGCTCATGATCTGCCCAAGTTGTCTCACCAGCTCACACCTGATCCCGCGGACTTGGAAACTGATTTCTCTTCTCCAGGTCTACCCGAGCAACAGGTTGTTTTGCCAGACATGGAGAACACTAGTGAAGTGAACAGTTCCAATCCTCCAGAAGTTGATCCTTCAACTCCAGCTACTTCTAGTCCTGGGAAAGCTGGCAAAGAACATTCTCTCCTACCATCTAGCCCAAGAGACCTTAAAGAGATCGCAAGAAACCCTCTTGGATGAATGACTTTGTTCACTCATAAAGAAGGGGGGATGTTGATGGGGTCATCTCCATGGTTATCTTGTTTCCTACTAGAGTTACTTGCCCTTATACTTCTACTTTCTTCTTCCTACTTCCTGCTTGTAAAGATGGCTGATTAAATATGTCGTTATGTATCCAGTGTGTTCCGGCTTAGTGATTATGCTTCATGATATGTAATGTATGACAGCCAGCCACGTCTCATTATATTTAACAACATTTACTGTATAAAACAGTAAAGATCAACAGGCTGCGACTTTCAACTTCACTCCTGGTCTTATCCATGCAGCCAGTGTGGCAGGAATCATTCGCCATATCTAGGACAATGAACGATGACTTAGCATAATAGAACAAGATAAACTACCTGATGAACTTTCTTTCTTCTCTTAATAAAGAATTTCTCGACTAGCAATTTTAGGAGTGTTTTTTTTTTTAATTGACGACAGACGTGACATTTCCGGATTGCAAACAAAAGCAATGAAGTTGAAACTTAACCAACAAACACTTGACAATTTCTAGACCCATTTGGCCCGATCAACGTTAAATCAGCTTTCGTATCTTTTGCTCCTTTCTAGAGCTGTTTTCTAATTTTAGCAACCCAAAATGTCATTTCTGACAGGAAGTACTTTCTTTTAAATACCTTGTGTATTTATGCATATGAACATTAAAAAATTTTTTTTTCCAAACAACAACAATAAAAAAAGCACTGGGTTGGCCATTTTTGTTTGGGCCAAACTCAATTTTTTGCTTGGGACTGAAAGAGTTCTCCAACAGGTTCAACAACGTTATCTACATATCAGACAAATATTCTTGTGTATTATCTGGTATTTACTATTCCTTTACAAATGTGATGCAAGAACACAAAAACATTGAGAGTTCAAATATCAATTTACATACATGCGACACCTCGGAGGTGAAAAACCTGTACAAAACATTCAAAAACCCTGTACAAAGGCCCGCAAAACCTGTAAAAAAAAAAAACCGAAAAACATATCAAAAGAGTTAATAAGTGTAAAAATGTTTTCAATTACAGCTGCATTATAATTGAGGCATGGAGACTTTGCCTTTTAAGCGTAAGACGATCGATTTATATATATTTAATAATTAGGCAAAAAACCTGTACAGAAATTATGTACGGGGCGTACACATCTGAAAAGGCAAACACCGTGTACAGATTATGGGTAAACCATAGCGTCTGGCATGTATGAATTTATATTTCAGATAAGAAAATCTTAACAATAGTTGTGTATATTAGAAAAAAAGGGAAACAATTTTACAGTTTATTTTACTTGTGAAATAGACATTTAGATAACATAATGACACGGAACTACACCACACAGTAGCATAAGGACATTGTGAACTAGATCAGTTAGAGGTGTCAGGATACTTTATGAGTGAACTATTTCAGCTGGTAGTAAAACTACACCATGAATTAGATCAGCTAATAGTTTAAGGACACTTTACATGTAAACTAAATCAGTCGGTAGTAAAACTACACCAGAAATTAGATCAGCTATTGGGTTAAGGACACTTTATGAATGAACTATTTCAGCTGGCATTAAAAGATATTACAATGTGAACTAAATTACATAGTGATTTAAGGACACTTTATGTGAGAACCACATCAGCTGTTGCCCCACATAGTTCCCATCAGACATGTTGTAAGAGCAGACTAATAGAAGGTCATACCTGGGGCTGGCAATCTAATGTCAGATTGCTCAAGAAACCACAACTGCTAGAACACATGAATGTTTTAGTGCAAATTTTTCTATGTGGAGACCAGCTGGAGTGGTGGTTCTTTGCTCCATAGAGAGCATAAAAGGGAGATGATAGTGAGGATATCAGCTGGTAGTAATACTTCACTGTAAACTAGATCAGTTAATTATTTAAGGGTGTTTTATGTTTGAAGTGTTTCAGCTGGTAGTAATACTTCACTGTAAACTAGATCAGTTAATTATTTAAGGGTGTTTTATGTTTGAAGTGTTTCAGCTGGTAGTAATACTTCACTGTAAACTAGATCAGTTAATTATTTAAGGGTGTTTTATGTTTGAAGTGTTTCAGCTGGTAGTAATACTTCACTGTAAACTAGATCAGTTAATTATTTAAGGGCGTTTTATGTTTGAAGTGTTTCAGTAATACTTCACTGTAAACTAGATCAGTAATGAACTTCACTGTAAACTAGATCAGTTAATTATTTAAGGGCGTTTTATGTTTGAAGTGTTTCAGCTGGTAGTAATACTTCACTGTAAACTAGATCAGTTAATTATTTAAGGGCGTTTTATGTTTGAAGTGTTTCAGCTGGTAGTAATACTTCACTGTAAACTAGATCAGTTTGAAGTGTTTATTTAAGGGTGTTTTATGTTTGAAGTGTTTCAGCTGGTAGTAATACTTCACTGTAAACTAGATCAGTTAATTATTTAAGGGTGTTTTATGTTTGAAGTGTTTCAGCTGGTAGTAATACTTCACTGTAAACTAGATCAGTTAATTATTTAAGGGTTATTTAAGGTTTCAGCTGGTAGTAATACTTCACTTTATGTTAATTATGTTTGAAGTGTTTCAGCTGGTAGTAATACTTTGCTGTAAACTAGATCAGTTAATTATTTAAGGGCGTTTTATGTTTGAAGTGTTTCAGCTGGTAGTAATACTTCGCTGTAAACTAGATCAGTTAATTATTTAAGGGCGTTTTATGTTTGAAGTGTTTCAGCTGATAGTAATACTTCACTGTAAACTAGATCAGTTAATTATTTAAGGGCGTTTTATGTTTGAAGTGTTTCAGCTGGTAGTAATACTTCACTGTAAACTAGATCAGTTAATTATTTAAGGGCATTTTATGTTTGAAGTGTTTCAGCTGGTAGTAATACTTCACTGTAAACTAGATCAGTTAATTATTTAACGGCGTTTTATGTTTGAAGTGTTTCAGCTGGTAGTAACACTACACTGTAAGCTAAATTAGCTAGTGCTATAAAGACACTTTATAAATGATCTACTTCAGCTTGTAGCATGATGACAGATTGCCAGAGGTGGTAGCAATGCTACTGTGCTGACTAGATCAGCTAGATGTATAAATGCACTCAGTGAACTATATCATTGAGTAGCATAAAGGCACTTTACCTTTAAATCAGATCAGCTAGTGGTATTATTACTTTTAAATTGGATCAGCTAATGGTATTATTACTTTTAAATTGGATCAGCTAGTGATATTATTACTTTTAAATCAGATCAGCTAATGGTATTATTACTTTTAAATTTGATCAGCTAGTGGTATTATTACTTTTAAATTGGATCAGCTAATGGTATTATTACTTTTAAATTGGATCAGCTAGTGATATTATTACTTTTAAATCAGATCAACTAGTGATATTATTACTTTTAAATCAGATCAGCTAGTGATATTATTACTTTTTAGATCAGATCAGCTGGTGGTATTATTACTTTTAGATCAGATCAGCTGGTGGTATTACTTGCAAGCTATACCAGGTGACAGGAAAGGAAACTTAATTTGAAAAAAAGTAAAGATGTGTTAAATACATTCTTGTATTTTAACATGGAGTATCAAGTACTTCAACAGCTGGAAGATGAAGCAGATATGGAAGACCACTGGCAACAAGTAAAAAATATATGGAATGAGACACATGGAGAGGTACTTGGAAAAAGAGAACATCAGCACAAAGCATAGATAACAACAGAAACCATAAACAAGATAGAAGAAAGAAAAAAAAGAAAGCAAATTTAAACAGAAGCAAAACCAGAAGTTCCAAAGCCAAGGCTCATGAAGTGTACATAGAAGCAAGCAAAGAAGTAAGAAGAAACATCAAAAGAAACAAGAGGAAGTATATTGAAGGGTTGGCAAGGGAAGCAGAGGCAGCTGCAGCCAAAGGAAATATAAGGGACCTGTACAACACAAAGAAGCTAACGGAAATATAAAACAAGAAAATGGCCTCAACAAAGACGAGAATGGAAAATTGCTAAGTAATATACAAGAATAAATGAAGAAATAGACAGAACATTTTGAGGAACTTCTCAATAGACCAGCTTCAACAAATCCTCCAGACTTCAAGCCAGCGAGAAAAGGAGCAACAAATCAGCTGTGAATGACCAAGTAGAGAAGAAATACAGTAAGCCATAAAGCTTCTGAAAGATGGAAAAGCAGCTGGTCCAGATGGCATTCCAGTAGAGGCCATCAAAACAGATATTGATACCTCTGCAGAGATATTATAAAAACTACTTAGCAAAGTCTGGGAGAGATAAGAAATACCAGCAGAATGGAAGAAAGGTTATCTGGTCAAGTTGCCTAAGAAGGGAAATTTACAAGCGTGCGCAAATTATAGAGGAATAATGTTACTGTCAGTACCAGGAAAAGTACTAAACAGAATCATCCTTGAGAGATTAAAAGAGTCCATAGACAAGCAACTGAGAGATGAACAAGCAGGTTTTCGACAAAACAGATCCTGTACAGACTAGATAGCCACATTGAGAATAATAGTTGAACAAAGTCTGGTATGGAATTCACCACTATACATCAGATTTGTGGACTATGAAAAGGCATTTGACAGTGTAGACAGAGAATTACTTTGGAAATTGATGAGGCATTATGGAGTTCGCATGAAGATCATTAACTTAATAAAGAAGACTTATGACGAAAAGAGATGCAGAGTTCTTCATGAAGGACAGCTTACAGGACCGGTCGGGATTAGAATGGGAGTGCGACAGGGATGCCTCTTGTCTCCATTTCTTTTCTTACTAGCAACAGATTGGGTTGTGAAAACATCGACATCACACAAAGGAAATGAAATCCTGTGGAGTCTAACTAAACAGCTTGATGATCTAGATTTTGCAGATGACTTGGCTCTTCTGTCCCATAACCATAAGCAGATGCAAGACAAAATGAAAATACTCCATGAGAGGTCACAGCAAGTGGGTCTGAAAATACACAGGGAAAAGACAAAGATAATGAGAATACATGCAAGAAAGGATAACAAGGTTGAACTCGAAGAAACGCCACTAAAATATGTAGAACCGTACACATATCTTGGCAGCAATATAGACAAAGTTGGAGGGACAGACAATGATGTCAAAATAAGAATAAAAAAAGCAAGAGGAGCTTTCATTGTATCATGAAATATATGGAGAACAAGTGAAATCAAGTCCAACATGAAAATAAGAATCTTCAACTCAAATGTCAAGTCAGTCCTATTGTATGGCTCTGAAACATGGAGAACAACAAAAACAACAACCAAAAAGCTACAGACTTTTATAAACGGGTGCTTGAGTGGAATAGAAGGATTGAAATGGTATGACAAAGTCACAAATGTGGAACTGATGACAAGAACCAGACAAGTGCCAGTGGAACAAAAGATGAGAAGAAGACGCTGGTGATAAATAGGACACACATTGAGGAGACCTGTTGATAGCATTACAAGGCAGTCCTTGTTCTGAAATCCACAGGGAAAGAGAGGCAGAGGTAGACCAAAAAAACACACGGAGAAGAGAACTAGATACAGAAGTGAAAATGTTCAGGAAAACATGGAAAGAACTTGAGAAGATGGCACAAGACAGAAGGACTTGGCATGTGTTTGTTAAAGGCCTATGCTCCCTGGGGAGCTAAAGGGTATTGATTTTAACATGTATTATAATTTCATGTTATTTGCCTACAGACAAATTACTTAAATGCTATGCCTAAAGTAGTAAATTGTCAGCAATGGGCAGATAACTTAAATATCACAAATTTTGGAATAAAAATGTGGCAACCATGCTTGTATAAGCAAGTACACTGTTAGAGCACTACACGTGTAAATGACTTGAAAGTAACGCAACATGATTCTTACAATGACCAATAAAAAACTAATTAGGCTATAGCTAGGAATATGATATTTTGTGATAGAGAAAACCAACTGTGGAGCATGTCTTGAGAAAAATACCATAGCACATTATGTGCTAATATGCAAGAAATATGAACAGCAAAGAAAACCACTTAAAGATTGAAAATACAAAGCTCATCATCTCGATAAATAGAAACTGTACTAAAAGTTGACTTACCCAAGAAACCACACAAAATAACAAAATGTTAAATTACCACATAAAAAATTTAAAATATAACTGCCAGAGCAAAGGAGAATGATTAAAAATGAACAAAAATACATAAACAGAATATTCACCACACATGTTCAGTACAAAGAGTAAGATAAATTATCAAACATTACAAAGCAGTGATTACCCAACAGAAATACGTGAGATAATCTCAAGGGCAGCAAATAAGAAGGTAACATATAATAAATCAAAGTACAAACATCTCAAAACTTAACATGGTGATGGGAGATTTCCTTAAGAACAGGGAAGAGATATACCACCAACAGATCTTAGGAAATGCCACACCAAGTGCCAGAGAATTTGCAGTCTGGAAAAACAATAAATATAATGTACTTATGTAGAAAAGGGAACACCACATACCCAAATTACAACCCATATGGGATTGAACCAGGTATTCCATGAACAAAACAAAATCCAATGTTTTGTGCAAGGTCTTAAAATCAAACTAAAAACAAATATCCAATAAATTGTTTCAAGAAATACAAATGTTGAAAAAATGTAAATAATTGATTCTGAAATGTAAGTAACTGAACACAAGAAATATAAAATTGTTTTAAAATACAATACACGGCATATCTTCACAAAATTGGTAACTGTTGGCATATATGATTTGGAGAATCTCACTAAACAAACTTTAATTTAATTAGAAGTATTTATGTTGAAATTTGTATATTTAATGAAACCTTGTCTATTTTGATATTTGTAAATTTTATGAAACACTGTCTTCTTTGCTGAAAAAGTAGTATAGCTTAGATGTGATACCACTTTCACGTATCAGCAACTTTTCATATTATGTGAAATTGAAACAACATATGTGGTATTCTAACATATACCTCTGAATGAACCAACACAAATACACTTGTGGTTCATAACATTTACTAACACACACAGTTACGAACATCTACTGTCTCACAACAACCATTATTACAATTGCCTTAACTCTTCTTCTCATATCTAAATATATCCCTAAAATTTTGGATCAGACACTACAATATATATCCTATTTATAATCTATATGAGGTTGAATGGGATATTTCTCATCACTAAATTAAAAAAAAAAAGTATAGCTTTTTTTTTTTAACTTTGTTAAGGACTATCTTCATTGCACACGGACAATGACATCAGTGCTCCGATCTCCTCCCTTAGATCACACAAGGAGGATCTCAGCGCAGTGCACGAACTCTGTAGCACCGGCGAGAATCCCAATGTGTGTATATAATGTATAGGAATCACACATTCTATAAATATTTTTTTGTGGTGGGTAGGTTTCCTAATTTTTGCCAGGGCAGTGGCCTGATAAGCCTACTCTTTACGATTTCCAACTGCCATTGGATTTTTAACGTGCGCAACTTGCACACGGGACCTCCTATTTTTTTGCCCTTATCCGAGAAGGCTAGGTATCCAATTTCACTACCTATGAGACCAGAGGATAGTATGATGTAATTAGGACCACTGGTTCTGAAGAAAATATTTCAATAAATTATAATCCCTCAAATGGGATTTGAACTTGGTACCTCTTAAATATGAGGTGGTCGCCATACCTCTGAGCCACTCCGACCCCTAAAGTATAGCTTACATGAGTCAAAAGTGTACTTAACACTTAAAAAAGTATATGAAAGCTGTGACCTTTGCTGAAACAGTATGACACTGCTAATTAAATTACAGATGTAGGTAAAATATTTCTTTTAACAATAGTATGTTATGACACAATACAGATGTTGGTAAAATATTTCTTTTAACAGTGGTATGTTATGACACATTACAGATGTAGGTAAAATATTTCTTTTAACAGTGGTATGTTATGACACATTACAGATGTAGGAAAAATATTTCTTTTAACAGTGGTATGTTATGAGAGATTACAGATGTAGGTAAAATATTTATTTTAACAGTGGTATGTTATGACACATTACAGATGTAGGTAAAATATTTATTTTAACAGTGGTATGTTATGACACATTACAGATGTAGGTAAAATATTTCTTTTAACAGTGGTATGTTATGACACATTACAGATGTAGGTAAAATATTTATTTTAACAGTGGTATGTTATGACACATTACAGATGTAGGTAAAATATTTCTTTTAACAGTGGTATGTTATGACACATTACAGATGTAGGTAAAATATTTCTTTTAACAGTGGTATGTTATGACACATTACAGATGTAGGTAAAATATTTCTTTTAACAGTGGTATGTTATGACA
Organism: Oreohelix idahoensis; assembly: GCA_024509875.1. Taxonomy (NCBI): domain Eukaryota; kingdom Metazoa; phylum Mollusca; class Gastropoda; order Stylommatophora; family Oreohelicidae; genus Oreohelix; species Oreohelix idahoensis. The sequence goes on from JAMPIV010010610.1 coordinate 680,097, forward strand.
CATTACAGATGTAGGTAAAATATTTCTTTTAACAGTGGTATGTTATGACACATTACAGATGTAGGTAAAATATTTATTTTAACAGTGGTATGTTATGACACATTACAGATGTAGGTAAAATATTTCTTTTAACAGTGGTATGTTATGACACATTACAGATGTAGGTAAAATATTTCTTTTAACAGTGGTATGTTATGACACATTACAGATGTAGGTAAAATATCTCAGGACAAACAACCAGCATAACTGAAAGACAAAGTAGAAGAAAAGCTTTATTCTCATCCGAGTTATAACATCACTGATCCTTCTGCCATAAACTACACACATAAACAACTATATACAAGTGCCTTCATTGTCATTTGTAAACTTTTTCACACCTTATGGAGCACAGAACCACCAGAAGGCACTATTGAGGAAGCCTAATTCTTGCTTGTATCAGTGGTTTGTGTACCAACTCATGTTACATGATGAAGCTGCCCCCTCTCATGTATAACCTCATATCAGTCAACTCTTTTATGACATGCGTGAGGGAGCATTAGTCCTATTCTTAATTTGTCTCATCAGAGTCCGTCCCCGTCCCCACCCTCCCGCCCCCCCCCCCCCCCCCCCCCCCCCCCCAACCCCCCGGACTACACGGTGCGAACAATCACAATTTCATATTTTAAAGTTGGATCATTTTACAATTTCATATTTTAAAGTTGGATCATTTTACAATTTCACTGAGAAGACTACAAATTTTCAAAAAAATGTCATGACTGGACATGAAATATATATATGTTCACAAATGTTCCAAATCCTAAACATTACTATTTTTTTCTGAGATATTAATTTTTACTTCCACAATCACTTTAATTTTTGTTTTCAGGATTATTCTATTTCTTGTTTTCAGAATCATTTGCATTCCTATTGGTGGCAGCCTGATACAGGTTTCATGCTGAGTTTAGCTGCTGTCACCATAAACTCCTCTCAACCACAAAACAGCCTCTTTGTACAAAACAAGCTGCAACATAAACGACCACTTCAAAAACACTTTAATGAGGCCTCCTGTAAAGATGTCAGCTGTAATCATCAGCTTTTCCTTTCTTGCTCCCTATGGAGCAGGGAGCCACTCCTGCAGTTGGTCATCTTGCAGGAAGCCTGCACCAAACATTAGTGTGATCATACATTAGTGTGATCATACATCAGTAGCAATCATAAATCTGTAGCAATTTGTTCTAAATAATGCGGCTGCCATCCCCAGTGGTAACCTCACATTTGTTGCCTCTTACAACATGCCAAAGGCAGCAGCAGTCTCATTCTTTCTTTATCTCCTCAGAGATCACCAGCAACAATTCAGGCCACCTGCAGTGGTGCTCCTTACAAGGAGTGAAAAAAGGGACAATAAGAGACACTAGTAAACACCACAGAGTCAGATAAAACATACAATGATTGATCTGAAATACCCTTCAACACTTCTCTTTGTCTACGAAGAAAAGTGTTGAAATTCTAAATGAAACCCTCATTTCACACCAATCATTGTATGTTTTATCTTACTTTGTGGTGTTTACTAGTGTCTCTTATTGTTTGACAGTTCTTCAGGAAGGAAATTTGCTTTTCCTGGACCCATTGCATATGAGTAGTAATTATTAAAACTATGGCCTTACATGACTTGCCATGTTAAAAATTAAAAAAAAAGAAAGCAAAATTACATTACATTAATATCAGAACTATGCCATAGCCAGAATTTTTCTCCAGTTGAATAATATTCCATGAGATCTCAGAAAAAAAAAAAAGTAAACTTACTTTATTTATAAGTCAAGAAATTTATTCCCATTTTGGACCTTAAAAAAAAAACATCTTCCCAACTTATAGTTTGAGTCAAGCAAACAAACAAAAAAATCATGAAACAGTCACTGTTGCCCCCCACCCTTCCCACCACATACTGGTATCCTTCAGATATAAACTTACTGTTTTATTAAATGTTTTTATCTAAATATCTTAAGTAATACATTTTAAACCGGAAGGGGTTTACCTGAAAGTGATATAATTTGGAGAAAGCCATGGACATTTCAATGCAATGCAGGAATTTGGAATCAACTAAACTCATTCAACTTATAATTGGGTCATTCATTTTGGAAGCTTTTTTAGTCCTGAAGTCTAGGGATTGACTTATAGTCGGATTGATCTATACTCGAGTATAAGCAGTAAGCGAAAAAACCTGCAGTTATTCCTTAATTTTATGCTCACAGTGATCTCCTGACCAACCGGCAAAACATTTGCACACATAGTCATCAAAATCATCAAGTGGATCTTTATTAGGATCATCCCTCAAGAAAAACTGGTTTGTGTTTAAGTGAGGCTCAGAATTTTCAATGCTGAAGTTGATAATATCATTTTTGTTCACATTATTTTTGCTGTTAATATTTTTATATGGATCCATCTGCAACCTTTTCTTCTTCCTGATCAATGTAACATCAGGCATAGAACAATTTGTACGTTCAATTTTTTTCAGGCAGTATTCTGTCTTCATGTTTTTCTTCTTGAGATTGTATTCTGTCTTCATTTTGTTCTTCTTGAGATTGTATTCTGTCTTCATTTTTTTCTTCTTGAGATTGTATTTTGACTTCATTGTTTTCTTCTTGCGATTGTATTCTGTCTTTTTTTGTTTCTTCTTGAGATTGTAGTTTGTCTTCATTTTTTTCTTCTTGAGATTGTATTCTTTCTTCATTTTTTTCTTCTTAAGATTGTATTTTGTCTTAATTTTTTTCTTCTTCAGATTGTATTCTGTCTTCATTGTTTTCTTCTTAAGATTGTATTTTGTCTTCTTTTTTTTCTTCTTCAGATTGTATTCTGTCTTCTTTTTTTTCTTCTCGAGATTGTATTTTGTCTTAATCTTTTTCTTCTTGAGATTGTATTCTGTCTTCTTTTTCTTCTTCTTGAGTTTGTATTTTGTCTTCATTTTTTTCTTCTTGAGATTGTATTCTGTCTTCATTTTTTTCTTCTTGAGACTGTATTTTGTCTTAATTTTTGTCTTCTTGAGATTGTATTCTGTCTTCTTATTTGCCTTCTTAAAATTGTATTCTGTCTTCATTCTTTTCTTCTCAAGATTGTATTCTGTCTTCAATCTTTTCTTTTTTTGGATCAATCTGACAGGTATAGAACAATCTGTCAAATCACTTTTGAGGTTGTGATCTGAATTCATTCTTTTCTTCTTACTGTTAAATCTAGCATCAGGTATAGAACAAGCTGTATGTCCACTTTTCTTGAGGTGGTACTGATAGTATTTGTCATAGTCTTTTCTCACACAGCGACCATGATTTTGGCACAGTTGTTGAGAGCAGTTGGCAAAGAAATTGGTCACATGAAGGACAAATGGTCCAAGAGTATTGTTGATGTAGCCCTGCAGGACAATGCATTCATTCTTGGCATGCATCATGCTGGAGCTTCCCCAAAGAACAACTCCAGAGGAGCCCATGTCAGCTGGCTCACGAATGGAGTAAGAGAGATCTGACTGTAAAAGACATAATATGTGTGTTTAAATATATGAAATGGATTATACGTACATCAGTAATCATAATGTGTCTGCAGTGCAAAAAAACAACAGCAAGATAACACTTGGTAGTCATGACTCAAGAAGAAAAGCTAGTCTGGGGGGGGGGGAGACACTTCTGATGATCAGATTACCTCCTCTTGTAATTCTCTGTATAGAGTTTCCTATTACTGGACAGCTGAAAAGGCAGCATTAAATGAACAAATAAAAGGAAACATGCTGGAACAAGCTAAAAGGCTTCTCACCTCTTGAAGCATAATAACAAAGCATGGCAGATGTGACAAGAAGTCATGGAGAGAAAAGAATTGTCAAAAGTACATTCAATGAGATCCATACAAATTATAAATTGAGTTATTAAGTATTGATTATACTTTTCATTCCCAACGGGCTGATCACCCGTTTGCCAGTCACTTTGATTACGGAAACGATGACAAACGGATTGATTTGTCGTTGCCCTAAAGACGCCATTAGGCGTGATGGGAACAACGGCAAAGAAAATCTATTTGCTGTTGCCCTTAAGACGCTACTAGGCGTAATGGCCACTGACTGCTTTGCCGGTCGTTGGCTAAGGACGGAAGAAGAAGAAGATACTTTTCATTATCATTAATTACTCATAGTCAGTTGGTAAGAAGAACAGAAGTCATTATCATATGGTAATTACTCATAGTCGGTAAGAAGAACAGAAGTCATTATCATATTGTAATTACTCATAGTTGGTAAGAAGAACAGAAGTCATTATCATATGGTAATTACTCATTGTCAGTTGGTAAGAAGAACAGAAGTCATTATCATATGGTAATTACTCATAGTCAGTTGGTAAGAAGAACAGAAGCAGGGCCCATGACATACAAATAGAAACAAAGACAGAATATGATTACTGTACCATGGAACAAGCTGTGGAGGTGGCTCCATGATCTATAAGAAAAGGAAAGTGATGATGAAGAATGGGGTGCATCTCATGGATACAGAAGAAAAGTTGTGGAAAAATTAGGAATTAAAAAAAAAACTTACAAATGAGATCACAACAGGTAAATAAAATAATTTGGACAAGACAAAATACTTTGCTGTTTCAAAGACAGTTCACATTCTGGAATCTCCAGGACAGTTCACATTCTGGAATCTCCAGGACAGTTTACATTCTGGAATCTCCCAGACAGTTCACATTCTGGAATCTCCAGGACAGTTCACATTCTGGAATCTCCAGGACAGTTCACATTCTGGAATCTCCAGGACAGTTCATATTATGGAATCTCCAGAGCAGTTCACACTCTGGAATCTCCAGGACAGTTCACACTCTGGAATCTCCAGGACAGTTCACACTCTGGAATCTCCAGGATAACAGAGGTAAAGGGAGACAAAAAAAACACATGGTGACAAGAAATGAACATGACATGAACAGAATAAAGAAGGCACTAAAAGATCAAGAATGGATGGCACAAGATAGGACATGAATCATTAAGGGGCAGACGCTTCACAGAGAACTGGAGGGTAATGATGATGACACAGGATAGGACATGAATCATTAAGGGGCAGATGCTTCACAGAGAACTGGAGGGTAATGATGATGACGCAGAAGTGTTTCTTCTTCTTCTTTCGTCCTGAAAAGGACGTTGGTTGCGTTGTGTCCGTTTACAGCGAAGCTGCGATATTTGCGCCTTTCGGCCGACACATCCGACTTCAGCACAGCATTTTTGGGACCGGGTTAGCCTTCCCTCTTCGATCCCTACTCACTCAGCCAGACTGCAGTGATGCAGCCTGTTTCCAGGACCACCACTTGGAGGTGGAGTAAGGTCTTGGTCAGCTCTGGTTCGCTGACGCAAGCAGTCTAGCTATGGGTCGCTAACTGCATTTCTCACTGTTGACGCGTCTTAGGTCTTAGGCAGAAGTGTTTGATTTCCAGAATGTCCTGATGGCTGCTACTTACCTGATTAAACAAGTCATACGAGCTATCTTGTATCAAAGCATAGGGGAGGATAGCTGCATCCTGAGGTGACCATGTAGCTTTCACCCGCAGTGTCTCATGAATTATTTTCTTAATTTTGCTAGCTCTAACATTTTCTGGTTCGCTGCGGCTGAAGTAAATGGAAGGGTAGAGACTTGTGCTCAGGTTGTATATCCAGGCCATCCTAGAACAAAATGATATAGAAATAATGCTGAACTGTCCCTGCAGGATAAGCAGAACCATTTGAGGACACAAAGGAAGAAAATAAATGCTCCTCCAATCAGGCATATTATAAAGAGGTGACTAATATAAAGGTGTGTCTATAGCAGGTAGATTGATTGATTTTTGGCCCAACCAAAAGAAATATCAAGTTTATCCTTTTCATGGAATTGAATGATCATTTCAAGCACTTGTGGGTTATAATTTGGTTATATAGTGTTTTTTTAATATAGTACATTATTATTTTGTTATTTTTTGTTTTTGCTTCTTCCAGACTGCAAGTTCTCTGGCATTTGTTCTGGTATTTCACAATGTTTATAGTGTATAAGGTGTATATCATTCCAATGGGCAGTCCCATTGTGTTAAATAATTTTTATTACAGCAAAGTGAGCAATAAACAAATACCATTTAACAGGTGATCTAGTACACTGGATTAACCAAAACAACCATTAATCTGTGTTTGGAGATAGAGAGTTCAGGAGCAAATAGTGAAAGGAAATAACAATAATTCTGATGTAAAACATTATTAATTTATTATCCAAAACATCAATTCTGATCTAAAACATCAATTCCAATTTGAAACATCAATTCTTATCTAAATTATCAATTATCTAGACCAGGCATGCATTAAATAGGCCATGGGCTGTATGCGACCTACCGAGTCTCACCATTCAGCTCGCAATGCACTTAGAAATAATTGTATAATTTTATTTTAATTTTTAAAAGTATAATTATGTGAAAGTTGAGAGCTCAATTTTATAAAAATTGATTTTTTTGAAGTGATTCCCTAAAGATGTTTACTGGTATAGATAACATATGATTTGGTATTTAGAGAGAGTTTTTCAGTGTTGTGTAGAACCAATCTGGATATATGGAAGTGAGTCATGGAATACAATTAGGAAAAGCACTAGAGACCATAGAGATGTGTTTTTACAAAAGAATGTTAAAAATACTGGGACAGTTAAAAAGCGTAATGAGGATGCCCAGAAAGGGACCAATGTGTCTTCTTCTTCTTTGATCCTTAGCCGCCGACCGTCAAAGCAGTCAGTGGCCATAACGCCTAGTGGCGTCTTGTAGGCCAATGTGTGAAGAAAGCTTATTACTCAAATTTGAAGAAGGTATTCCACTTTCTTTGGGCATGTTTTGAGAAGATGAAAGCTGGAAGGAATCATGACAACATGAAAGACTGAAGGAAAAATAGATAGAGGGAAAAAAGGAGAGAAAATACTGGACAGTTTGATATCGCAGCATAAAAAGAAGTAAACAAGACAATTGATAAACACTAAATAAGACAGGAAGTTGTTGAGAGGCATGATCACCAACACCACCAGGTGTTATGCTTGAAGATGATGAAGAAGACTGTAGGTGATGACACATCATCGCACATTTTGAAACGTAAATTTTATTTGTATTTTTGGATATGAAAGTTTATGCTACAAAGTTTTTAGAAGAAGGATATCTTTGTTTTTATTACTAAGATAATTATGAGGGTGGTGAAAAATACATACTTGTCATTGATTTGAACTGTTGAGGTGTTACAGTTAGTGTCCCAGCATCTGGGGTAGCCGTAATAGCCCCATTGGCCATTTTGCCGAAGAAGTGAAACTTTCTGCAATGTTGTTTCCATAAACGACCTGATCGATGAGAAAAGTGGAGGGTGGAATAGGTGAAATCAATGAGTTTATGTTCTTATTTTGTTTGTCAACCACCACTGCAGTTAATCTATACAGGAACAATGCAGCAGAGCCATTTATGTGCTCCCACTGTGGAGGCCCTATGCTTTGTAAGGAGCATTAATGGATGAAGAAGAATGTTAAAAAGACTATAACATAAATTAACAGTGGTAATATTTCTTATTGCAGTTAGTAATGTAAGTATGGTGGTGATGTCACATACTGGGCTGGCCTTAGGCCAATTTAACCAATTTGACCCATTCAGGTCCAGCACCTACAGGGGCCCTGCATTTGCATTGCCACCTTCGGCTTTGAAACAAAATAATGAAAGCCATACAGAATAGGTTGGATTGGAAGATTATTTTCAAGATCACTCACCAAGATAAAATTGATGAATATTACATCATATTCCTCACTCTTGCTGTAATTAATCTCATGGTCAAAAGAGAGAGCATTAGAGAGAGATGCAGACAGAGAATGATAGGCAGATAGATCAAGAGAGGTTATAGTTCAAAATTTCAGATAAAAGGAACTTATCAAGTCTGTAAAGTTAGATTTTAGATAGTCTCAGACATGGAAGTACTGAAGCCAATTTCTTCCTTCACCTTGGAAAGCCATTAACAATCCTGACATTCTTTGATTTTAATGAGATTTAATTTTAAGCAGTTTGTGAAACTTCTTCCATCTTCATCATTTGTCTTCAGACTTCCACATTAATGACTCTAATAAAGGTGGTAGTCAGCTCAAGGTCCCTGACATTTCCAAACAGTTTTTCGTGGTTTGAAGTAGGCTGTTGCCATATGCTACTCCATTCATTGCTGTAGGTTGGGCAGAACTGCAGCAGGTGTTCGGCTGTCTTGGGCTGGTGCAGCAAGTGCAGAGATCTGTTGCACCAATTTTGTACTTGTGGTCTAGATGGTATCTCAATCTGTTGTGTCCAGTGCGTAGATGAAAAATGGTGACCTGGTCTCACCTAGATAGCTGATACGCATCAATTTTTAAATGGCCTGGGTGCTCTCTTTCCCATTTGGACTTGAATGTGGCTTTTATAGTAGTTTTTGCCATGTCACACGTTGTCCCTATATCATACTGTTGTCATGCTCCTCCTTCCTTAGCAAGTTTGTCTGCCTCCTCATTTCCTGGTATTTTGCAACAGGCTGGTATCCACTGGATTGTGCACTTGTTGAAGCATTTGGCCAGGCTTTTCAAGAGAAAATAGTTTACAAAATGGGCGTTATGGAAATAGCACACTGTTAGATTTTTCTAATATGGGGGATAATAGTTTGAGCGGTTGTATTTTTGGGACTAAGGGAGGCAACTGGGTTGGTTATGCCCCTTAAGTTAGGTCGTGGATTTAGTGTATAGAAAGTCAAAACTTGTAATTATGGTTTTGGAAATTTGCATACGCTATACTAAATGACTTAAAGGGAGAAGAATAGATGGATTATAGATTTATTTAGCCAAGGGAAGTACATTATTATTATGTCCCTTAAGTATTTTGGGGTGAGTTGTTTTGGTGAATAGGCTATAGAGTTAAGTGCACGGGCATTTGCGTGAACGATTCGTGACAAAGTATGAGTTAGGGAGATTTTAGAAGTGTAATGGCAAGTCGAAGAAAATAAGTTAGGCAGTTGAGATTCAGATGCTCTCAAGCCAGTTCTAGATAGATGTCAGAGTCAGTTACGGTAAGAAGAGAATAGTGGCTGAGACAGAGACAAGAAGGAAATGACAGAGGGATGCAAGGATGATATTTTTTTGAAGTTGATCTTGAAATAAAGCTGCTGAGAAATGGGGAAATCCTGGAACAAGTCAAGAGCTACGTATATCTTGGTCACATAATAACAGAAGATGGCAGATGTGAAACAGAAATCAAGAAGAGAATAGGAATGGTCAAAGCTAAATTCAACAACATGAAACATATACTGACATCTAAACAGTTATCTCACAAATTAAAACTGAGAATCATAAAGTGTTATATATATTCTGCATTTCTGTATGGTGCAGAAACATGGACGATGAATAAGCATTTGGAAGAAAGAATTGAGGCTCTTGAAATGTGGATATATAGAAGAATGGGGCGTATCTCATGGAAAGAGAAGAAAACAAATAAGGAGGTTCTACAAGATCTAGGTATGAAAAGAGAACTAATGAGGGAGATCAAAGTTCGGCAGCTAAAATACTTTGGCCACATAAAAAGGCATAACACCTTGCAGAAGACCATAATAGAAGGGAGAGGTGAAGGCAAACGTGCAAGGGGAAGACAGCACTATAAGTGGGAAGATAACATCAAGAGATGGACAGGAAAGAGTCTATCAGAGTGCACCACCAAGAGACAGAAGACGTTGGAGATCCATTACAGCCAACCTTCGTTGTAGAGATGGCAGCTGATGATGATGACAAAGGTTGTATACTGCGGTGGTAGGTTGGGCAGAAGAATCCCCTTCCACCTGATTGCTGTAATTTGAATAGCTGTAAATAAAAATTGCACGTTCGTTCATCACTGTTAAAGTGCAATCTGTTCCATCGAGTTGAATCACCCACCATCTATGCTCAGCTATTTGTATTCGTTTAGAGAAAATCACCATTATCATCAACCACCCACTGATAGGGCAGTGGTCGAACATCCACTAGACATCTACACCAGCAACATGCACGGTCACACCTGTAATGTTTTCAATATAGTTGATTTTTGTGGATTTTAGAGCCCCTGTTATAGTACACTCAGACTGGTTTTGGAGTATGTTTACTCTGTCAATATTTGACTTTGCCTCTGCGGACAAGGCTGTAATGCCATAACATGCCTAACTCTGCTTGTGTACAGCTTTTTGAGGATGTTCTCATCAGCACCTCATGCAGAACAAACTAATTTGTCATGATGGCCATACAGTTCTGCCCTTAACTGTGTGTTTTGTTATCTGTGATTTCCATGTCATGCAGCGATCTAGTGTAATACCTAAGTATGTTGGTGTTTCTTCTTCTCGTACTGCCTGCCCATTTAGATGTAGTTTTACTTGCTGTGGTTTGTTTGACAAGGTAAACATAGTGTGCATTGTTTTTTGTTCATTGATTTAGAGTAGCCACTTCCTGGACCAACTTACAAAGGCTAGCATTGAATCCTGCATGTGCACTCTTGCTGTGGTGATGTAATCTTCTAAAGTCCATATGGCCAGGTCATCAGCATTGAGTGATATATATATATATACATATATACATATATATATATATATATATATATATATATATATAAATATATATATATATATATATATATATATATATATATATATATATATATATATATATATATATATATATATATATATATATATATATATATATATATAAAGATGAGTGAAAGTTAGAGGACCCCACCTTGTGGGACTCCTTCCTCCATTGTTGTCTTGTTGCTAATCTGTCCACGCACCTGCACTCTTGCTGTTCTGTCTGTTAGATAGTGACTGATCCAGCTGTACATTCTTCCACAGACTCCATATTTAAGCATTTTAACTCTGTCTATCTTTCCAAACTTTATCAAATGCTTTCTCCATGTCTGCTATTATGTGCTTTCCTTCTAGGAAAACATCTTCGATTTCCTGTGCAATGTGGACCTGTGTTTCCTGAAGCCTGCTTGTTGGTGCAGTAGAATTTGTTTTTATTCGAGGTGCCAACTTAATCTGGTATTGATCATTTTCTCCATAAGGTTTCCCATGCAGTTTAGAAGGCTGATGGGTCTATAGCTGTTGAGGTCCATTCAGTCTTTATCCTTTTTGAGAATTGGAACTAGTACTGCTTCTTTCCATGTCGGTTTTTTTTTTTGGCATTCCCTCATTATTTAAGGCTTTGGCGAACCTCCATATTTTTCTGCCATCTTTGTCAAGATTAAAGCTTTCTGTTCTTTTGATCCAGCTATTTTTTGGCTGAACAGTTTAATGTTTTCCTGTACTTTGCAGAGATGGCTTTGTTGGCCATGTTTTGCCTCAACTGTTTTGTCCTTTTCTGCTACAGTTCTGTCTTCTGTTAATTGTTCTTCTAGTTCTTTGAATTCTTGTGTCCAGTACGGCTTATAATCTTTTCTTGCCCCTCGTGGTATTGATTCTAAGGCAGCTTTCAGAATTGCTTTGTTAAATTAATCAGCTATTTTTCTAATTCTTTTGTTCTGGCTGTTTATCTGACCACAGTGTTCATCTGTCAGTGCTGAGAACTTGTTCTTGTTGGCATATTTTGTAGTTCCAGCAGGGTAATGTCTTATGGATGTGGAGTGTATGTTCCATATTAATTGTTAACTTTATCGGTTTGTGATCACTGCCTGCCAATTGGTTCAGCACAATGCGTTCGATCTTATGGCTGATGTCTCCTGTTGAGAAGGCAAGGTCGGGTGTTGAGACTGACTGCCATCTTCTTGCGTAGAAGCTGGGTGTGTCATCTGCTCTGTTGAAAATAGATCAGTTGCAGATTTGTGTCAATCTCCCAGTCCTCTACTTCAATACCATGGCTACCAGCCTCTGAGTAACCCCACGTTTCTGAATGGCTGTTGAAATCACCAACAATCAGGCAGTTGGTGCGCTTAATCTCCATTGTGGCTAGTGAAAGATGTCTATTCTTAGAAGGGTGGCTTGATGATCTGGATTTAGCTAATGGCCTAGCTATTCTCTCCCATGGCTGTGGCCAGGTGCAAACTTAAGTGTGGGTGCTTGATATGAGGTCACCGTGGTTGGGTCTGGGGAGGGGGAATAATAAGGATTGTGAAAGCAGATGCAGGAAATGATAACAAGATTGTACTAGGAGAGCAACTCATACTGAATGTGGGATCATACATGTGTCTTGGTGGTAGATTAGACAGAGTTTGAGGGACAGACAGTGATATCAAGGTGGGTATGCAAGGAAAAAAGGGATGGATGGTTGGCTTTCGTGACATTAGGAATTGTATTGAAATCAGTGGAGATCAGGTCTGGCATGGCAGAGAAACAGGAGTCTTCAACATGGGTGTCAGGTCAGTCATGTGACTATGGAACACGGAGAACAATAAGGTGACAACTAGGAAGTTGTAGACTTTCATGGGTGGGTGCTTGGGTGGGATGGAAGGGCTTTGAAGGGGAGGGGTGCAGCAGGATTGCCAGTGTAGAGCTGATGGCAGGGGAAAGACAGGTAACAATGGAGCAGGAGGTGGGACTGGCGATGGGTGAGACTGTTGATAGTATTGGAAGGTAGTATGTGTTTCTGAGTTCGTGGTGTGGGCTGAGACTAAAAGGCATGCGGAGAAGAGAGCTGGAGACAGAAGAGGGGGATGAGGAGGCCATGGAGAGAGACACTGAGAACTTGCCATGAGTTTGTTGAAGGCCTATGCTCCTGGTGGAGTTGAAGAGTAATGCATAAATTAATGCCACACACTGTACAAGTAAAAAGGTAAAAGGTCAAGGATCTCGTTACACGCCCACTGAGGCATATTGGGAATATGGTGTTAGGCCCATATTTTCTTGACCATCGGCAGACTAGGGGGTGATGTGGTCAGCATTAATAATTGTTATAAGTGTCTTAATAAATAAATTAGACAAATAATCAAACCTGACCTTGCTGCTTCCTCAAACTCTTTTGTTGCTTCCTGTAACAGCTGAGATCTGTTGTAGTCAGGGAACTTTTGTTTGGCCAGCTCTAGCGACTTTTCTTGGTAAATTTTCAGTGAGTCAAAATTTAAGCTAAATATTGGACGCCATGCCTCAAAATCAATGACTCCTAAGCCTGAGAAGGATGGCGATGGAATTTCTGTGTTGATATCACTGTCAACCTTCTGCAGATGGTCGGTCAAGTTTCCCAGCTTTGAGGTAAAAAATAAATAAAACATTAATTACCGTAATTAATATTTATTTATGGCACATTTTTGTTTTAAGGAAATACGTTTTTTATTAACAAATAACTTGCAAATTAAAATAAAATATTTGATAATCAAGTGTTACATATTCTCTTCATTATTATTTGGTGTAGAAACACGGGCAATAAATTAGCAGTTAGAAGAAAAAATTATGGGGCTTGAGATGTGGATATACAGAAAAATGGGGCACATCTCATGAAGTTATAAGAAAACAAAAAAAATCCTAGAAATTCTAAGAATGAAAAAAGAAATAATGAATGAGATCAAAGTCAGACAGATACAATAATCTGGCCATATGAAAAGACATAATACATAGCTGAAAACCATAGTGGAAGGAAGAGTTTAAGAACAACGCTCAAGACAAAAACAGAGACAGAGACATAAGTGGGAAGATAGCATTAAGAGTCTATCAGAATGTATCATCAAGACAGAGACATAAGTGGGAAGATAGCATTAAGAGTCTATCAGAGTGTATCATCAAGACAGAGACATAAGTGGGAAGATAGCATTAAGAGTCTATCAGAGTGTATCATCAAGACAGAGACATAAGTGGGAAGATCAGAGTGTATCATCAAGACAGAGACATTAGAGATTAACTGCAGTGAACATGGCAGTTGATCAGTTCAGATTAGATGTTCACTGTTGATGTGAACATGGCAGTTGATCAGATCAGATTAGATGTTCACTGTGTGGAGAACAGCTTTTAAAAACACAAATCAAACAGCTCTTTGATGGTGACTAACTCCACAAAAGTTTCCCAGAGTTCATAACAAAAATCTTTCTCATAAATTGGAATTGAAAGAATATGGTATAGGTAGTCCCATATCAGATGCTACCATAAGGGAGTGAAGTGTTACAGGCTTCACTTATACTAGGTCTCAGCTTTATGAGGTGGGGGGCCCAGTTTCCTTCCTTGCTGAGATTCAACATTATGCACACAAGCCTTAAATCATTCAACAACATTTCTTCAAACATCTAGCACTAACTAAGATCATGATTTTTCATAATGCCATATATAAGAATCTGTCAGTATAGGATCTAGTGAATAACAGATATTAGGACCATACAGGATTTATAGAACATCAGATACAAGGAATCGTACATGATTTATTGAAAATCAGATATAAGGATCTATCTTCATCCATAAAGCACAGGATTTAGGTAATATTAGTTACACAAATTTGTCTTCCACACAGCACAAGTTTTATGGAATACCAGATATAAGTAGGTACCACAAAGTGCCCACTTCTAGCTGCTGAAAACGCACGAAAGTTGAGAAAACTGAGGAAAATTCGTCAAGTTTAAGTCGTCACTGTCCCTTTGCTATTAAGCGGATTGTAATAAAATTTATATCACTTATATTATAAGGGTCTGTCTTGACCCAACAGGTACAGGATTTCGGATCAATCTTCTTAACAATAATATATACCGGAATCCATCTTCTTCCATTAGAATACTGTTAACCAGACCATAAGGTCTATTATATTTGTACATGCACCCTAATAAAACTGACAGACTTATTGTCTAGGTTGAATGGAGTGTGGCTCGCCAAAACAAGGCACAATTGTAATTGAAAAAAAAAATCTTCCATGTAATAACTGATATAAAGATCCAACCTTTTGTAGATAATCATGATTTTCACAATTAGCCCATGAACAAGACAGCTGCTAGAAATCTGAAACTATCACAAAACATCTTTGGCAAAATGAAAAAGCTCTAGATGCCACAGAGTCAGTAACAAAGAATTCATAATAATAAGCTGCATGTGCAATGACAAATAAGCCATCTGTTTCCACATTGTGATGTCAACAGAAAACTGGGAAGCTGCCTATCTCTAAAATACTTAATGGAATTTGTGGAATCCGCAGGTACACTACAATCTAGCTTCTTCAAAAGAAAGACAATGCAAACATTAGTAGAGGAAAAGGCAGAGAAAGAACTAAAATAATAATAGAGAATTTTTTATTTGCTTGTTATTTTTTTTTTAGCTTTTCCCATTAAGTGTAGTGGGGAGAGTAACTTTATTTTATTTCAATCATTACCTTTCAGCTCCCTGTAGAGCTTCCTGTCCTGTGCCATCCTTTCAACATCTTACAATGTCTTCTATACAACGTTAATGTCTATGTCTAATTCCCTTCTATACAACGTTAATGTCTATGTCTAATTCCCTTCTATACAACGTTAATGTCTATGTCTAATTCCCTTCTATACAATGTTAATGTCTATGTCTAATTCCCTTCTCCATTTGTTTCCCTCTATCTCTATTACCCTATGGATGCTAGAACAAGGAAGCAAAAGGCAATGCTATCAACAGGTTTACTCAGTATGCACCCTATCCAACACCATTGTCTTCTCCTCACATCAATATTCCACTTACGTATGGTTTTTCTATAACTTTCACACTAGTGGTGTTGCCTTCCATTTTCATCCTTCTATTTAGCACAAACATCCATTTATGAAAGTTTTCTAGTGGTTATTGTTGTTCTTAATGTTTCAGAGCCATACTTGACATCTGAGTTGACGTTTCTATTTAATTTACCAATATAAATATAACCTCTGTCAGCTTGCAAGATTTGTTTCAGTTTACAAGCAACTGGCTCGGATCTGATTATTGAGCCAACAATCCAGCACACCTTTTCCTTGTCCTGCTTCACAATTGCTGAGAGGGCCTATTGTCAGAGTTAACATACACAGCTATCTCAGAAAAAGATAGCATTTTTCTTTCCACAGAGGAAGTCCTCCTTTTTAGCAAATACAATACAATCCAGTATTTTGAATGCACAGCAATACCTCAGTTTCATCAACAAGTCCTAGGGAAAAAAAAAAGTATGAATTTTGATATAAACAACTTTTCAGAAACATAAGTCACCATGAAACCTTTACATATTATTCAGTGGGATGCTGGAAGATGAGATTGGTCTGTTATCTATTTCAGAGCTGGCATTCACAAATTCTTGCTGAATCAGAGGCACATTTTAAATCCAACCTTCAAGTTTGGAAATAAGAGCTGCAGATGAGAGGGCTGGTCATCAGCAGTTCCAACTGAAAACGATGGTGATATCACGAGAAAAGAAAAGACATCAAATCACGCTGGAAGATCAGGCCCTGGAGCAGGTCAGCCAGTTAAAATACCATGATGCTGTAACAGACTGGAAGAGAGACATCAAAGAAGAGTTGGGTACCCTAAGAGTAGCAGCAGGTAGATTTTCCCAGGCTGTAAATAAATCATGAGAGCCTTCTAATTTTAGAGTGGTCATGCGGGAAACTTCATCCTAAGGTGACTATGGTGTGCACATTGTAACAGCTCTCACTAACAAACAGAAAAGAAATATCTCCCTACAGTACCATACAAGGGGCTTGACATAAGTCTTGGGCCTGACCATGAAGGACATGTCACAGAGAGCTGAAATTTTGTATAGTGTTTATTCCTTTTCAATATAGCCACCGTCTGAATTGACACACTTCTGCCATCTCTGCTTGACCTTGAAAAGACCTTGGGAGTAAAACACCCTATTTTTCAAACTAAACCAGTCATCACATGCCAGTATAACCTCTTCATCGCTGTCAAAATGATTTCCTTTTAGCTGTTTTTTAAGATTTGGGAATAGAAAAAAGTCTGATGGAGCCAAATCTGGAGAATATGGTGGGTGTGGAAGAATTTCAATATTCAAATCATGCTTTGTGAGAGGGCGCATTGTCTTGCAGCAAAGGAAGATTTTGAGTGCGCGTTATCCCTCATTTCCTGGTCACAACTTTCCTGTTGTATAAAATTCTATAAACTGTTCTTTCATTCAGTTTTACTCTACTAGCTATCTCCACAATTGTCATTTTTTGATCCTGGTCAATGATTTTCTTCACTCTTGTTGCATTTTCATCGTTGCACTCTGAGGCTGGTCTACCAGATCTTGGCAGATCAGCAACATTTGAGCGGCCGCACTTAAACTGTTGACACCAGTTTTTTTACCAAAGCATATGAAGGACAAGAATCACGAAACACTGGTTCCATCTACCTGTGTATTTCTGTAGGTGTTTTTCCCTGAAACATCAGAAATTTTATCACAGCTCTGGCCTCCTTCTTTTCCATTGTTTTGTCAAATCTTTGGAGCAGCAGATCCGGTCAATAGGGTACATTGCGCTGTGTATCGTAGCGGGAAAACCCATTGAAGAAACACACGCGTACTTCACACATTCAGTGCAAATATGACGAACTTTAAATGTGCCAAGTTTCATCTTCCTCCTGTGACTCCTTCATGGTCAGGACCAAGACTTATGTCAAGCCCCTTGTATTTTCACTTTACCTGAGGAATTCCACCATTATAAACTGTGCTGCCAGAAAACTGTGGAAACTGACCAAGGCCATAAAACAAAGAAATCTGCTCCCCAATAAAACTGTCCTTGTTGTTATTCACAATGCCCCATTTGTCAAAGTTGAGGTTTACTCCTTTAGCTTCACAGATGCTCGTAGGGTGGTTCCAGACAACAAAGAAGGGCTTCTCAGGCAGAAGTAGCGGGGCTGTACAGCCTTTACTTATCTTACTGTACAGAAACCTGACATTGCTGCCCAAAATGACAAGAACACCCAAGGTCAAAGTTACCAAAGTCATGGTGGTGTATGTGTATTCTGAAATGGAAAAACACTAATACAACATTGTAGAAAGAAGAATAATCAAAAACTATAACCTAAAAGCTGTCATGGATACTTCTTCATGTACAAGTAACATGCTGATGGAGGTAGGTCTTTCCACAACATCATCTCACACTATTGCTGTTAATCAGTTCTGTTGTCGACTCTTTCACATGTCATGATGTTAAAGCATCCAGCATATTCTCTCTTTCTTGTTTTCTTACCTTTTTTTAAGCAGTTTTTAATAATTAGCTGCCTTTGTACATTGGTCTGCGTCAGAACATACTCATGGCAGTCAGTGCATTGCCTCAAGGTGACAGCATGGATAAAACCAAGAGTGAATATTGAAGTCACAATTCTCAGTGCAGGTGGAAAAGGCAACAGGAGGCTGTCACTTGGGAGTCATGACCCAAGTGAGCCCACCCCACTTAGAATGTAAATAAGAAAAAAAGGATGAAACAGGTCTGATAGGGGCAGCATCTGATTATCAGATGGCCACATGTTGCAGGGATGTATAGTTTCCTATCATTTGAGTTGCCACTTGTTGCAGGGATGTATAGTTTCCTATCATTTGAGTTGCCACATGTTGCAGGGATGTATAGTTTCCTATCATTTGAGTTGTCACATGTTGCAGGGATGTATAGTTTCCTATCATTTGAGTTGCCACATGTTGCAGGGATGTATAGTTTCCTATCATTTGAGTTGTCACATGTTGCAGGGATGTATAGTTTCCTATCATTTGAGTTGCCACATGTTGCAGGGATGTATAGTTTCCTATCATATGAATTGCCACATGTTGCAGGGATGTATAGTTTCCTATCATTTGAAGAAGAATTACCTTTTGACATAATCATTCATTTTCTTGTTACTCCTTATAGAGCATGGAGCCATGACAGCAGCTGGTCCTCCTTACAGGACGCCTGGACTAAACAGTCACATGATCTCTAGTAGCCATGGTTCCTGAAGTAATTTCTTTTATATGATGAGGTTGCCAGCCCCATACACAACCTTATTTTAGGTGCCTCTTGCAGCATGACTGGGAGCAGTAGTCATTGTATTTCTTTGTCTCATCTGAGACCTCCCCGGGGACTACACTGGGCTTCTGACATAATGAAAACAATTATTACACAAACAAACAAACAAAAAAGACAGAGAGAAGGAAAGAAAGAACAAGGAAAGCAAATGCAGAGAAAATAAACTGTCTAAACAGAACACATTATGCCAGGTGTTTGACAGTTTAAACAGAACACATTATGCCAGGTGTTTGACAGTTTAAACAGAACACATTATGCCAGGTGTTTGACAGTTTAAACAGAACACATTATGCCAGGTGTTTGACAGTTTAAACACAACACATTATGCCAGGTGTTTGACAGTTTAAACAGAACACATTATGCCAGGTGTTTGACAGTTTAAACAGAACACATTATGCCAGGTGTTTGACAGTTTAAACAGAACACATTATGCCAGGTGTTTGACAGTTTAAACACAACACATTATGCCAGGTGTTTGACAGTTTAAACAGAACACATTATGCCAGGTGTTTGACAGTTTAAACAGAACACATTATGCCAGGTGTTTGACAGTTTAAACAGAACACATTATGCCAGGTGTTTGACAGTTTAAACAGAACACATTATGCCAGGTGTTTGACAGTTTAAACAGAACACATTATGCCAGGTGTTCTGTTTAAACTGTCAAACACATTATGCCAGGTGTTTGACAGTTTAAACAGAACACATTATGCCAGGTGTTTGACAGTTTAAACAGAACACATTATGCCAGGTGTTTGACAGTTTAAACAGAACACATTATGCCAGGTGTTTGACAGTTTAAACAGAACACATTATGCCGGGTGTTTGACAGTTTAAACAGAACACATTATGCCAGGTGTTTGACAGTTTAAACAGAACACATTATGCCAGGTGTTTGACAGTTTAAACAGAACACATTATGCCAGGTGTTTGACAGTTTAAACACAACACATTATGCCAGGTGTTTGACAGTTTAAACAGAACACATTATGCCAGGTGTTTGACAGTTTAAACAGAGAATCACTTTGGAAACTGATGGGGCACTATGAAGTGCCCTAAAATGTCATAAAGCTATTGTAGTCTCCACACCTGTCATGGTGTTAGAAAACAGTGAGGTGGGGGGGGGGGTGTGTGTGTGTAAAAGCTTGAGATGTTTGAGTTAATATTAAATTTACTCTTTGTTTCTTATTGCTAGGAATTTTCAGTTCTCTAGATACCTGACACATTCTTGTTGGAGCCTTGAACAATTTATATGCATGTCTACCCTTCAGACTTCCATCCCACTCTACTGTCCATTCCTCAGTTATTATTCTTTTAATTAAGCTTTTGATCTCTGTTTTACTCATCCCCACATTTATTTGGTTTCTATTATTTCTACTTTTCTTAGTTTCTTTATCTGCCTTTTCATTTCCTTCTATGCCAACATGTGTTGGTATCCAAGCTATTAGAACAGAACATCGTCTGGAGCATAGGTAAGTATTTGCCAGTAATATCTCTTCTGCTATATCAGGTCTACTGCATTCACGTAAGTTTCTTATAGCTTGAATAGCAGAAAGTGAGTCTGTTAATATTGTCAATTTATGAGGAGGGTTGCTATAGAAGATTTCCAGAGCTATCAGAATTGCAACCATCTCTGTGAAAATAGATGTATTATCTGTTAAACAATATCCTGTCACCATTTGCCATATGGGAACATAAATTCTTATCTCCAATTTGTTATCTCCTTTAGACCCATCTGTGTACACTGTAATACTGTCCTTTGATATTTGTTGAATATATTTCCTGGCTTTGTTTTTGACAGTAGCCATATCATAGCCAATTATGCCTGCCAGTTGGTAGTCTGCATCTGGCTTCTTGAGTTTCCAGGGTGGTACCACCGGTTTGTATATACTACTTTTATTAATTGATGCGTTTAGGGCATCCAAGTGTACTAGTTCCTCCATGCATTTCCAACCTATCGGATATCTACTGGTATTCATGAATCTGTTCTTAGTTGTTGTTAACTGATACCTAGCAAATGCTGGAAAAGCAGGATGAGTCTTGTCCAACATAATTTTGGTTATGTAATTTAGTCTTAGTTCCTTTCTCCGAAGTTCCAAAGGGAGGACTCCTAAGGCACCTCCAGAGCACCTGTTGATGTTGATCTGATTGCACCTGCAATTGTACATAATGCTTGGTGCTGAATTCTATCTAATTTAATCTTGTGACTATGTGCTGCAGAGTCATAAACTATGTGCTACAGAGTCATAGACTATGTGCTACAGAGTCATAGACTATGCTTCCATAATCAATTTTGCCTCTAATGAAAGATTTATAAAACGTGATCATTGTCTTAGTGCTTGCACCCCACCCATGACCTTTCAAATATCTTAGCATGTTAGTCAGTCCTCTACAAGACTACCAATCTATCTATGTGTTTGCTCCAGTTCAGTTGTTGGTCTAGTGACATTCCTAGGTATCATGTGGTTTGTACTGTACTAATTTGCTGCCCCTGTAAGTTTATGTCAATTATCTTATTTTTAACAATCCTAACTTTACTGAAGATTATTCCTACTGTCTTATTCAAATTTAAGTGAAGTCCCCGTTTATTCATCCATTTATACACTTTATTTATTTGTTTTTGACAAATTATATAATACTGTTAGATTTTCCCCAGAAATCCATATAGCAACATCATCTGCAAACTGTGCCAAATTATTTTTAAAAGCTATAAATTCTTCATTCAAATCATCCACAACTGTGGAACAGGTGTTGAGAGTAGATAGACCTAGAGAATTGCACAATATAGTAAAACAGTTTATAACAAGAACTAAAATTAATATATAAGAATCAATGATGGTGTGAGGAAAAGGTGTAGTCTCATTGGGTGCTTGTATGGCTGATGGCAGATAATTGGTGGATTTGATGTAATCTCGGACACCCACTAGGTTTTCTAACCCCTTTTCACCCTTTTAACAACAAGGTAGTTATGAGAGATTTCATTTTGGTTTGTTTATTGTTTGTTTGTTGGTTTTGTTAATTCGTTTGTTTGTTTATTTTTTTAATTGTTTGTTTGTTTCTTGGGAAAAGGAGGTCACACACAAAAACACTCATAAAATTAAGTTTTGATTTACTCTTTTTGTACTTAGTGGGGGGATTGAAGAAGGTACTATATTTGGGTATTGGAAACCTGACTTTATTTACTCGAATTAGTACACCATATGTCCTAATTTTAACCCATCAAGGGTTGAATGTGTTACTTTAAAAAAAACAAAACAACAAAAATAAAAAAAAACTCTTTGTTTGTCATCAGCCAATTATAGCCCTAGAACTTCAATTTCCCCGCCATACCCCCCACTAATCATTATATATTTATTTTTGTTCTTGTTACATACTGTTTGACTATGTTGTGCAGTTTCCTAAGTCAGGCTATTCTTAATAACTGTTCTATAGATGTAGCCTCCAAAAGATCTAGTAATATATGTTAGTAATGTAATAGAAGAGCAAATTACATATCAGCCTACGTATGCCAAGCTTTCACGCACATAGCACTCCTGCCTCCTCCTCTTTTTAAAAACATAACAAGTAGGCCTATGAAGAATCTACCATTTTGGGACAAATGGAAAAGGGGAGAGGGTGCACACACACACACACACATATATATATATATATATATACACCAGATGGCGGGGCAGGAAAAGACATCAACATCAGAATGAATAAGGCAAGAACAGCCTTCTTTAGCCTAAATAACATCTGGAAGTCCTCTCAGTACAGCACAAGCACAAAATTAAGATTATATCAGAGCTGTGTGCTTTCTGTGCTTCTCTATGGTGCGGAATGCTGGAGAGTTACAGAGAAGGAAATGTCGAAATTGTCCTCTTTTCACACAACATGCCTAAGAAAAATTCACTGAATCTTTTGGCCGAATACCATCACCAACCAAGATCTGCTTACTCGGAGCAAGCAAGAGGACATGCACACCATCATAGCTGGCAGACGCTGGAGCTGGGTTGGCCATGTCCTCAGAAGAGACCCCGATGCCATCACAAGAACAGCTATGCTTTGGACCCCTAAAGGAAAACGAAAGAGAGGCCGACCAAAAACAACCTGGCGGAGGACTGTGGAGGCTGAGATGCAAAGAATGAACCAGAGTTGGGGCACTGTACGAAGGATGGCTGCCGACCGAGCAAAGTGGAATCAGTTTGTTGTTGCCCTACAAGACGCCACTAGGCGGGATGGCCACTGACTGCTTTGATGGTCGGCGGCTAAGGATCAAAGAAGAAGAATATATATATATATATATATATATATATATATATATATATATATATATATATATATATATATATATATATATATATATATATATATATATATATATATATATATATATATATATATATATATATATATATATATATACTCACCCATCATATACATCTTTTACCAGATGCCAACTAACAACTCAGGCCAAGCCAATGAATACCACTGGATACCCTACAGGATGGAAGTGTGTGGAGGAAATTGTCCATCTGGGTACATTAATTACATCAATTAATAACAGTTGTGAATACAAGCCAGTGATTCCACCCTGGGAGATCAAGAAACCAGCCACGGACTACCACCTAGCAGAAATACTTAAGAAAACAAATAATATAGAAAATATTAAAAACACAGCCAATAAATATATACAGCAAATATCAAAAGCCAGCATTACTGTATACACAGATGGATCCAAGGGAGAGGATGGCAAATTGGGTATAGAAATATATTTTCCAATATGGAAAATGGCAAAAGAATATAGTATCACGGAAAATACATCAATTTTCACTGCAGAGATGGTGGCAATACTAAAAGCACTTGAAATTTCTTTAATAACGCTCCCTAAAAAACTAACAGTTTTAACTGACTCTCTTTCAACAATTCAAGCATTTAGAAACTTACGAGACATGGTCCGCAACCAGACAATACGTCAAGGCCTAAAATCCCACTCGCTGCAGACCCAAGTAGAACAGTCCCAACTAAGATGGTTTGGCCATGTCTGCAGAATGGGAGAAGATCGGCTACCACGACAAGCATGGGAAACAAAGAGCCAGGGATCCAGACCCCCAGGATGACCCAGAGTCCGCTGGGAGGACAACATTAGACAATCTTTGAAGGACCGAGGACTAGAATGGAACCAGGCCAGGAAGAAGACAGCCAATATGATAGTCTGGCGCTCTCTCTTCCAAACCTCTACACCTCACGGTAGAAGGGGAAAGACTAAGTAAGTAAGAAACTTACAAGAATGTAGTAGGCCTGATATAGCAGAGGAGATATTTCTGGCTACTACATACTTATATTCCAGTGGATGTTCAGTCTTAATTGCTTGGATACCTTCAAATGTTGGCATAGAGGGAAATGAAAAGACACATAGAGAAGCCAAGAAAGGTAGATCTGATTAAAATCTAATAAATGTAGGGATGAGTAAATCAGAGATTAAGAGCTTAATTAAAGATTTAATAACAGGTGAATGGAAAGCAGAGTGGGATAAAAATCTGAAATAAAGACATGCATATAAGATGTTCAAGGCTCCAGAAAGAAAATGTCAGATATCTAGCGAATTGAAAATTCCCAGTAATAAGAAACTTCTCAGATTACAGCTGGGAAAGGGCTATTTCAGAATAGAAGAACCTTACTGTGCAGGATGTCTTCAAGACAATAATATAGAACATTTCTTGTTAAAATGTAAGAGTTATGAACAAATGAGAATACCAATATTAGATTATTTGCAGGCATCAAACTTACCTATTAATATAGAAGAGGTGTTGAGAATAGACAGACCCAGGGAACTGCACAATATAGTCAAACAGTATTTAACACGAACAAAGGTTAATATATAACCAAGTGTTGGGTATGTGAAGGTCTGATGCTGTTATTACAATGCATATGACTTTTAACAGATAAAGTCAATTAAATATCTGTTAAAGTCAGTTATATAACTGGAACCACCAGGACTTTACACCCCCTCCACTTTAATGTTATTCTTGTTCAGAGTTTCTTCTTGATTTGTTTGTATTTTTTTAACATATAGGCATAATTGGTAGTTGTGATTTTCCCTGTTTACAATGATTTGACAAATGTGATGCCACTTTCTCATATCAGCAGTTGTTCATATTATTTGGAATTGAAAACAATATATATCCTAATTATAACCCATCAGAGGCTGAACGGGATATTTTCCTTCATTATATATATATATATATATATATATATATATATATATATATATATATATATATATATATATATATATATATATATATATATATATATATATATCTATATATATATATATCACATGGATACCACACTACACATAAATTGTAAATGTTTATTTACCCTGTATTCAATATATTGTCTACACATCATATTGGGTTCCTACTCAATATCGTACTTACAACACATCAGAGATTGAACCGGATATTTTTCTTCATTAATTAAATACAAAATAATATTTTGTTTCACCTTTCTTCTTCTTCCATCCTTAACCACCAACCGACAAAGCAGTCAGTGGCCAATACGCCTAGTGGCGTCTTAGGGCAACAACAAATTGATTTCTTTGCCGTTGTATCCCATCACGCCTAGTGGCGTCTTTAGGGCAACAACAAATTAATCCACTTGCCGTTGTTTCCGTAATCAAATTGACTAGCAAACAGGTGATCAGCCCGTTGTATTTGTTTCACCTACTTAGTTTCTATTACTATCGTTTTGTTGTCAAACTAACATGTCATTAATGTGAAGTCAGCAGTTTTATTGTTCTTAACTTTTGACAAACTTTACTCCAATCAGACATAAAAATCTATCAATAATAAATCAATCCTACGATCTGAATATTTGCCCGATACTGTATGTAGCGTAACATACTGCTATTTATATTCACGCTGTTTAACCTATGAAGTGTCACACAAGTAGCATTATGCGATTGTTATGTTTTATTATGACATTTTCTATCTAAGTAAGGCTAGAACGTAAATAAATATTAAATATAAAGGTATGTTTTCAGGCACTCGTAAGAAATAATATTCAGAAACTTCCTCACGTGAACAGACATATCATGTGACCAATCTATAAATAGAATTCATGGCTTTTCCTTACTTACTTAGTCATTCCCCTTCTACCGTGAGGTGTATAGTTTTGGAAGAGAGAGCGCCAGACTATCCTATCGGTTGTCTTCCTCTCGGCCTGGTTCCATTCTAGTCCTCGGTCCTTCAAAGATTGTCTAATGTTGTCCTCCCAGCGGACTCTGGGTCGCCCTCGGGGTCTGGATCCTTGGCTCTTTGTTTCCCATGCTTGTCGTGGTAGCCATGGCTTTTCCAATATTTCTTATTCTGCGATCAGTTTCCTATGCTCAGCAATCTAAACATGGAGATGAGCTGCCTCCATGAATCTAGTAGTCAGCAGGAGGTCCTCGCGGGTGCCCCACAGTTTCTTTTCCATTTTCGTCTTCTGGGGGCCAGGGTTGAGCTCTCATGTCACCAAAGAGAGGGCACGTTTGCAGAATGTGTTCCGGAGTCTGGGCGCCATGTTCCAATGTGTCTATCTCTGTCTGTCTGTCTGTCTCTCTCTCTCTCTCTCTCTCTCTCTCTCTCTAAATATATATATATATATATATATATATATATATATATATATATATATATATATATATATATATATATATATATATATACACATACAGAATTTACTTTTTAAAAACAACCCTCGCTGAGTTATAATCAGGACATATGGTGTAATAAAAAACAAACAAACAAACAAAGTAAAGTCTCTCATAACCGCCCTGCTTTTAACAAAGTGGGTGAGAAAGCCTGGCGGTGTCCGAAATTACATCAAATCCATCAACTATCTGCCATCATCCACACGCGCACTCCTGAGACTGCCCCTTATCCTCACACCATCATCGATCTATATATATATATATATATATATATATATATATATATATATATATATATATATATATATATATATATATATATATATATATATATATATGTATATACAGGGTGTCCACAAAATATTGTACCATTTTCAAAATAAATTGTTCTCGGCCCAATGACTTGGTACGAGGTTGCTTTCTATCACAAAAGTAAGATAATTTCTGCAAGTTTTTAAGCATACTTTACAAAGACTCAAATAAAGTGCGCATGCGCGTAGCGGGTATTTCAAGTGAAACTTTCGCAGTTGAGTTGCAACCGGTAATTGTTACATGTCTCTCAACACACTGGTCAAGTAGGTGAAAAAAAAGAAAAGAAATATGTACATTATTTTTGAGTCTTTGTAAGGTATGCTTAAAAACTTGCAGAGATTATCTTACTTTTGTGATAGAAAGCATCCTCGTACCACATCATGGGGCCGAGAATAATTTTTTTTAAAAAGGGTACAATCTTTTATGGACACCCTGTATTTATTTTTATTTTTTATATACTGTTTAACTATATTGTGCAATTCTCTAGGTCTATCTATTCTCAACACCTGTTCCACATTTATGGATGAATTGCATGCCTGTAAATAATCTAATATTTGTTTTTTCTGTTGTTCATACTCCCTACAATTTAGTAGGAAACACTCTACATTATTATTTATTTTTTTTTAGACACTCTGCACAGTAAGGTTCTTCTGTTCTTGAATATCCCTTTCCTAGTTGCAGTCTAAGAAGTTTCTTATTGCTGGGAATTTTTAGTTCTGCATTAATTAATACACGAGCCTTTATAATTGAATAGATTCATTCGTTGAATCACTTTACACTGTGCACTAGCCATCATTTCACCCAACTGACAAGCAATACGTCGCCCGTGTTATTTGCAATAATTTTAAGGAAGAAGCCGCTAAAGTTAACCATAATCTTTTTTTCCCCCGAGCTTGTTCAACAATAATAACTTGCGACACACTTACTGTTATTATTATTATTTTCCTTTTAATTACCGCCATAAAGCAAATTGATTGTTCACTTGGCAGAGTCGGTAGAGTGGTGGACTCTCACGGCAAAGGCACCGGGCTCGAAACACAGTGAAGTCATGCTCCAGTCTAGCAAGCTGTAAATGGGTACCTGTCTCTGCTCGTGAGTTATGGATGGAAGGAAAATACAGCAAGGAAAGAAACTGGTCACGTCACCTCTCGATGCTGGACCTAGTACAGTGAAACCCTCACTCCCTCAAGCAGAATGTGCTGTGTGAAAACGTTTACCTTTTACCACGTATTACTCTCTTTCCCAGGGGTGAGGAAACGAAGAAAGAACAGTAATGATGTTCTGCATCCTCATGCAAGTCGTACAAGATGACAAATATGAGGATGCGCATGGGATTTGCAACCTTATGATGTACAACAAATTGCCACAAAAACTACCGTTAAAAGATCATATGACAGCTTGGTGCAAGCTTCCTGTACGAACGCCAGCTGTAGTGGGGCCTTCATGTGACAGCTTGGTGCAAGCTTCTTGTACCAGGGCCACCTGTAGCGGGGGCTCCATGTGACAGCTTGGTGCAAGCTTCCTGTACCAGGGCCAGATGTACTGGGGCTCCATGTGACAGCTAGGTGCAAGCTTCCTGTACCAGGGCCAGCTGTAGTGTTGGCTCCATGTGACAGCTTAGTGTAAGCTTCCTGTACCAGGGCCAGATGTACTGGGGCTCCATATGACAGCTTGGTGTAAGCTTCCTGTACCAGGGCCAGATGTACTGGGGCTCCATGTGACAGCTAGGTGCAAGCTTCCTGTACCAGGGCCAGCTGTAGTGGGGGCTCCATGTGACAGCTTGGTGTAAGTGGGGTGTATAGTATTCCTCCATATTATCAAGATCCTCCGAGTTCTTAGTTATGATTATCTGAGAGTTGAGTATCTCTTTAGTAGATGTCCTTGCTACCTTTTGTTCTTTCAATATCCTTACTGCCTTTAGGTTCTTTCATTAAACCACCTCAATTGTTTTACATGTATCACTACGAAAATAAAAAAACCAGATGAGCTGAGCTGAAATGAAAACGATACAAGTCTTGAGTCTACTTACATGGTATTACCACATAGCTAACATCTGCATGTGCAGATTGTTACACATATCATTTGCTATCTCTTCTTGCGTCTGCAGGTACAATTGAAGAAAATAGAATTATAATATATATCGTTGAAAATCTCAACGTAGGAGCAAGACGGTCAAAAACTCGTCTTAATACACTGCTCAACTCCTTCCAACTAACTTTCTGAATATTATTACTCAGCCGGCTTCGTAGTGCGTGCTTGCTGGCTACTTTTCATTGGTCCAATCTTTATTCTATAAATTTATCTACTGGTCATTCTATCATGTTAACTTACAGGGGGTGAAGCTATTCCTATCTACTGTCGTAATTTTTATTTGAGATAGGTCTTAGAAATAGTGGTCCCGTCTGAGTGGAGGATGATGGTGAAGGCTCTGTGATAGTAAGGGTTAAGAAATAGATAGTTGATTCACACAGGTGCTGAAAAGAGGAAGGACAGTCTCTGAATCGTGTGATTTATCCGATTCGCCTATCTTACGACAATTTTATTTATCTGTAGACTCCTTACTCTCCTGGCTAACCAATTTTTGCCAGTTACTCAGCACTCATGTACACACACCAATTTGGTGATACAAAGGCACAGACGTGAATACAAACTACATATATAACAGATATGGGTTATGGATCGGCCAACACAGTAATTAAAGGTGTATGGTGTTTATTATCATTTAAACCAAAATCACAACATTGAGCATGTTACATTAAAAAAAAACATAGTTACAGAAATAAAACGGGGGTGGGGGGGGGGGGGGGGGGTGGGGTGGGGGGGGGTTGAATAGTAGTATTCCAATATGCCCTTCCCTCTTGTATAGGCAAAAACTCAGTCCAAAGACAAGTGTTATCAGAAAGAGACAATTAACCCAAAGATAGATTATTTTATTCTGATAGGGGTATACAATACTCAGTATGGGATGTAGAAACAGATTCCTAGTATTCTCAAAGTTATCTTTTGACTAAGCAGATTAAGGGATGGGAAATAAGAAAAATGTAAACAACCCCACTTAGAAAGAAAATACAAGGAATTAGTGTATTGATATTTACCAAGTAAAAGAAAGTTACAAAAAATTATCTAATATCTCATTCATTCAAATGCACGCTCGCGATGGCCATCACACACGTTCTCACTTACCGATCGTTGAATCTGGCAATCCATAGAATAACATAAACAGCTATTATGTACTCAACTAATATGAGTCTCTTTCTTCTTTTTCCAGCCCCAGACTAGCGGGGTTTGCGTTCAGCTAATTTTCCGTAGTCGCTGAAATTTGAAACTTTTTTTTTTTTTTGGTTTTATCTAAAGTTTCTATGGGATGACCAAAATAGTGGTGTTGCCATGGGAACGAAGATGGGTCCTAGTTATGCCTGCCTGTTCATGGGCCATATGGAGCATCAGATATGGCAACAATACTCCCGTCCTTTCCCCGGGTTTTACCGCAGATATATCGATGATGGCATAGGTCTCACAGATATGTCTGAGACTGATTTATATCGCTTCATCGACTTTGTCAACCACTTTCACCCCACCATCAAGTTCACCTCCCTCGTCTCCACAGTATCTGTCAACTTCCTTGACATTACTATTTCTATCACGCCCTCCGGCCTTAATACCTCAGTATACTACAAGCCGACAGATGCCCACAGCTACCTTCTGTATACCTCTTCTCATCCTCGGGCCTGTCGTGACTCCCTTCCTTTTTCACAACTTCTCCGCCTCCGCCGTTTGTGCCAAGACGACGATAACTTCCACTTCCGAGCAAATGAGATGTTGGATTTCTTCCGTAGCAGACTTTATCCTACAACGGGCTGATCACCTGTTTGCTAGTCAATTTGATTACGGAAACAACGGCAAGTGGATTAATTTGTTGTTGCCCTAAAGACGCCACTAGGCGTGATGGGATACAACGGCAAAGAAATCAATTTGTTGTTGCCCTAAGACGCCACTAGGCGTATTGGCCACTGACTGCTTTGTCGGTTGGTGGCTAAGGATGGAAGAAGAAGAAGACTTTATCCGGAACATGTTCTCACCTCTGCTCTCCAACGTATGCTCCCCATCTCTCGTCAGGAGGCCCTCATACCTCACTATAAATTCACTTCAGATAGAGTCAAATTAATCTTGACCCATCACCCTCACAGCACTGCTGTCAAACAGATCCTTTTCCGCCACCTCTCTATCCTCCAAGCAGAGCCTGCGACCCAAGAAGTATTCGGTGAAGCACCATTGGTGGCATATAGACGCGACAAGAACTTGAAGGATCTTCTTGTTCACAGCCGTCTCCCAAAGGAGAATGCCACTCACTTTGGCACACTACCCTGTGGTCGGACACGATGCAACATGTGCAAGTATGTCATCTCAACCCAGAAGGTGTCCTTTCCAAAGGCTACGTACACCATCACTAGTAGCTTCACGTGTGAATCGCGTAATGTCATTTATACGATCATATGTAAACGTTGCTGCAAAACCTATATTGGCCAAACAGGCAAACGACTTGGGGACAGATTCAGCCAGCACTTAAATGACATCTCTCAGCAAAAGTCCACACCAGTTGCCACACACTTCAATAGTCCTGACCACCAGGGTCCCATCGACATCCAGGTCACTGCGATCCGATCCTGCTCCTCTGACACTGCCAGCCGAGAACAGCTTGAGAACCGTCTTATCCACCGCATCTTCTTCTTCTTCTTCGATCCTTAACCACCGACCGTCAAAGCAGTCAGTGGCCATCACGCCTAGTGGCGTCTTGTAGGGCAACAACAAATTGATTCCACTTTGCACGGTCGGTGGCCATCCTTCGTACAGTGCCCCAACTCTGGTTCATTCTTTGCATCTCAGCCTCCACAGTCCTCCGCCAAGTTGTTTTTGGTCGGCCTCTCTTTCGCTTTCCTTCAGGGGTCCAAAGCATAGCTGTTCTTGTGATGGCATCGGGGTCTCTTCTGAGGACATGACCAACCCAGCTCCAGCGTCTGCCAGCTATGATGGTGTGCATGTCCTCTTGCTTGCTACGAGTAAGCAGATCTTGGTTGGTGATGGTATTCGGCCAAAAAGATGCGGTGAATTTTTCTTAGGCATGTTGTGTGAAAAGAGGACAATTTTGACATTTCCTTCTCTGTGACTCTCCAGCATTCCGCACCATAGAGAAGCACAGAAAGCACGCAACTCTGGTATAATCTTAATTTTGTGCTTGTGCTGTATTGGGAGGACTTCCAGATGTTATTTAGGCTGAAGAAGGCTGTTCTTGCCTTATTCATTCTGATGTTGATGTCTTTGCCTGCCCCACCGTCTGGTGTTACTATGCTTCCTAGGTATGTGAAGGTATCTGTCTGTACCAATTGCTGATTCCTTACTGATATGGGCTCAGGGTTGCTCACGTTGAGCGTCATGACCTCAGACTTCTTTAAATTGATGTTCAAGCCCACCTGCTGGCTAAATTTATTAAGTCTATCCGTTTTTTCCTGGATGTGTTGATGTGAATGTGCCAGCAGTGCAATGTCATCTGCATATTCCAGATCTTCCAATGTAGAAAATGTAGTCCATCTTATTCCTTTTGGACTGCCCTCTGTTGTCTGGCGCATCACCCAGTCTATGACTGTTAAAAAAAGAGTGGTTGATAAGGGGCATCCCTGTCGTACTCCTGTCTTCACCTCGAAGGTTAGGTTGCTCTGCCCAACACTACACGTAAAGTTGGCATAGAGGCTTTTTATGATTGACACTATGCATCTTGGGATTCCATAAGCCCTCAGTATTTTCCATAAACTGTCCCTATGTATGCTGTCAAAAGCCTTTTCAAAATCAACAAAATTTATGTAAAGCTATCTTTGCCATTCTGAGCACTGCTCTATAATGTTCCTGAGAGTGAATATATGGTCTACACATCTTCTGTTCTTTCTAAATCCTGCTTGTTCTTTCCTCAGTTTGTAGTCTACTGCCTTTGAAATTCTCTGTATAATTATCCTGCCTAGTATTTTGCTGGGAACTGAGAGAAGAGTGATTCCTCTCCAATTATTGCAGTCTGCAAGATCTCCCTTTTTGGGCAATTTGACAATTATTCCTTTGTTCCACTCTGATGGTGTTGTCCCCATTTTCCACACTTGTGCAAATAGTGGTTCTAATAGTTCTGCTGCTAGCTCAGGGTCTGTCTTAAATAGCTCTGCATTTAAGTTATCATGGCCCGGAGCTTTACCGTTCTTTAACCCTTTGATTGCTGTGATGATTTCTTCTTTTCGTGGAATGTCTGTATTTACATCTAGATCGTTTTCAGCCTCAGGAACATTCAATTGTGTCTCTGGTATTTCCTTGTTCAGAGTTTCTCTGAAGTGCTCTGCCCATCTTGTTTCCTGTCCCTCTGCTGTCTTGATGAGATTTCCTTGCTTATCTCTTACTAGTGTAATATTGTTTGCACCTTGTTTTCCGCTGATGAATTTAGTTATTTTGTATACGGTGCTTTGTTCATTTCTCAGTGCTGCCTCTTCTGCCTGTTTTGCAAGATCGTCTAGGAAATTCCTTTTGTTGGCTCGGGTTTGGCGTTTAACTTCCCTGTCCAGCTGGCTGTACTGTTCGCTATATAGTTGCTTTAACCTGGGGGACTTCGCTTCTATTTTCTTTCTTTTCATTTCCTTTCTCATCTTTATGGTGTTTAGTGTTTCTGGTGTTATCCAGTCTTGCTTCTTCCTTTCCTGGAATCCTAAGCATCATTTGCTACTTTCCTTATATACTGTTGAAATGGTGTTGAAATTCTGGTCTATATCATCAGTCAATGTCTTTTCCTGGCTTTTGGCAAATTGATATCGTTTCTTAATGTCGGCCGCAAAAGCTTTTCTGGTAAGGGGGTCCTTCAATTTGCTGATGTCAAACCTTTTCTGTGTAGTTACAGTTGGTCCAGCCCTTCTTAGTTTCACTTTCAGTTTTGCTACTACTAAATGGTGATCACTTCCCACATCTGCACCTCTTCTTACCTTCACATCTTGTAATGCATGTCTCCATCTACCGTTAACCATGATGTGGTCTATCTGGTTTCTGTCCCGACCATTTGGTGATTCCCATGTTAACTTGTGAATTTCCTTATGTGGGAAAAGTGTTCCTCCAATGACCAGGTTGTTAATGCTACAGAAACTTATTAGCTTATCCCCATTTTCGTTTGCTGTTCCGCTGCCGCATTTCCCCATTGTTCTTTCATTATATGTATTGTGTGTACCAACTTTCGCATTGAGGTCTCCCATTACTATAACAAGATCATATCTAGGTGTGTCTTCTATTTCTTTCTGCAGTTGTTGATAGAATTCATCCTTGACCTCCTCATCGCTATCATTTGTTGGTGCGTAGCATTGTATTATTGTAGTGTTGGTGAATCTCCCTCTCAATCTCAATCGTATCAGTCTGTTGTTGATGGGTTTCCATTCCAGTAATGTCCTTTCTATCCCTTTCTGTAGAATAATGGCTACGCCTTCACTGTGCTGTCCATCCTCTCTTCCAGAGTAAAGTACTGTTTCTCCTGTTGCTGTTTTAACTTTTCCTGCCCCTGTCCATCTGCTCTCACTTATCCCCAGGATGTGTAACCTATAGTTTCTCATTTCTGCCGTGACCTGTCTTAGTTTACCTGTCTCGTACATTGTCCTGACATTCCAAAATCCTATTCTTGTATCCTGTTTTGCGGTCAGGACATCCGTTTTCATGTCAGTGGCTTCCTTTCGGCTTTCACCACTGACAGTCATACGAGCCACAGACTCCGAATGTCCATCCCGCAGCAAAGTTTGTTCATTTGATGTTGTTTCCGTAACTTCATTATTTTTTTTACATAGACAGGGGTGTCAGCCCTATGCTAAAACCCCCAACCTGGAGGACCAGGGTACCAGCTTTTGTCTGACCCCTACCCACACAGACCAGTCCAGCTTGGTTGAACCTACCAGGAGTAAAACTCCCACTGGCATAGCTCTGGTGATTGTCAGGGTACGCAAGCTGCCATACCGCTACAAGGTATAGGTACCATTGATGGCAGTATCCACCGCATGGGGTGTCTAAAACCAGCCGGTCTCAACACTTTCCACACCTTTGTCTGAGGTCACCCTTTCCTCTCTTGCTCTATTTGGACTCTTTCCACTCTTATCCTATTCTTCTATTTTTATGCCATCCTCCATAATATGTATGGATGTACACGTTTTCTAATTTGTCTTGATTTTTTATTTCATATTCATTTATCTCCTTCTTATTCTGTCCTCTTCTATTTCCAGTCCCCACTTTTATTATATTTGGGTAGTTTTTTGTTCAGTTTCGTTTTTTAGTTTTTAGTTTCTTAGTATGCATTGTGTACATCCGGGGTCAGAAGTCACTTCCTTTTCAGCCATGCTTCGCCTTCAGGGAAGTACCTAGGTTTTATTTTTATTTATTTTTATATTTCTTTAAGTTCTTATGTCTCCTATCTAGCCTTCACTTTCTTTCTTTTCCTGACGAACGCCTTGTGGCCGTAACGTAGACTACTTTCTTTGTCTTTTGTCCTCGTAAGACGAATCACCTTTTTTCGATTTTTTTCAAACCCACCCTATGGGATGGCACTGTCACAGGTATCTATGAGAAGGTAGTGGTCTCCTGGATCTCACCGCTCGTGGTTGAGACTTCTTTAGCGTGATGAACACAGAGTGATGGCAAAGACTGATCAGTGAGTTTTGTTTTTCTTCAGGGGTTTTAATCCAGTGGAAATAACGTGACTGTCAGTGTACATAAATGATATATTCTTTTCCACATCAGAACAGTAAAAATTATATGTATCGCTTCTGGCAATTGTTCTTCTCCAGTTATCTTTAGAGACTTTATTGATTTATGATTTAAATGTTCTTGGTTGGATTACTCTCAAATAAATGTGAGAGCGGGACCGCATAGGGGGCCACAACACAAAGATTATATTTAAATGTTCATAAAATCTCTGGAATGTTATAAGAACCGAGTCTGGAGGACTCTATAGAATTGCTGGGACGCAAAGGAAATTTTGTTCAGCCTATGTGAAAAATAGAAAACATGTAATCAAAACAAAATACGAATCATATTCTGACGCGAGAAATTGACAGTTAAGGCTACTTTAACCACTCGTGTATTCAATTATATATATTAAAAAACTCTCCGCAGTCTCTAGTAGTTAGAAAAACACACATATATACAGAACTAAACTGTATTAATCGATTATCAATCGCTTAGCGTCTTATAAATTATTTTAAGCATCTTTCACTGGGGACCAAACGGGTAATTCAATTTACGTTATATCTAGAGAATTTTTTCCTAGAGATTTATTTAATACGTTTTCAATACACACGGAATCCCAGTGAAATAAAATGAAACAACAGACGATTAAAATCACTTAGATGCTAATAACTATATTATTTACCGCGAAACACAAGACTTCAGAATTTAAATCTCCGCGAATTTCTTGTAGTAAAACTGATAAATTTAGACTCCGAGAACTGCGCGCTAGACCATTCTAGAAATCGAGATTTGCAGAATCACACATAATTAAATGGTCCGGACATTATATTCAAAATGGCTATTCTTTCATCTCCTGTTCGGAGTTTCACACCTCTGTTCGATTTAGGGAAGTTTCTCTGGTCGATTTGCTAATCAGCGTCCATTATTACGCCTTTTCACCGCCTGGCTGTCGCTGCCTTCTTTAATGTCCGTTGTCCGATGGTCCTTTCGTCCCTGTGCTCGAGATCAAAGAAAGTCTTCGTTCGGTGGGTAACTCCCCGCCTCTTTCTACGCAATAAACAGACCGTTGCCTCTCTAAGCACAGAACCTCTTATGCTCCCGTATGAAAGAGAAAGCGATAAGGGTTAACCATTTCATCCATTCGTCACACTCTTCCCCGCTTAAGACGTTGTAACAGGTAAATATTCTCTGGCCATCATACTGTAAAGGTGTGTACTGGATACTATAATGTAGAGGTGTGTTCTTCCTTGTGTGTGGCCTCTACAAAGTTGACATCAGTAGGGTTACCGCTCTGTTTACATGTGAGTAAGGGGTCAGGTCAACCCAGGCAGTGGTACAGGTGAAATGTAGGTCACCAGACATTGAGGCCCTAACCAGGTGTGGTGATGATGTTAACAAAGTGTGGTTGACATGAAGTGTGGGTGGATAGACATCATAGTGAGATGTAGCACGCGAATGTGTGTAGCTCTGGATATTGGCATAGCACCCACTCAACCACATGTATAAGTCAGTGAAGGGGTGATAACAGCAACTGACTTTCTTTTACAAACTTTAATGCTGTACGATACAAGAACGACGACATCAGGACATGATCACGTAACAGTACTCAGGAACATTGTAGTCATGACGATACTACATGGATAGCATCAACATTTCATCAATCAGTAAGCTGGGCATAAGTACGATTGCTGACTACAATCTAAGTCCCCTTCCAAACAAGCCTCAGCAAAATACCCCGCATTACCAGCGGGTGTTGATATACGAGTTAAACAACTCTTTTCTGACATAAGTTCATCAGTTATGTTACTTAGTATGCAACGGGCCGTAAGATAGCAGGCCTATAAGTTTAACTAGCCTCTGTGACTGGCAAACAAGGTGGGCCAGACCCTGTCTATAATATATTACCGCTGAAACAGCGGGATGCATCAAAATGCAATGTTTCCTGGGCGTACACAAGCCCTAAGCTAATAACTTCTTCTAAATTCCGTCTTAGCCGGAATTTTTTCACGAGGCAGAAAGTACCTTAAAGTCAGTGGCCATTACGCCTAGTGAGTTATTAAGGGCAACAGCGAATAGATTTACATCACGTAAAGTTAAATGAATCAGAATTAGCCTATGGGTTTTTAGTGGCAACGACAGTATTCAATCCGTTATGCCGTTGAAAAAATTTCACGTAAACAAAAGTGACGTTGGCAACGTCGGGTCGGATCTAGCCCGTTTTGGGATGCTACACTACCAGCGTCGTTCCGGCCTTTAAGAGTTAAGAGCTTAACTCACATAGACTGTTAGATGCTTTCCCACCCTGGGAAAAGTCAATGAGCTGACAAATATATGTGATACGAGACTCTAATAGGCAAGGAAAGAAACGAAATGTCCATTTACCTTGATAGACCTTCAGAATGCACTAATAACACACACACACACACACACACACACACACACACACACACACACACACACACACACACACGTCTCCTAGACGTTTAGAAATATATCACTATCATCGGGGAATATCTTCAAATACTTCTAAGTCCATCCACATAGGTTTTCCATTTCCCCAGGCATGAAGCCGAAACACAAAGACGTCGGAACACATCTTAACCCTCTGACATTTTTCGCTCGACTCATAGATCGGAAGTCTCGCTTAACCCCTCCTAATTCGCGCATGCGCCGAAGACGCTACGCTTCCTTGAGCAAAACTCAGGGGCAGTGTTTCAACACATTCCAGGTAAAGACTGACCATTGAAGCCTTATATGGTCAGGAATTAAGAGCTCAGCTCTAGTTGCAAACATTCTTAGAAAAGTAGCCATAAGCCCGAATATGGACATGCAACCAGACCTCGGTTCTAATTTTAAACCGGTAAGTTGAAACCAGTGGACAGACAACCACTGTTAAATACACCTCCCAGAAAAATCCTGGGTGATATCCCTTAGGTCAAGAATCAAGATTAGTATAGACATTTACACTAAAGCAGAATATTATACACAGCGAGAAACTGCACGCAACAGAAGTGAAATCATTTTTCATGTTTCTTTGATGACAATGGAGCTGCCCTGATCGGTGGCCTCTGTATGGTTGATGTGCTTAGTTTCCTCCTCTTCTTCCGTAGTCCAGTTTCTACTCAAAAAATCTGCTCCGACGTTTTGTTTTCCCGGAATATATTCCACTTTAAAAGAGTACACGCTTAGTAGCAACGCCCACCGCATGATTCTTGCGTTAAACTCCTTATTTGCGCCAAGAAAGGCTAAGGGAGCGTGGTCTGTCTGCACCGTGAAAGATACTCCGTAAAGAAATTCATGATGTCTTTTTATCCCATGAATTAGTGCCAGACATTCTCTTTCAACTGTGGAATAGTTACGTTCAGCCATGTTCATTTTACGGCTGCCATACGCAACTGGGAATAGCAGATTCGGATCGGTGTCGTCTGCTTGAAGCAGGGTTGACCCGATGCCCTGACCTGAAGCGTCGACCCGTAATATAAAAGGTTTCTTGAGGTCAGGTAGCCTCAAAATAGGGTATCCGGACAGTTGTCCTTTTAAAGTGACGTATGCTTGTTCGCACTTCGAATCCCAGATAACCCGGTCAGGTCCCCTTTTTTTGTAAGGTCAGTAAGGGGTGCCGTTAATCCGTTGACATTTTTGATGAATTTTTGATAATATGCACATAGTGATAGGAAAGAGCGGGGTTTTTTTTTTTAGTTCGGGGCCTCTTTGCTGCAACTACTTTCTCAATATTCTTGGTGACAGGCCACATGCAGCCTTGAGAAATGGTATGCTCCAGGAAGTCTAGCTTTTCAAACCCGATGAGACATTTGCTAGGTCTAGCTGTGAGATCAGTTTCCTGTAGTCTCATGAGGAGCATGGCAACCATAGCAATATGTTCGTCATAGTTTTCCGATGCAATTAGTATGTCATCCATGAATTTATGGATATGGGGACTTTGCAAGGGTTCTAAAAGTTTCCTCATCATTCTGTTGAAGACTCCTGGTGTGTTGTGCAATCCGAACCGCATCACATTGAAGGTGTAGTGTCCTTCACTGGTGCTGAAAGCTAACGAGAGTTTAACTTCCTCCTTGACTGGTTGTAGTCGCTGTTTTCTGGAGGTAGATACAGTCGATTACTAGAGTGTGCTGAATACGCGAAGTTCCTTCTTTTCCTTTTAATAATATGTTAATCAGTCAACATAAGTGCGAACAGGGCACGTCAACAAGTGCCAAGACGATCATAGGAGAACTCGTCGATGAAAAATGGTACATGATTTATTTTGACAATACACTTGAACGAGACAAGATATTTAACATCGTTGACAGTTCCAGACAAAATCCTTAAGAACAATTGATAGCTTGAGATTCGAATTCATAAAGTTAATGTGCATAAATGATCAAGCAGTTTGAATCATCCATTATGGAATCATCTAACGGTCGACCTTGTGTCAAGGACAGAGACCCTCATTATTATCCATCGCATTATTTTAAGACATATATATGACAAAATCTGTCCTCCTTAAATGGCCTCGAAAAAAAAATTAAATTGGAACCTTTGAATATTTTATACTCTAGGCATCCTTTGCGCCTATCCAAACGGTTAAGTAT
Organism: Oreohelix idahoensis; assembly: GCA_024509875.1. NCBI lineage: Eukaryota > Metazoa > Mollusca > Gastropoda > Stylommatophora > Oreohelicidae > Oreohelix > Oreohelix idahoensis. The sequence continues at coordinate 720,305 of JAMPIV010010610.1, forward strand.
AATACGTTGATTAACCTCTCCTTGTAGCCGTGACTTGCTTGACGACAGTCCAATGATTCATTGCAATAACATACATATTAATATAATGATTCCTTTAGGATACATGTAAGCTTTCCGTGAGTAGACTCCCCAAGTTCCTCCATTCTAGTACCGTAGAGCGTAGGTTCTAGCTAGATGTCATTTGGGTGACACGTCACGAAAGAATATATAATAAATTCCAATTTCTTAAAATTGACTGGAATACGACTTACGTTTGTAACAACTGACAATGACTTTCATCAATAAGTCATGTTGCCTAATAATACTTGCCCAACACTTGGGACTAGAATAAAGTTAGACCTTAGGTCTCACACAGATACTGGCTTGTTCCATCCAAGCTGCAACGTCATCTGATTTGTTTGGCAACAAGCGCGCCCGAAGATTCCCATACACAAAGATGTGCGTTTACGTGCGCGATAAATAAAATATACGAAGCCTATTACTAACACCTTAGTTGGTGCGTACTCTCTTAACAAAAGTAGGACTTGATGACTACTTGTGAATGTTAAGGACTCATAAAGGACGGCAACAGCTTCCTTACCACCGCCCGCAAAAAAATTAATTCTATTAATTTTTTTTTTTACTTTAATTACCGCGGAGAGGTGAATCAAGTTTACATCTATATATTCTAATAATAAACGACCAATATATTAATTAATAATAACAGAGTGAATATAAAATAAAATTCAACTCAAATCAACAAAATATATGCAAGAAAGCATACCACCACTATTGACCAACTTTGGAACAATGTGGGAAAAATTAAAGAAATTAAAGTATTACGGATGATTGAATTAAACCGAATGTATAAACAAATAAAAAGAAATGTTAATAAATGAATTTAAATAAAAAAGATGAGAATGCATCAAAAATGATAAGTGAATAAGTAAAAGAATACGAATACAACACGTGAAGTGATCAACACACTTAACTGTGTCTAACGATAATTAGGAGTACTAATTAATTACTAATGCTAAATCACTACACGTCATGAGTAACATCTACTAGCTATAACAACTAGCATTAAAAAATCATTCTAGTTAAATATATTAAATATTAAACTAATTAATTACGTTTACTTGTAAAAATCCACTGAATAATTTTTCAGATAATTAAAATGTTATATGTTCTAATAAATTTCTGAAGTTCTAATGTTATCTTCGGAAGCAGTCAATAAAACATGAAGTTCCGTTCTATTAAAATCCAACCACGTAGAAACGTTACTTTCCGAGCCATCCAGTAATTCAAAATATTCCACTTGAAAAGTATAAATCTATTACATTATAAGAATGTTTATATATACTGTATATATATATATATCATCATCATCATCATGTGATGTATTCTTTCCAGAACGTTGTCTCCATTACAGCTGCTCTGAACGCATCACGATTCTGGGCAAGTCGACCTGCATCAGCCAAAGACAAGTTCAGACTCTCTGTGATGTCCTGGGTCCACCGTCGTCTAGGTCGACCCCTTCCCCTTTTTCCAGGGACCATGCCTTCCATCACTGTTTTTTCCAGGCTATTATGTATATATATATATATATACATATACTTAATGTAACTTTCGGAAGAAAATGTTATCACTTTACAAAGTTATATTCTCATCAATGTTATAGATAATTCACTGGTTTTTTTTTTGCATTATAGCAATATAACTGAATGTTCAAACTTTATTCAAAAGTCAAGGTAGATACTAAACGTTAATGATGCAACTAATCACAGTTCCATGAACAGCAAGTTACAAATGCGGAGTTGAATGTGTAGAGGTCTCATTCTCTGCAGGGTGTAGCAACTCGCTTGGTTCATACAGACATCGCGATAAAATGTCTGCCAAAACGTTCTGTGATCCAGGTATGGACCGGATAGTAAAACTGTATGGCTGCAAGGATATCGCATACCTCGTAGATTTAGATGATTTGACGTCTTTAGTATTGAGAGCAGTGAGTGCTTTCTGGTCAGATTCGACAATGAAGTGCGATCCAAGTAAGTAACGTTGGAGTTTCGTTATTGACCATACAAGAGCAAGAAGTTCCTTATCAAGAACCGAATATTTCTGCTCTGTCGACGTTAACTTTCTCGATACATACATCACAGGATGCAAGGTGCCTGCGTATTCCTGGAGCAAGACACTTCCTATTCCATAATTTGACGCGTCACTGCGTAGGATGAAAGGAAGGGTTGCATTAGGTAATCTTAAAACAGGAGCTTTTGAAAAAAATGCCTTAATGGTATTCAACGCAATTTGATGTTCTTTCGACCACCGAATCACGTTAGCTGCGCCCTTCCTTAACAAAGAAGAGAAAGGTGCAGTAATAGTAGATAGATGAGGTATGAATTTACCATAAAATTGAATTAAACCCAACAAAGATCTCACTTGTTTCTTTGTTTTTGGTGTTGTAATGTTTAGGATTTCAGAAACATTACTGTCCTCAGTGTATAACCGGCCGTGACCAACACGGTGACCTAAAAATGATATTTCGTAAAAACCCACGAATGCTTTCGATGGTTTAGCCGTTAAGTTATATGACCGTAACGTGGACAGTAATGTGTTTAATCCAATAACATGTTCATCCCATGAGTCGCTAAAGAGACAAATGTCATCAATGTATGTAATGACATCGGGACGATGTGATAGTATGCGACGCATCATGCGTACACATGTGGCAGGTGCGTTTACCAATCCAAATGGCATAAAGTTCCATTGGAATAAGCCACGAGGAGTAGAAAAAGCAGTGAGTGGCTTTGCCTTTTCTGTCAATGGGACTTGCCAATATCCATTTGACAGGTCAAATTTAGTGAAGAAAGTGGAGTTAGCCAGTTTGACCAATAAATCTTCTAAAAGAGGCAATGGTTCAGCGTCAAATTGAGTAACTTTGTTTAACTTTCTATAGTCCACACAAAGACAGATATTGTTATCTTTTTTTCTAATTATTACCATAGAAGAAGAATAAGGTGAAGTAGATGGTTCAATTGTTTTTAATTGCAGCATCTCATCCAATTCCTTATCAACCTGAGAACGAAAGTGCAAAGGGATAGGGTATGGACGGACTCGAATAGGTGTGTCGTCAGTCAATAAAATGTCATGTTAAATAACTGACGTATGCCCTGGGATGTCAGTAAGAACATCCTGATAAGACTTAAGAATAGAAGAAACTTGCTGATGTTGATCAGCCGAAAGATCAGAAGAAATAGTAACATCATTCCAACTTTCAGTTGGATGAAGTGGTACCTCCGGTATAGGTAATGGTACATCTTGAAAAGAAGATTCTTCTTCTTGTATGACAGACAAAGCGGTATAGTGTTGAAGAGGAGGTGTAGGATCGTCAGTTGCCTGAAATACTGACTGAAGATAGTCAGGACGAGAATAATATTCATTTAACATATTAATATGAAAGGTTTTATGTTTGCCTATGACATCGACAATGTAATCGACATCCGAGATTCTAGATATTATTTTAAAAGGACCTCTCCAGGTAATAAGTAGACGATTGTCTTTACAAGGTATTAAGACATATGCCTCGTCACCAGTAGAAGCTGGCAAAGACGTCTATACCTATTTGCAAAAAGTCGAGCTTTTTCTTTAGCTTGCTCTGATGATGTGGTAGCTAATCTACACGCATCTATAATTCTTTTCCTTAAAGAAATCACATACTCATAAGAGGATTGAGTGTCATCTGTGATATTCTCTTCAGTGAGTAAGTCGTGTAATAACGACATCAGACCGTGCGGTTGAACGCCGAAGACTAACTGAAACGGAGAAAACCCAGTAGCTTCATTTGGCACCTCGCGATACGCAAAGAGAGCAGCCGGTAGGACTCTGTCCCAATCTTCAGGATGATCCTGAGTAATCTTTCCTAACATCTGTTTGAGTGTCCTATTCTGACGCTCAATTAATCCGTTAGACATTGCGTGGTAGATCGAACTAAGAGATCTATCAATACCTAACAACCTCATGACTTGGGACATAGATTCATATATGAACTGAACTCCATGTTCAGATAAGATTTTACGCGGAAAACCTATGCGCGAAAAGATCAACCACAATGCCTCTGCAACACTAGCAGATGAAGTATTTTTCAGAGGTATGGCCTCAGGCCAACGAGTACACATATCAATACAGGTAAGAATATGTGTATGTCCTCTAGCAGAAGGTTGAAGAGGACCAATGATGTCAATCGCCATTTTCTCAAATGGTCGAATTGGAATGTCAGCAGCTTGAATAGGAGCTGCGTGGTATAGACCACGAACTTTGACTTCCTGACATGTCACACAGGAACGGCAGTAGATATTGACATCTCTATGAATGCCTGGCCAATAGAATGCAGACAGCACTCTAGATTTGGTTCGTGAAAAACCCATATGGCCCGCACATTGAGAGTCGTGCGCATGACGTAATATACGAGCTCTCATTGAAGTAGGTACTAAGATTTGAGACTGCACGGATGAATCAGTATCCCGTATCACTCTCACCAATATCCCATTCTTTAATACAAATCTATGTCTAGATTTTGCATCTGTATTATTAATAGTCTTATTAGCTAATTGAAAGAATTTTTTCAAAGAAGCATCATTTTTTTGTAACGTAATAAACGACTGCCGGGAAATAGGAGTGTCAACATCATCATTAACACTGACCTAGGTTCAGAATGTGTATTCCGCAACATATCATTAGCTTGCGCTCTAGTAACAACTGCATTTGCAGAATGTATATGTCGCTCTTCCCAATCAGCTATCTGCTGTGGGGTACACTCTTTTATCCCATGTATGCGACCAATTATGAGATCGCTTATTGGTGCCGGTAGGAGACATGCGTGTATTTTCCCTGAAAAAAATGGAGTGTTAATATTAGTAAAAGCAGTAGGAAAAGTTTCCACAGTTCCTCCGAACGTCACGCACTTGACTGTCTTTCCAGTAGCACAGGATGGGTCTATCAAAGAGTTTCTGACGTCGATGGTGCTACAACGTGAATCAAAGAGAACAGAAGCAGGGATATTATTTACAAAACCACGATTTAATTTAAGGCATCCTGTTCCATCATGTGTAGATGCTGACGTGGCCGTACACACCGCTGGGAGACTTGGTAAGACATGTCCACACCTCAGCGTCGTGATCGCCTTGGGCTGGAATAAGGTAGTACATTCCTGGCAGGATTTCACCTGTTCATAATCAATAGAGCAAGACATTGCATTATGTATGTCAACATTCGTGTTGTGATCTTTGTTATCTTGTGTGTCAATCATAGCTACATTAGATTGATGACGCGGTCTACTGTTCGAAGATCTATCTCGTCGCCGCGATCGATTCTGACTATTATCTCTGAAATTGCCATAATTGCCATTTCTGTTTGAGTTACAATTTTGATTATTACGCCAATTATTGTCATCACTATAGTGTCTTTGACCATATTGTTTATTTGGAGACATACGTCTATTATTGAAATTCTGAGATTTAGATCGCCAATTATTGTTATAATTATATGCTTGATAATGTCCAGAATTATTTCTGTTAAAATCTCGGGAATTGTGAGATTGGCCCCAAGAAACATTATATGGAGAATTATGACGAAATTGTTTTCCCTGATAAGAATTGTAATTTTCGTTATGTCCTTTTCTAAAGTTCCTATCGTTGCTTAATGAACGATGGCGTGAATGACTACTTTGTTGCATAGCGAACGCAACAGGTAATTCAGCTTTAACATGGGAATTGCTAATTTCCATGTTTGGATGCGCTGTGCAAAATTGTATGAAATTTTCTTCCATGTCTTTCACACTTGAAGGTTTACGTTCGTGCAAAAAAGCAAGAAATGACGGGTTAACCGAGGATAAGACTTTATCGCGTAATAATAAATCAAACAGAGCGTCATAGGATTTTTCTATTTTGGATAATTCAATCCATCTTTCTAATGTGAGACGTATTTGTGAGATGAAATCACTAAAAATGTTTCCGTTTTGTGGTAAAAGAGATTTGAATTTTAAACGATATTCATTTTCCGTCATTTGATATTTCTTAAGCAAAGCAGCTCTGAGAGCCTCATAATTATTTTTATAAGTAGCGGTCGCCATATTATATACTGCCATTGCTTCGCCTGTAAGCAGATTTGACAATTTTACACAATACTGTGATTTACCAACGTTATAGGCTTTACATGTTTCTTGAAATCTATCCAGGTAAAAAATCACGTCGTCTGATGGAGGATTAAATTTTGGTAATTTTAAGTGAAAATCTTTAATATTTCCATTTTTAGATGAAGCTTGATCATTATGAGCCTTTTGAGTATTACTCTCATTTGATAATCTAAGTTGCTCAAGTTCTAATTCCTTAATTTTTTGTTCATGCTTTCTTTTATTTTCGTTCTCAGCGGCTTCAAGCTGAAATCGTTTTTCATTATCAGCCATCTCAAGCTGAAATCTGTTTGCATTTTCTTCAACTATTAATCTCCTATACTCAAGTTCCATTTTCTTACTTTCCATTTTTATTTTCATTTTTCTCTCGTTTTCTGCAGATTTACGTTGACCTCGATTTTCCTCTTCTTCAGCGGCTAATTTTCTATTTTCCATTTCTATTTTCTTATTCTCCAGCTCAATTTGCATTTTTCTCTCGTTTTCTGCAGCCTGAAATTTTCTTTCATTTTCCGCAGCCTCTAATTTTAAAGCTTCCAATTTCTGAGCTTTTTCATATTCCGCCATTGCGAATTGTCTTAACTCTTCAGGAGGTACCTGAAGGGTTTTAGCCTGCTAAATAAAATAATCCAGCGTTTACATTTTGACCAATATGTCCTTGAAATACTTCTTCTTCAACAAATTTTACTCAATTAGTTCAAAATTCTTTTCCACTATGATAAGGGCAATACGTTCCTGTCCAAGAACGGCACTCAATATCAGTTAATTATTCAATATATTATTAATCAATAAAATAAGTTATGCAATTAAATGTTATGAAGATACAATAGCAATAGACAATGTAAACAATAGTGGCAGGACAAGATGTAGAGGACAAATGAAAACGATCGCAGCAATCAAATAAAATGGAATGTAGAACTAAAAATCGAATATTGCAAAGCATGCAATGACAACTGCGACGGGAATAAGAACAAGACAAGTAACATCACAATGTATAAACACAAAGGTGTAAAAAACTAAACGAAAGCAAGATGGAGAAGGACGACCGTTACGAACAAAATACATCATAAAACTAAGTACGGATAAAAAATTACTACGAAAACAATAATGAAAACTTGACGAAACAGCTAAACAGTTAGTTGTCACAGACAACCAAACACAGTGGACTCAAATCCTTTGACACTTACGTGTCGGAACATTCCACTGTGGGAAATCTGTAAATGTGTCCCTACAGAACAGTCACGAAGGCCCTGGTGTGAAACTGGGATGTATCCTTCGTGATTCTCCTTTCCCAACCTCCCGCGAAGAACATTGAACATAGAACATGCAACACGAATAATATGAAAGTGGACATATTTAAAAGAAAAGGCTCAGCTCAACGTAAAACGGTGGAGGGAACACACAACGTTTTTACTTATCTTCATCAATAAAAAATTTTCCTCGCATCCGGGAACTGCATGTATGAGCCATACTTGATACGTGACATAATAATAGATGCGACGTCGAATATTGAATAAGATCGTTGAAGACCCTGGGTTGACCTCGAAGAACCGTTATCCTTGATTCCAAGTCCAAATAGTTGTCGCCTTGAAAGACTATTCTTCTATTCAACTGAGTTTGACTTGCGTTCGATTCCTTTTTGAAAATTGATGTTTTCAGAGCACACTTGGCCACCAAAACTGTAATCGCTGTTTTCTGGAGGTAGATACAGTCGACTACTAGGGTGTGCTGAATACGCGAAGTTCCTTCTTTTCCTTTTAATAATATGTTAATCAGTCAACATAAGTGCGAACAGGGCACGTCAACAAGTGCCAAGACCATCATAGGAGAACTCGTCGATGAAAAATGGTACATGATTTATTTTGACAATACACTTGAACGAGACAAGATATTTAACATCGTTGACAGTTAGAGACAAAATCCTTAAGAACAATTGATAGCTTGAGATTTGAATTCATAAAGTTAATGTGCATAAATGATCAAGCAGTTTGAATCATACATTATGGAATCATCTAACAGTCGACCTTGTGTCAAGGAAGGAGAATCTCATTATTATTCATCGCATTATTTCGAGATATATAGATGACAAAATCTGTCCTCCTTAAATGGCTTCGAAAAAAAAAATTGGAACCTTTGAATATTTTATACTCTAGGCATTCTTTGCGCCTATCCAAACGGTTAAGTATAATACGATGATTAACTTCTCCTTGTAGCCGTGACTTTCTTGACGGCAGTCCAATGATTCATCGCAAAAACATACATATTAATATAATGATTCCTTTAGGATACATGTAAGCTTTCCGTGAGTAGATTCCACAAGTTCCTCCATGCTAGTACCGTAGAGCGTAGGTTCTAGCTAGATGTCATTTGGGTGACGCGTCACGAAAGAATATATAATAAATTCCAATTTCTTAAAATTGACTGGAATACGACTTACGTTTGTAACAGCTGACAATGACTTTCATCAATAAGTCATGTTGCCTAATAATACTTGCCCAACACTTGGGACTAGAATAACAATAGACCTTAGGTCTCACACAGATACTGGCTTGTTCCATCCAAGCTGCAACATCATCTGATTTGTTTGGCAACAAGCGCGCCCGAAGATTCCCATACACAAAATTGTGCGTTTACGTGCGCGATAAATAAAATATACAAAGCCTATTACTAACACCTTAGTTGGTGCGTATTCTCTTAACAAAAGTAGGACCTGATGACTACTTGTGAATGTTAAGGACTCATAAAGGACGCAACAGCTTCCTTACCACCGCCCGCAAAAAAAATTAATTCTATTAATTTTTTTTTTACTTTAATTACCGCGGAGAGGGGAATCAAGTTTACATCTATATATTCTAATAATAAACGACCAATATATTAATTAATAATAACAGAGTGAATATAAAATAAAATTCAACTCAAATCAACAAAATATATGCAAGAAAGCAAACCACCACTATTGACCAACTTTGGAACAATGTGGGAAAAATTAAAAAAATTAAAGTATTAAGGATGATTGAATTAAACCGAATGTAAAAACAAATAAAAAGAAATGTTAATAAATGAATTTAAATAAAAAAAGATGAGAATGCATCAAAAATGATAAGTGAATAAGTAAAAGAATACGAATACAACACGTGAAGTGATCAACACACTTAACTGTGTCTAACAATAATTAGGAGTACTAATTAATTACTAATGCTAAATCACTACACGTCATGAGTAACATCTACTAGCTATAACAACTAGCATTAAAAAATCATTCTAGTTAAATATATTAAATATTAAACTAATTAATTACGTTTATTTGTTAAAATCCACTGAATAATTTTTCAGATAATTAAAATGTTATAAGTTCCAATACACTTTTGAAGTTCCAATGTTATCTTCGGAAGCAGTCAATAAAACCTGAAGTTCCGTTCTATTAAAATCCAACCACGTAGAAAAGTTACTTTCCGAGCCATCCAGTAATTCAAAATATTCCACTGGAAAAGTATAAATCTATTACATTATAAGAATGATTATATATATATATATATATATATATATATATTATATATATATATATATATATATATATATATATATATATATATATATATATATATATATATATATATATATATATATATATATATATATATATATATATATATACACTTAATGTAACTTTCGGAAGAAAATGTTATCACTTTACAAAGTTATATTCTCATCAATGTTATAGATAATTCACTGGTTTTTTTTTGCATTATAGCAATATAACTGAATGTTCAAACTTTATTCAAAAGTCAAGGTAGATACTAAACGTTAATGATGCAACTAATCACAGTTCCATGAACAGCAAGTTACAAATGCGGAGTTGAATGTGTAGAGGTCTCATTCTCTGCAGGGTGTAGCAACTCGCTTGGTTTATACGGACATCGCGATAAAATGTCTGCTAAAACGTTCTGTGATCCAGGTATGGACCGGATGGTAAAACTGTATGGCTGCAAGGATATCGCATACCTCGTAGATTTAGATGATTTGACGTCTTTAGTATTGAGAGCAGTGAGTGCTTTCTGGTCAGATTCGACTATGAAGAGCGATCCAAGTAAGTAACGTTGGAGTTTCGTTATTGACCATACAAGAGCAAGAAGTTCCTTATCAAGAACCGAATACTTCTGCTCTGTCGACGTTAACTTTCTCGATACATACATCACATAATGCAAGGTACCTGCGTATTCCTGGAGCAAGACACTTCCTATTCCATAATTTGACGCGTAACTGCTTAGGATGAAAGGAAGGTTTGCATTAGGTAATCTTAAACAGGAGCTTTTGAAAAAAATGCCTTGATGGTATCCAACACGATTTGATGTTCTTCCGACCACCTAATCACGTTAGCTGCGCCCTTCTTTAACAAAGAAGAGAAAGGTGCAGTAATAGTAGATAGATGAGGTATGAATTTACCATAAAATTGAATTAAACCCAAAAAAGATCTCACTTGTTTCTTTGTTTTTGGTGTTGTAATGTTTAGGATTTTAGAAACATTACCGTCCTCAGTGTATAACCGGCCGTGACCAACACGGTGACCTAAAAATGATATTTCGTAAAAACCCACGAATGCTTTCGATGGTTTAGCCGTTAAGTTATATGACCGTAACGTGGACAGTAATGTGTTTAATCCAATAACATGTTCATCCCATGAGTCGCTAAAGAGACAAATGTCATCAATGTATGTATTGACATCGGGACGATGTGATAGTATGCGACGCATCATGCGTACAAATGTGGCAGGTACGTTTACCAATCCAAATGGCATAAAGTTCCATTGGAATAAGCCACGAGGAGTAGAAAAAGCAGTGAGTGGCTTTGCCTTTTCTGTCAATGGGACTTGCCAATATCCCTTTGACAGGTCAAATTTAGTGAAGAAAGTGGAGTTAGCCAGTTTGACCAATAAATCTTCTAAAAGAGGCAATGGTTCAGCGTCAAATTGAGTAACTTTGTTTAACTTTCTATAGTCCACACAAAGACGGATATTGTTATCTTTCTTTCTAATTATTACCATAGAAGAAGAATAAGGTGAAGTAGATGGTTTAATTATTTTTAATTGCAGCATCTCATCCAATTCCTTATCAACCTGAGAACGAAAGTGCAAAGGGATAGGGTATGGACGGACTCGAATAGGTGTGTCGTCAGTCAATAAAATGTCATGCTGAATAACTGACGTACGCCCTGGGATGTCAGTGAGAACATCCTGATAAGACTTAAGAATAGAAGAAACTTGCTGATGTTGATCAGCCGAAAGATCAGAAGAAATAGTAACATCATTCCAACTTTCAGTTGGATGAAGTGCTACCACCGGTATAGGTAATGGTACATCTTGAAAAGAATATTCTTCTTCTTGTATGACAGACAAAGCGGTATAGTGTTGAAGAGGAGGTGTAGGATCGTCAGTTGCCTGAAATACGGACTGAAGATAGTCAGGACGAGAATGATATTCCTTTAACATATTAATATGAAAGGTTTTATGTTTGCCCATGACATCGACAATGTAATCGACATCCGAGTTTCTAGATATTATTTTAAAAGGACCTCTCCAGGTAATAAGTAGACGATTGTTTTTACAAGGTAATAAGACATATGCCTCGTCACCAGGAAGAAGCTGGCGAAGACGTCTATACCTATTTGCAAAAAGTCGAGCTTTTTCTTTAGCTTGCTCTGATGATGTGGTAGCTAATCTACACGCATCTATAATTCTTTTCCTTAAAGAAATCACATACTCACGGCAGTAGATATTGACATCTCTATGAACGCCAATAGAATGCAGACAGCACTCTAGATTTGGTTCTTGGAAAAAAACCCAGTATCCCGTATCACTCTCACCAATATCCCATTCTTTAATACAAATCTATGTCTAGATTTTGCATCTGTTCTATTAATAGTCTTATTAGCTAATTGAAAGAATTTTTTTAAAGAAGCATCATTTTTTTGTAACGTAATAAACGACTGCCGGGAAATAGGAGTGTCAACATCATCATTAACACTGACTGTAGGTTCAGAATGTGTATTCTGCAACATATCATTAGCTTCCGCTCTAGTAACAACTGCATTTGCAGAATGTATATGTCGCTCTTCCCAATCAGCTATCTGCTGTGGGGTACACTCTTTTATCCCATGTATGCGACCAATTATGAGATCGCTTATTGGTGCCGGGAGGAGACATGCGTGTATTTTCCCTGAACAAAATGGAGTGTTAATATTAATAATAGCAGTAGGAAAAGTTTCCACAGTTCCTCCGAACGTCAGGCACTTGACTGTCTTTCCAGTAGCACAGGATGGGTCTATCAAAGAGTTTCTGACGCCGATGGTGCTACAACCTGAATCAAAGAGAACAGAAGCAGGGATATTATTTACAAAACCACGATTTAATTTAAGGCATCCTGTTCCATCATGTGTAGATGCTGACGTGGCCGTACACACCGCTGGGAGACTTGGTAAGACATGTCCACACCTCAGCGTCGTGATCGCCTTGGGCTGGAATAAGGTAGTACATTCCTGGCAGGACTTCACCTGTTCATAATCAATAGAGCAAGACATTGCATTATGTGTGTCAACATTCGTGTTATGATCTTTGTTACCTTGTGTGTCAATCATAGTTACATTAGATTGATGACGCGGTCTACTGTTCGAAGATCTATCTCTTCGCCGCGATCGATTCTGACTATCATCTCTGAAATTGCCATAATTGCCATTTCTGTTTGAGTTGCAATTTTGATTAGTACGCCAATTATTGTCATCACTATAGTGTCTTTGACCATATTGTTTATTTGGAGACATACGTCTATTATTGAAATTCTGAGATTTAGATTGGCAATTATTGTTATAATTATATGCTTGATAATGTCCAGAATTATTTCTGTTAAAATCTCGGGAATTATGAGGTTGGCCACAAGAAACATTATATGGAGAATTATGACGAAATTGTTTCCCCTGATAAGAATTGTAATTCTCGTTATTTCCCTTTCTAAAGTTCCTATCGTTGCTTAATGAACGATGGCGTGAATGACTACTTGGTTGCATAGCGAACGCAACAGGTAATTCAGCTTTAACATGGGAATTGCTAATTTCCATGTTTGGATGCGCTGTGCAAAATTGTATGAAATTTTCTTCCATGTCTTTGACATTTGAAGGTTTACGTTCGTGCAAAAAAGCAAGAAATTACGGGTTTATCAAGGATAAGACTTTATCGCGTAATAATAAATCAAACAGAGCGTCATATGATTTTTCTATTTTGGATAATTCAATCCATCTTTCTAATGTGAGACGTATTTGTGAGATGAAATCACTAAAAATGTTTCCGTTTTGTGGTAAAAGAGATTTGAATTTTAAACGATATTCATTTTCCGTCATTTGATATTTCTTAAGCAAAGCAGCCCTGAGAGCCTCATAATTATTTTTATCAGTAACAGTCGCCATATTATATACTGCCATTGCTTCGCCTGTAAGCAGATTTGACAATTTTACACAATACTGGGTGATTTATCAACGTTATAGGCTTTACATGTTTCTTGAAATCTATCCAGGTAAAAAATCACGTCGTCTGATGGAGGATTAAATTTTGGTAATTTTAAGTGAAAATCTTTAATATTTCCATTTTTAGATGAAGCTTGATCTGTGACAGTGCCTGCGTTTCCTTTAGTCAGTCATACACGGCACCATATATTCTACTATGTGTCAGGGCAGGGTGTTTGAAGGTTTGCTGTTATTACGAAGAGTCTAGTTAATCGACTAGCCTATGTGCTAGAGATGGAAATTGTTCTTCAACAGATCTAAGGTTGTACCAGGTTCTGGGATGGTCCTCTAAGATGTATTTGTTTAGAGCAGTTGGTAAGACTTTGCTTCTCTTAGATGTAAATGTAGCAATTAGATTGGGATGGATTGGTTTATCAGCAAAATGTCCAACTTTGGTAATTGATTCTTCAACAGCATTTGTTTTCATAGAAACAACTTTTAATAGCCTTCAACCCGAGCTGGCTTACGTCAAATATAACAAGTTCTTGAACAATTGCATATTTACAGTAATAAGCAAATGCATATAAAATGTCACAATATTTCATTGATGCAATATCCCTTTTGCATCTTTTCATCATATTCAATTCGCAAAACATGGCGAGACTCTTCTATCTTTCTACAGTGTTCCTTCATTAGATTAATGTTTTCTAAGTTCAACGACATTTCCCATCTCTTCAGTTTAATTTATTGATCCAAGCTTTCTGTTACTTCTTGGTATTCCTTAGGTTTAATATCTCTCAACATAAGGACCTTCTTCCTCAGCAAAAGCATTTAGGCATAGGATTTAGTTTCATTTTAATCCACTCTTCGAACATAGCTCAGCTGCATCTGTGGCTGAACACTCTATCAAATGAATGCATGTATTTTCATTTAATACTTACAATTGTTCGAACTCACAAAAAACTACACAACATCCTAGAATTCACATTTTATAATTTAGGGTGAAGTAGATCTCCTCAACTTATGAAAAACACTGAGTTGGACCAGACATGTCCTTTCTCGATCGCTCTGAATTTCCTACTGGTCTAAATGGCGTCGCTTCTGATTCTGGCCGGGAACAAATCTGAGCTCCAGGATTGGTTAGGGGAGTCACATGATTACTTATGGCATAACCAAAGCGAAGCTAGCCTAAATAAAATGTATGTCAATTAGTTATTTTTATATCCTCCGTTTCTCATAAGATATTTATTTATATGTTAATCTGTGGTTCCTCCGTCTTTGGTGGGATATAGCCTGTTTCCAAAGAAATCACGGTATACACGGCTACATACAGATCCCGGGGCCCTGCAAATGTATCCCGTAGGGAGACATTTGTATACTATCAATATCCAAAAATATCCCAAAAATTTTCTAAGTTAAAAAATTTTCAGAAAAATTTAAATTCCAAAAAAATTTTCTAAGTCCAAAAAATGTTCGAGAAAAATGTAATCTAATTCCTACACTGGGATCCTATGTCTATATGAGATCAACTTCTATATAAAAACTTAGTGATGGACATCAACTTCAAAAAAATCTAAACTATCCAGCGTATTACAACATTATTCACCAAGTTTTCTAATTGGCAACACTGACCAACAAAATATTCTTAACATCCATCTAATACATAAGGTCGTCAGTGAAAAATGTGACGAGTGGCAACACTGGGAAATATGAGCAATAATATATCATTTCATTCATAAATATAGTTGAAAATCTTCTATTAGACATGGTGGGGGAAGAATGTTATATATTCTCTGTTCCTTTATTTGCTCCATATCATAAGACTCCAAGTAGTTCAACAGAATTTATGTTATTTTCAATCTTGGTTTTCCAATAAGTTTTGGGCCCAACTTATCTACTAATTATGCATTCCAATTATATTCCAGTATAAAGTATTCCAAATATCCACATCATCTTTTCAATGACGATCCAATTTTATAAGTCAGTTAATTCATCCGTGGTATTCATCATGTTTTCGCTTACACATTATTACATATGGGAAACAATTTCAGACATACAAACATTTTCGAATCAATTCATTTTGATAAACAATTATAATGTACACAATAAAAATGATTGAAAAATCTCATGACTTGTCCCTATTTATTTGGATCTGAAATTTTCTTCCTGTCTTGGATTTTCTCCAAGTGATATGTGTAGCTATTTTTTCAAAGTATCCAACACTTCACCAAGTGTCCATATAAGTTATGTGTCTAGTAGTGATCCTGTTGATTAAGAGTTTGGTATGTCCAATCACTGATAGATTTATTTTTATTTATCCTCTGTCAAGACAATCTTCCTTGAAGTGTATATTTTTTCAAAAGTCTTTCTTGACTTTATATCATTATTCAACTAAAAAATTTTCAAAGCATCATGGATTCTGTACATTAGGTTCTGTATTACTGCATTTTTTTGTTTGATTTTTTTTTTGTTCAGACCATCATCCTGGTATTCCTGACCATTATGTATTTAGGTTATCTTAAAGCATCCTTGTATATAGTTTACTATTTTCTTTTTCCATAAGTCCAATTTGTCAGTTATGGTGCTCTAGATCATTTATTTAATCCTTGCGAGTGGTCCTGTTACTTATAGAAATTCATCCTTAATGGTTCCTTCTGTACGATACTTAGTAATGCCTTCTACAAAATTCGTCAAACAACAATCATTTGTGTAAACATCAACAACATTTTTCAAATTTTATGACAACAGGAGATAAAATAGTTTTGTACATATATTCAATATTTTCAACACCAACTCTGCCTTTGCTGGTCGAAGGTTGGTCAGAGTTATGTGGTGTTTATTACATCTGCTGACTACAGCCAGATGGGTAACCTATTTAAAGTTTCCTAAGTCATTTGCAGGTGTGGGGCTTGAGGGTATATATTTTATGGTATTCGTGACGCAGTGTCATGTATTTTAAATTCAGGTATTCTTTTTTTTTTATTGTTATAATATATCCACCGTGTGTATCTATCCATTACACGTCAGTCCGTGGGGTAGCATTATATTCAATCCATTCATTATATTGGGTGATCCGATCTCAGTATGTCGAAATATTTTAGTTATTTGACTCTCTGGTTTTTTCGCATATTAGTTTGTCGAGTTATCACAAATATTTCAATATAAACCTCAACAAGCAATAATCACTTGCTATCTATCTTATCATAACCATGTTCACAATACAAGGTACTGGCAAAAATCAAAAAACATCATCTCTCAAACTGTGGGGGTATCTTATAATCTTTCATCTTCCGTATATAACAATTATTGAATTATTTCCTTTAGTATTATTTTATTGTATGTCCATATCATCTGTGGTGCCATGGGATTATCATAATCCTCTTGTGTATGTCTTGTCCATGGGTGATCCATACTCTTATGTGGCAATCCCTTTTTCTCTGATCTGTTCTATGTCCGTGGTAATCCATAAAATTTTCCAAGTATTTTGACGTCTTTCTTTCGTTATCACGAAAAAACTAACATTTTGTTTATTATACCATACTGATGTGGAGTACTTTATCATCAATCATCACTTTAGTTGTACTATCACATAGTTGTATCATGACATGGTGTCTCATATAATGTCACAGGCAACCTTCATAAATAGGTGCTTCTTCCTTTCATGTGCCTCAGGCAACATCAGGGAAAAAATGGCAATGTATTTTCTCTGGGATTAGCATACACAAATGCTATCAATAGGGTTTCTATCTGCAAAATCAGCATGCGCAGATGTCATTGGGGTATTGGGTAAAGGGCAATGTCTTGAAATTGGGGCAGTGTATTTTACATCAGCTTGTTATACAGGTGGGTAATTTTTTTTTTAATCAGTCATTTGTTTACATCAATAATTTGTGGGGGTGGTACAATAGTATGTATCAGCAGTGATGTATGTCAACCTTGTATAATATGCTATGCTGTAGTATACTTTGTATCTTTCCAACTCTTCTGCAAAGTTAACTTAATCACAAAAATGCAACATCAGCATTTTCTACTATCTCCTTATAGAATAATTTATGAGTGGGGCTATGAAAGATGTAAAAGTGTAAATGGGTAAGAATATTAGCAACAATGTTTAGAACAAGTAAGAGGACAGTATACTGTGGAGTTGTCAAGAATAGAGGGAACATAGACTATCTCTGGATTACAATAATATTGTAATTCAAAAGAATGAAGATCTTTTCTGGCGAATACATTTACCAGTTCCGTATGTCGTCTCAGAATGATAGAAAGAAAAAGGTGTGAGAAGTGAGGTGGGGAAATCTTATAATGGTTGTTAAAGAAAGAACATGCAATCCATTTTGCCAAATGCAATACCCTCAAACAATTTCTCATGTATATTACTCAAAATAAATATACATGTGGGAAGAAAAATATAGCGTGACAGATATGGGTATTAATTGTAATAGTGTGGATTATTTATTTTTTCACAAGCTGTAATAGTAGGTTCAATAGAACATTATAGAAATAGACAAGTCTAGTGGCATGGGCATTATAGGTTAAAAGGATTAGGAAGACGTAAGAAAGGACCACTAGTGTAAAGTGTCTGCGAGAAGATGCGCTATGATGCATGAAAAGGAAATCACTGGTCTCAGGAATAAGTAAGGACAAGAAGTCGAGCTCAGGAAATGTGGAAAGTGATCATAAATCAATGTCATAGCAAAATCAGCGTGACACTTATGTTATAAATGGGATGGTATAAGTTAACATCAGAACTGTATAGCTAATTTAACGTGTCATGTGTGTGATTGCCAATAGCAAGTCTGTGATTTTGTGTCAACTTTATTGTACAATCAAAAAAAACTTCTAATTAAAATCGTCTGTGGGCTGTTCTTGGAGTACTCTGGTTATCAATGATGTCATGTCTGGGGAAACAGTTTTCTGGTTAGGCTTTGATATCTCACACTGAGATATGGCAACTAGAACTGTCAATATTGAACATAGTCTGAAAATAGAGTACATGAGATAGAACATTTATTAAACAGTAAGTTCACATTTGCGTTGACCGTGCATGGATGGGCATGCACATGAACACTTGGTTGTGTTTCAGAACAGCTTTGCGAGGTCCTTGAATTTTTCCATCGCATCGAGCATTGTAATTTCTTGACTGGTTAGGCGAGCATCATATTGAATAACTGTGGGTGCAATAGGTGATACGATATTGGCTGAGTGTTGGGGCGCTGAGGACATCGATGAAGGCGGTGATAATTGCAATGTGGCTTGGGGATGTATGGCTGGAACATCTTTGCGTGGTTTATGAACATGTTTGCGTTTCGTCAATATTTTCCGCCTGATATGGTTCTGCGATACTTTGTGAAACTTTGTGATAGGAGGCGAGTCATCAGATTCTAGTATATAGGGGCGTTTGATGCTGGAATTGACTGGTAAGAATAGGGCGCCATCCGCATAGTCGCTGCTACTGGCCTCAACACTACTGGCTGGGTCTGGCGAGTCAATTTCTGTTTCTTGGTCATATAACATTTCTCTGTCGTTATGTTCATTTGGGTCAAATACTGCACTAGGGTTGACACCTTGTTCTCTTATGTCGTCTTCAGTGTCGTCTTGATTTACATTGCTGGTAGACGGTTCAATGAATTGTTTAGGGATGGTTTCTTCTGGATCTGTCTGTTCGGGAGGAACAGCTGTTTTCCTGTATCGTATTACTGGTTGGTATTCACTACTGTTCCACTCTGAACTGGGAGTGTGGTACGTATCAATTGACGAGTGGTCACTACGGGAGTATGTTTGAGTGTGAATGAAAGTTGACGTGGTATTTCCATTCTTTGGTGGCTGTGGCATGATTTCTTCATTTCTAATACGCAGGTCTCTGTGTTGGAGTCGATTTCGCAGTTCTGCCAGTGGGATGCCTACCTCGCTTTCGGATGAGTCTCGTTGCTGTCTTGCTCGATGTATTGCATCAGTGGGTGGTCTGTGGTACGTGGTCATATTGGTACAATTCAGAGTCTGTTGTTTCTGACTCTGATATGTCAGACAAATCTGTACTGGATGGATTATAATTAAGGGTGGCTTTTCTGACTGGTCTGGTAGTTGTCGTCAGGGGCTTAATGGGTCGATGGTTATCGATCATGAGTTGTTTTATATGTGCTTTTGTTTCGTGGTTTTTCTCTTCATTCCAGATAGTGACGTTTACAGGCGTCGTTTGTTCTATAATTTTGTATCCATCTAACCATAGGTCGTCGAATTTCGAGCTGCAGACATGTTTCTTGTAGTATACTCTGTCTCTTATTTTGAACGTTTGTAGCTTGGCTGACTTATTATGTTGTTTCTGCTTTTTGTGAAATGCTTTCTGCGTATTTCGGTGTGCAATCTGGTGAGCTTTATGCTTTTCTTTAAGGATTATTTCTATGGGGTCTTCTCCCATATATTTTCGCTGTGGACGAAGGAGGTTGTCTAAAGGAAAATTTGGCTCTCTTCCGTACAGCATGTAAAATGGTGACATCCCTGTGGTATCATTCACATTTACACGTTTGGCTTCAAAGGCTTGGTTAATGTATAGATCCCAGTATTGGTGGTTCCCCTTGATATATTTGCTGATAATATCATGCAGGGTGGCATGCATGCGTTCATTTCTACCGTTTGCATTTGGGTTGTAGTAACTGGTTGTAGTATGTTCAATATTCAGCTGGTGTAAGGTGGCTTTAAATGTGTTACCGATGAACTGTTTACCATTGCCCGAAATGATTCGTTTTGGACAGCCATGCCTGGGAATGAATTCTTGTAGAAAAATTTGCGTGATGGACTGCGATGTGGCATCACTGAGTGGTAACTTTTTGGCCAAACAGAGTATTGGTCACCTATGTGTAGGAGGTATTTGTTGCCTGATTGGGTAAGTGGGTAGGGACCTGATATGTCAATGCTCACTGTTTGCTTGGGATAATGGGAGGGTTGTATTTCTTGAATGGGAATTGAATTTGGCTTCATGTTTCGCAGCTTACACGTTTTACAGGTGGCTACGTATTCTGTAATGTCTTTATACATGGTTTGCCAATAATACCTTCTCTTTATGATGTCAATTGTTTTGTCTCTTCCCATGTGACCATAGTTATCGTGGAACTGTGACAATACTTCTGGGATTATATGTGCTGGAATGACCTTCCTTAGCATCCCGTCTTGTTTATGATCTAGATAATATAAAGCTCCATCCGTTGGGTTTACTGTGAAATCTTTACTTTCTGTTGGGTTTTTCTTTACGTATGTGAGCAACTTGACAATTTCTGCATCTTTTGCTTGTTCTACTCGAACGTCAAACATATCTTGACTTTCTTCTTCTACTTGAGTGGCGGAATCTGAGGTACTTCTTCGACCTGGTGAAGTAATTACGTTAATTTCTTTAGCATTATCGTCAATCTCTGAGGATGTGCCATCATTTTTGACTCTATTTGTTTTCACTTCTGTTTCATCATCATATATTATTCTAGATAGGAGGTCTGCACAGGTGTTTAACGTGCCAGGGATATATTCGATAGTGGTGTCATATGACTGCAAATTCATTGACCATGTCTGTAACTTCTTAGGCTGTTCTTGTGTTTTGGTGAGCCAGTTAACTAAGGGCTGATGATCAGTTCGTATAATGAGTTTAGTTCCTCTAACATAAAAGTCTAACTTCTGGACTGCATAGTGTATGGCGTATGCTTCTTTCTCAGTGGTGGTCCACCTTTTCTGTGACTTTGACAATGCGTGGTATAAGAATGCAATGGGTTTCTCATTGGGGATGTTTGATAGGATGGGTGTTTCATCTTCTAGTACTGGTTGTACCAAACACGCACCGATTGCGTTGTCCGAGGCGTCGGTGTAAAGTATCATGGGCTGAGAAATGTCTGGATGTCCAAGAAGTGGGATGGTGGTTAGGGCATTTTTTAGATATTCAAATGATTTCTGGCACTCTTCTGTCCATCTGAATCGTGCATACTTGCGGGTAAGGGCTATTAAAGGCTCAGCTGCTCTCGAGAAATTTATGATGTGGCGCCTATAGTATCCCATGGAACCTATAAAGGGGCGTGTTTGCCTGACTGTCTTGGGGCTAGGCATCTCTCTTATGGCCTTAACTTTGTCTTCGTCTGGTCTGATACCATCTCTATTGATGACGAAGCCTAAATATTTAGTTTCTGTCTTTACGAATTCGCATTTCGCCAGCTTCAATTTTATCTGGTGACGCCTGAGTCTATCAAAGACTATTTCTACCTTGCGAAGGTGGTCTTCTATCGTGCCTGCGATATGTATCAGTATATCGTCTATATATGCTAGGGCGAATGGTTGTAGACCCTTTAAAACTTCGTCCATGAGTCACATACAGTACTTTGCAAAAAAAATGGCAGTCATATTGCTCAGCTAAATAAGCTGAAATCTAATTAAATATGCATGTTCTGCCCCAAATTAGCACTTCACTGAAGTGAGCAAACACTACCAAAAGTAAAAAAAAAAATTAGCGTAGAGTAACGTCCCTTGATAATAGAGCAGACGACAATTTCTAATGCTAGTGGCAGAAAATGGATACAAAGTCAAAGTGTATGTTAATTTCACAGCTTTGGAATGAAGGAAATCAAACATGTTCCAACATTTATAAAACCTTGAACATTCCTGAGCGGACTGTTTACAGAGTTGTGAGTAAATTAAAAGCAGGTAATGGAATCGAGCGAAAAGAAGGTAGTGGGAGGCCAAGAATTTTGGACACAAAGGACCATCGGCGTCTCGCCCAAATCGTTCGGGCTGGGCCAATGAAGAGTGTAGAAAACATACGGCAGCGCATGATCGAGTTGGGAAGCCCAGGGGTATCTAATGCTACTGTCAACCGGGAGCTACACAGGATGAATTACATAAAAAAGCGGGTAATTTCGTCACCATTGCTCACAGAGACTCACAAACAGATGCGCTTGAACTGGTGCCACTAACACCAAAATTTGTCATGGGACAATGTGATTTTTTCAGATGAATGTTCTGTTTGGTCTTATCCTGCTCAAATAAATATTTGGACGAAAGGCTCTGTAACGCCTGTGTACCAGCGACCGAAACATACCTAGAAATTCCATCTTTGGGGAGGGGTGTCAGCAAGAGGTGCCACCCCACTGTGTGTTTTCACAGGAATTCTCACGACAGAAAGGTACATCGACATACTAGAGGGACACCTTCTGCCATTTATGCAGGTCATGTACCCCGATGGGTGCACATTTCAACATGACAATGACCCAAATCATACAGTTCATACCACCAAAGCATGGCTGCAAGAGAAGAATGTGATAGTGCTGAAGTGGCCCAGCAACAGTCCCGATCTAAACCCAATTGAAAACGTTTGGGCACTACTCAAGAATCATTTAAAAAAGAGTGGACTCAGAGACGTTGAACAATTGAAGAAGGTAGCTGAAAAATACTGGGACAGTCTGACTCACAATTACCTACAAACATTTGTGGGAAGTATGCCTCGCCGCATCCAGGCTTGCCTTGCTGGAGAAGGCAACATTATACTGTACTGAAGCCAGTGTTAATAGATAGGGGAGATACCAATCTTCCTCTGGACATACAGTTTTTATTATTATTTGCTTCTATGAGTGTGCTGCGTTGCGAAAATATGACTGCCATTTTTTTTGCAAAGTACTGTATATGTTGCTGGCGATCCTTTTAGACCAAATGGCATAACGTTCCAAGCGAAACTTCCCACGTGTGAACAGAATGTGGATTTCTGTTTTGCCTCAGGTGTCATGGGGATACACCAAAAACCTGACCTTGCATCAAGTGTGGTGAAATAGGTAGACTTTCCCAATGTCGCTAGTAGATCGTCTATTCTAGGCAAGGGGTAGGAAATAACTTTTGTGATCTTGTTCAGGGCACGGTAGTCACAACAAAAGCGATTGGAACCATCTTTCTTCGATACTATAACTATGGGAGAGGACCATTGGGATCTGGATCTTTCGATAATTCCTGCCTGTAGCATCTCATTTATAGACCGTTCAACCAGTTCTCTGTTTTTCAAGGGCGTATGGTAGGGTTTCAGATGTATTGGCTCCTCTGTAGTTGTTTGTATGTCCCCTGTGACAGTGTTTGTTCTGCCTAATTCCATGTCGTTGAGTGCGAAGACGTCCTGGTGCTTTTCCACAAACGTTTTTAATCGTGGCCTATTTTCTTCTGTGGTGTTTAGGGTTGCTAGTAACTGGAATACTCTCTCTCTCTCTCTCTCTCTCTCTCTCTGTATTTATGGTCTGCTACGATATCTCTGGTCTGTCTTGATGCCTCTGTTTCCTTCCCGTAGTATTGGGGCATTTTTCTTGCATCTTGTGAAAATCTCTGCTCCTGGTATGTGGTATTCTTTGGAGTATTTCTTGGCGTGGTTTGTGCTTGGTATTGTCTCCTCTGCCATTTGCTGTGTGCATTTTCACGAATCACTGCATTTACTGTGTATACGTTGCTTATTTTATTTCTGGGGTGATCGTTATTGTGCCATTTCTTCTGGTTATTGCTGTTGTAACTGCGCTTATCCACGTGCGTTACTGTATTTCTTTCTCCGGTGCTATAGGGCTGTCTCCTTTCTGTGGGTGCAATTTTTGCCTTCTTTCTGTTTTCAACCTTGCTGCTATAATATCCTCCTGTGGTGGAGTCGTATACGAATTCTTCCTGTTCCTCAGGATATTCAATTGGTTTTGGGACTTCATCATACCCACCTGTTTCTGCATTATATTGATACTCCATGGGGCATGTATTTCTGTCCTGTCGCTTCGGATATCCTCCTGGCAGGACAATTTCTGTTTCTCTGTTTCTCTCTGATATACAGCACTTCATCTTTTCTCTTGGTGTGTTGGGGCGCGAAAATGAGTGATTATAGTCATTTTTATACCGTGGCCTTACTCTTTCCTTCCTTCTTATATATGGACTGGTTCGTTTCTGTCGTCCGGGTAGGGTAGGCTGTGGTGTAAAATAACTGTAGCTGGTATTTCTGTCTTTTTCTGTATAAGAACGATAGCTGTTTACTTTTTGTGTGCCACGGTTATTTGTACTGCGATTTCGTGCACTTGGTCTAGTAAGAGCGGTTGAGACAATTTGTGAATGGTGTCTGTTGGTTGTAGTTTGTCTTAACGTTGACGTATCCACTTGTGCTACAATTGTGCCTCTATTTATAGTGGTAGTTTTTCCTGACATATTCAATATCATGATGGGGAAATCTCTGGACTTCGAGACTTCAGCGATTCCCTCTGTAATTTGGAACAATGGGTCATCGATAATACTTTCTTCTGCTAGGGGCTGTATTAGGATAGATTGCCCTGGTGTGATATACTCAGAATTTTTGACTCTGCCCTTTGCTATAACTAGGGAGTTCGGGGCTATCGTTATAGGAGCTGTGAGTCTTACCAAGGAAGCGATGTGAATATCGTCCTGGAGATCAATGTAAATATTGTTGACTTTGATTTTCTGGAAGTCATAGTATATTCGAACTTTGTGTTTGTTAAAGAAATCTCTCCCTAGAATAAGGTTCCTAGACATGCCTTTTGTAATAACAAATGGGTGTTCAAAATTTGTTTCACCTAAGGAAAATTTTTACCCATGCTGTCCCAATTGATTTTAGTCTTTGTCCTGTGACTGAAGCTAGGTGTGTTTTGGACGGTCGGAATCGTACCAAATGTTGAATCTTCTTGAACAGCTGGAACCTAATAAGGCTGATGGATGCTCCTGTATCCACCAGTGCTCTATACTGTTGGCCCTGTATAGACATGATGCAGGAACTGGGGTCCGGATGTATTTTAATTCTATCAGTCAACATCTCTTCCTGATGAATTTTTTTCGATGGGCCTACTTGTTGTACTTTGTTCTGTGTTGTTTCTTTTGTTTTGGACCAGTTTCTATGGTGGTTACCCTCACTAACGGTCCTACTTAGTGAGTGGCACGTCCGTTTCCCTGACGCATGAGGGGTTGAGGTGTGCCTCTGGTGTACCGGTGTCTGGTATAATCGCGTCGGGGTAGTGTGGGTTGTTGCTGTTGGTAAGTTTCCGCTCTTCTGAGTGGTGCATTGGTGTAATTTGCCGTACAGGACTTATAGCTATGTCCAATTCTCCCACATGTAAAGCAACCCATTGTATTTACATTATGCACATCATTTGGCCTCTGTGCAGGGGGTCTATAGGTACGTGTCCTATCGTCTTGGTATCGTGGGCGAGCCCATTGCCTCCTGGCATGGTCAACCTCCATAGGTTCATGTTCAGTATAGTCCCTATGATCCATTCGGGGTTCTCTACCTATTCTTTGTTGGAACCTTCGGCGAAGATTTTCTTCCTGTATTGCCGCTTGGATTGTTTCAGCAATTGTTTTCGTGTCTTTTCTAAGGAGATGCATTCTGATATTGTCTGCCCTAAGGCCATCAACGAATATCCTCACCAGCCGTGTTTCCACATAAGGTGTGGTAGGTATTTCTCCACACCACGCCTCTTCTGCCATATTGAGGAATCTATCCCCAAAAAGCTGTACCGATTCATCTCTTTCCTGTTTCATGCTTCTAAGGGCTGACCAAGCGTGCATTTTGTCTATAATTTCGCCATACCTCTGGATTAGCTCTTTTCTAAGGGACGCGTAGGTCTCGGTGGGGTACTGCTGGGACCTCTTTCTTAAGAAATCAGTCCCTAATGAATCGGAGCTTAACAGAGCGATTTTCTTTTTCTCGTCATCCGTTGTTGCCTCTGCTATTGACGCAAATTTTTCCATGTCGGCCAACCATCTTCTGAATCTTTTCTTGTCTCCATCGAACGGTTGGACGATGGATCTGACTTGGGTGAATTTTGCGGAATTGTCGGCCTTCTGTAAGTTTTCCGTAATGCGCTGTAGCGCTATCATAGTGGGTCCTTCCATATTCTGATTGTTTTGGGGCTGCAGTGGTTGTGCATGCGCGGATCGGTTTTGTGGTTGCTGCTGTTGTTCTACCCTAAGTTGCTGGAAACCTTCCATTAATTGGTCCATCTTTCGTTAATGCTTAGTCTGTTTTTCTGCTCGTTATAGAGGACTGGGCACGGGCACCATATATTCTACTATGTGACAGGGCAGGGTGTTTGGGGTTTTGCTGCTATTACGAAGAGTCTAGTTAATCGACTAGCCTATGCGCTAGAGATGGAAATTGTTCTTCAACAGACTTAAGGTTGTACCAGGTTCTGGGATGGTCCTCTAAGATGTATTTGTTTAGAGCAGTTGGTAAGACTTTGCTTCTCTTAGATGTAAATGTTGCAATTAGATTGGGATGGATTGGTTTATCAGCATAATGTCCAACTTTGGTAATTGATTCTTCAACAGCATTTGTTTTCATAGAAACAACTTTTAATAGCCTTCAACCCGAGCTGGCTTAAGTCAAATATAACAAGTTCTTGAACAATTGCATATTTACAGTAATAAGCAAATGCATATAAAATGTCACAATATTTCATTGATGCAATATCCCTTTTGCATCTTTTCATCATATTCAATTCGCAAAACATGGCGAGACTCTTCTATCTTTCTACAGTGTTCCTTCATTTAGATTAAATGTTTTTCTAAGTTCAACGACATTTCCCATCTCTTCAGTTTAATTTATTGATCCAAGCTTTCTGTTACTTCTTGGTATTCCTTAGGTTTAATATCTCTCAACATAAGGACCTTCTTCCTCAGCAAAAGCATTTAGGCATAGGATTTAGTTTCATTTTAATCCAGTCTTCGAACATAGCTCAGCTGCATCTGTGGCTGAACACTCTATCAAATGAATGCATGTATTTTCATTTAATACTTACAATTGTTCGAACTCACAAAAAACTACACAACATCCTAGAATGCACATTTTATAATTTAGGGTGAAGTCGATCTCCTCAACTTATGAAAAACACTGAGTTGGACCAGACATGTACTTTCTCGATCGCTCTGAATTTCCTACTGGTCTAAATGGCGTCGCTTCTGATTCTGGCCGGGAACAAATCTGAGCTCCGAGATTGGTTAGGGGAGTCACATGATTACTTATGGCATAACCAAAGCGAAGCTAGCCTAAATAAAATGTATGTCAATTAGTTATTTTTATATCCTCCGTTTCTCATAAGATATTTATTTATATGTTAATCTGTGGTTCCTCCGTCTTTGGTGGGATATAGCCTGTTTCCGAAGAACTAACGGTATACACGGCTACAGATCATCATGAGCCTTTTGAGTATTACTCTCATTTGATAATCTAAGTTGCTCAAGTTCTAATTCCTTAATTTTTTGTTCATGCTTTCTTTTATTTTCGCTCTCAGCGGCTTCAAGCTGATATCGTTTTTCATTATCAGCCATCTCAAGCTGAAATCTTTTTGCTTTTTCTTCAGCTATTAATCTCCTATTTTCAAGTTCCATTTTCTTTTTTTCCATTTCTATTTTCATTTTTCTCTCGTTTTCTGCAGATTCACGTTGACATCGTTTTTCCTCTTCTTCAGCGGCTAATTTTCTATTTTCCATTTCTATTTTCTTATTCTCCAGCTCAATTTGCATTTTTCTCTCGTTTTCTGCAGCCTGAAATTTTCTTTCATTTTCCGCAGCCTCTAATTTTAAAGCTTCCAATTTCTGAGCTTTTTCATATTCCGCCATTGCGAATTGTCTTAACTCTTCAGGAGGTACCTAAAGGGTTTTAGCCTGCTTAATAAAATAATCCAGCGTTTACATTTTGACCAATATGTCCTTGAAATACTTCTTCTTCAACAAATTTTACTCAATTAATTCAAAATTCTTTTCCACTATGATAAGTGCAATACGTTCCTGTCCAAGAACGGCACTCAATATCAGTTAATTATTCAATATATTATTAATCCTTGAAATAAGTTATGCAATTAAATGTTATGAAGATACAATAGCAATAGACAATGTAAACAATAGTGACAGGACAAGATGTAGAGGACAAATGAAAACGATCGCAGAAATCAAATAAAATAGAATGTAGAACTAAAAATCAAATATTGCAAAGCATGCAATGACAACTGCGACGGGAATAAGAACAAGACAAGTAACATCACAATGTATAAACACAAAGGTAAAAAAACTAAACGAAAGAAAGATGGAGAAGGACGACCGTTACGAACAAAATACATCATAAAACTAAGTACGGATAAAAAATTACTACGAAAACAATAATGAAAACTTGTCGAAACAGCTAAACAGTTAGTTGTCACAGACAATCAAACACAGTGGACTCAAATCCTTCGACACTGCGGGAAGTCTGTAAATGTGTCCCTACAGAACAGTCACGAAGGCCCTGGTGTGAAACTGGGATGTATAACTAGGTAGATAGGATCATCCATAATGGCCGCTTTAATAACACCTCTGACAAAATCAAAGTGTATTTCTACCAGTTCGATAGGAAGCGTCCTGGGTGCATCACTCTTAAAAACTCCACATAGTTTGACGGTGTCCTCTGTCTCCTGACCGGGTTTGACTAGGTGCCTGGCGACAATACAATCAAAAGATAATCCAGTGTCAAAAAGACAGGTAGTTGAGGTACCGTTCAAAATTACAGTTCCTCGCGTTGAGGGTCTCTCTCCCTCAGGTTGAGAATCACTGACATTGACTCTTCCTTGCAAGGCTTATGCAAGCATCCGATGCGATTCGGCCCGGTATGCTTGCCCTGATCAGACATCCCGGCTGTAGGGATCTTTCCTTTGCCTTGACATTGGTGGCCGCGCTGCCACACAGGCTTTGCAGGTTGATCAGGATTGTTGTTGTTGGTGGGATATCGGGTTTTGTAGAATTTCGATTTTTCGTTGGTAGGTTTCTGGGTATTAGTTTCTCGTTGGTTATATTGCTGGGAGGAAGTAGAAGAATAGGATGACTGTTCTAGATTTTGCTTTCGAGATGGCTCATCTGTTGGTTTGCGTTTTGTGCTGGGAAGTTCGGCCATTGCATTTGCGTAGCGTTCCGCCTTATTGAGGGTGTCCTCAAGCTTGAGTGTGCCCTGCTCAGCCAGAAATCTACGAGTTTCGTTCGACAAAGTTGATTTTATCTGTTCCACAAGAACAAGTTCAAGAATTACCTCATATGTAAAAGATAATTCTGATAATTCCAGGCACTTTGTCAAATAGCCCGTCAAACGTGAAGAGAACTGGGGAAATGTCTCCGTGCTCTCTTTTTGGCTGTTTCTGAGCATTTGCAGAAATTTGCGAGCGGTCATCTCAAAACGCTCTAGCAAGGCCTTCTTTAACATGTCGTAGTCATCTTGGCTGCTACCCAGCTTGACATAAACATCATAAGCATTACCTTTTAGTGCCCGAGAAAGCTTTAGGCACCACCAGGAACTCTCTAACCCATACAGAGTCGCCATTTTCTCGAATTTTTCTAGGAAGGTGTCATCTTTCTCGTTGGGGCTCGGGAAAGATTCCAAGACAAAAGACATCGCTGTTAATTGGGAAGATTGAGTGCTGGAGAGATCCGTTAACTGAGACTGGGGTGAAGACGGCTCTCCATTATTGGAAGTAGAAGCACCCCGACTTTGGACTGTCAATCTGTCAATTAAGACACTTAATGCAGGCGACTATGCCACATTAAATGGTAGGTGAAAGTAGACAATCTACTATTACTATCGGTAGAGACAAAATATAAAATCATTTTTATTATATTTATTTTTTTTAAATTTTAAGGAGAAAAAAAAATGTCCTTAAAAATCTATCTCCACCACAAAGCTCGCCCGCCGAAGTCAGTTAGAGAAGGAACGTTTTTAACAAGATATTTAAAAAAAATCAGAATAAGCCGTCCTATTCTTAGCTCAACTCTGCTAACTTCAACCTTTGTGACTGTTTACACAATCACGCGATCCCAGCACTATTTTTTAAAAAAAGTTGTTACCAAATATCTGCCAGAGAATGTTTAAAAATAACGAATTTTTCCGTAACTCTGTGCTGCCGTGGAAAGAAAACAATCCCATATGTTTGTGTGGTCGACACCAAGTACTAAAAGCGTTGTCTAGAGGTGACATTATTTTTATTCCCTATCTTCATAAAGACAACTCACTCACACTCTATCTATAGTTAGACTCAGACTTTAAAATCAGATCCTAGTGGGGCTACTCGTTAAGTGGTAATATTTCTAGATCAGGCTCAAAATCCCGGCGAGCAACCCATTTATTGTCGTAATTTTTATTTGAGATAGGTCTTAGAAATAGTGGTCCCGTCTGAGTGGAGGATGATGGTGAAGGCTCTGTGATAGTAAGGGTTAAGAAATAGATAGTTGATTCACACAGGTGCTGAAAAGAGGAAGGACAGTCTCTGAATCGGGTGATTTATCCGATTCGCCTATCTTACGACAATTTTATTTATCTGTAGACTCCTTACTCTCCTGGCTAAACAATTTTTGCCAGTTACTCAACACTCATGTACACACACCAATTTGGTGATACAAACGCACAGACGTGAATACAAACTACATATATAACAGATATGGGTTATGGGTCGGCCAACACAGTAATTAAAGGTTTATGGTGTTTATTATCATTTAAACCAAAATCACAACATTGAGCATGTCACATGAAAAAAAAAAACATAGTTACAGAAATAAAACAGGAAAGGGGGGGGGCTGGTATCTATGAGAAGGTAGTGGTCTCCTGGATCTCACTGCTGGTAGTTGAGACTTCTTTAGCGTGATGAACACAGAGTGATGGCAAAGACTGATCAGTGAGTTTTGTTTTTCTACAGGGGTTTTAATCCAGTGGAAATAACGTGACTGTCAGTGTACATAAATGATATATTCTTTTCCACATCAGAACAGTAAAAATTATATGTATCGCTTCTGGCAATTGTTCTTCTCCAGTTATCTTTACAGACTTTATTGATTTATGATTTAAATGTTTTTGGTTGGATTACTCTCACAAAAAATGTGAGAGCGGGACCGCATAGGGGGCCACAACACAAAGAATATATTTAAATGTTCATAAAATCTCTGGAATGTTATAAGAACCGAGTCTGGAGGACTCTATAGAATTGCTGGGACGCAAAGGTAATTTTGTTCAGCCTATGTGAAAAATAGAAAACATGTAATCAAAACAAAATACGAATCATATTCTGACGCGTGAAATTGACAGTTAAGGCTACTTTAACCACTCGCGTATTCAATTATATATATTAAAAAACTCTCCGCAGTCTCTAGTAGTTAGAAAAACACTCATATATACAGAACTAAACTGTATTAATCGATTATCAATCGCTTAGCGGCTTATAAATTATTTTAAGCATCTTTCACTGGGGACCAAACGGGTAATTCAATTTACGTTATATCTAGAGAATTTTTTCCTAGAGATTTATTTAATACGTTTACAATACACACGGAATTCAAGTGAAATAAAATGAAACAACAGACGATTCAAATCACTTAGATGCTAATAACTATATTATTTACCGCGAAACACAAGACTCCAGAATTTAATTCTCCGCGAATGTCTTGTAGTAAAACTGATAAATTTAGACTCCGAGAACTGCGCGCTAGACCATTCTAAAAATCGAGATTTGCAGACTGACACATAATTAAATGGTCCGGACATTATATTCAAAATGGCTATTCTTTCATCTCCTGTTCGGAGTTTCACACCTCTGTTCGATTTAGGGAAGTTTCTCTGGTCGATTTGCTAATCCGCGTCCATCATTACGTCTTTTCCCCGCCTGGCTGTCGCTGCCTTCTTTAATGTCCGTTGTTCGATGGTCCTTTCGCCCTGTGCTCGAGATAAAAGAAAGTCTTCGTTCGGTGGGTAAATCCCCGCCTCTTTCTACGCAATAAACAGACCGTTGCCTCTCTAAGCACAGAACCTCTTATGCTCCGCCCTTTCCGTGTTACCGTTGACGTGCTGACGTACCTGACAACAGGAAAACCCTTTTTACAATGAAAGCCGGATTATGCATCTACATATCTGAGTTCTAAGTGCATTGAAAACAAAGCCAGGAGGCGTGGCTAGACAAAAAAATCGGACACTAGCAATGAAGTCGCTAGGCTTCCACGTGTATGACTGTGCATACTAATTAGCCAGCGCTGGAAATCCAACGTGTTAGTTGCTTGTCCAAATAATGAGGGCTCGCGATGGTAAGAAAGAGAAAGCGATAAGGGTTAATCATTTCATCCATCCGTCACATCTACGTCACCAATCTCCATGGTAACTCCCGCCGTTCACACGCATGGGTTTTTCAAAACTGACATAGTTAATTTTCACCTTACTTCACCCTGCACTCAACGTGTCTCGGTCTTCATATTTGTTTCTTTTTGTTCTTTTTTTTGTAAAAAAAATCTTGCTTGTTTATTTCTATAATAATGAATGGTAATTTCAATAATGTTCAATCTCTAGCACGAATAAATGATATGGTAGTAGGTCATATGGCCACAGATGTAGGTGTATGGTTGATAAGTCCAAATTTAAGCAAGGGCAGTAATCGTTATGAGTCTCGGATGTACAATAGATTATAGTGGTTATTCCACTTGAACAGCTGTTGTCTAGTTAATTTATTAAAAAAAATATGAGTGTATCGCATTCAAATCTTCGAGATGCAGAATGTTTTTCACGGTGGCGTAGTTCCACGTGAGTTAAATGTTCTAAGCTATTTTTGAGCTGTGAGCGAAAGTTCTCGGGAAGCCCCACGTATGTGATTGGCTGGGGTGTTCTGGGAGAGAATGGTTTTTTGGTGAGTGTGTACCGGGCGAGTGCACTGAGGGGATGAAAAAGTGTTTTTCAATGTGTACCAGTGTACAGGGATTTATGCTGAGATGTATTATGTGTGATTATCCCAGAGGAGATGTAATTTAATTAAGGAGATGTTCCTTAGGCCTCGGAGTATACAGGCCAGTGTTTAAAGATTATGTACATTTTTTGAAGTGTTTGTGTCCTGGGCGTGACTGGAGAAGTCAGCCCAGTGTTTTCGAGGAAAGCCTGTACAGTGCTTGACATGTCGTCATATATTATGAGGCCTATTATTTATCAGCAGTCTTCTAGATGAATTAAAGACAGTGCTTGACATGTCGTCATATATTATGAGGCCTATTATTTATCAGCAGTCTTCTAGATGAATTAAAGACAGTGCTTGACATGTCGTCATATATTATGAGGCCTATTAGTTATCAGCAGTCTTCTAGATGGATTAAAGAGCGCTGAGACGTCGTATATATTATGAGGCCTATTATTTACTAGTACTGCGATCCCCAGCAGATTTCTAGATGGATTAAAGAGCGCTGAGACGTCGTATATTATGAGGCCTATTATTTACTAGTACTGCGATTGCAGCAGTCGTCTGGATGGATTATTGTTATGATTACATAATCCGGATCCTCTTTATGGTACACTATTATGACTGGAACGCCAGCTCGTTATCAGTTGGTGGTTTTCAGTTCAAGTTGGATCGAACTCACGACATTTATAATAAGTATACATTCGGATGATTTGCCTGTGTGGCGTGATATTTGATATATGAATAACAACCTTGGTATTCGACTACTCTATGGTTAGCAATTGTACACTTCGTCTGCAACAGTGTATGCAACATCATTTTGCAACAAATACTGATTGTTACAGTGGCGGCAATCAATAATTCTAGCGGCAACAGTCGTGGCCATAACTTTCGGACGTGATCCCACGTCATCTGCGTTATGTGACTTTCTTCTATGCTGGGTGGCGCATTTAAGAATCCATCATCATTATCAACTACGGATGCAATAGAGGTGAATTGCAAACTTACGTGGTGTGATACCTACGATAAGACTTACCCAAAAACAGACGTTAACATAACTGGGCGGTAACATATCTGATGGAACGCAGCTTATTAATACCCATCTACATACAGGACTATAACATATCTAACATTTCCATTGCCAAGATATGCTTCATGATTCAGTTCTGCTTTTTGAATTGAAGTTTTCAAGTGAACTGTTCCAGTATTTTGGTGGCGCAATTACAGAAGTTTACCATCATAGTAAACAAGAGATGTCAAGTACTTCCTTTCAAGTGGATTATCAACGAGATTGACAGACTGTGTACCCCTACAGTTACAGAGGGAATTCAAGCTGATATGCAGTCATTCTACGCGTTTGCCTCAAGTAGATGATTGACAGTAATACAGTTCCTGTTTACCTGTGCGGTGTACGAGCACACATCGTACCGTGGCAAGGACAAAGGACCTGAAGTGAGAAGTGTCAAGCTGCGGTGACCTTATGCGATGAACTGTTTTCCTCAGCAGACGTTGTGATGTTCAGCTTTTTGGACGGCTGTATTTTCCTTTATTGAAGATAAGTGGTTTATGTTGTGGAAACTGTGCCATTTTATCTTGTGTCAACAAGTCTTCCTATATATATTGTGTACTATTTGTTGTAATGAGTATTTCATGTTAAATATTCTATGTTTCATGTCTACTTATGAAGATTATATCCCAGTTTACCCAGGGCTTCATAAGCATTCTTTAGTATTTGGTTAGTAAGTGTTAATTCTGTGACAATTCCGGTTTAAGATTACAAACCTTACCGAAATTTAGGTTACTAGTTGTCTCTTGGGACAAGTAAGTGTATAGTTGTGAAGTAACGTTTCATTGTGGTTCTCATAGTATTTTTCTCTGTTTTTTAGTTTATTGATTAATTTGTTTGTGAGCGTTTTTCTCTATTTCCTATCTTTCATTTTTTATACACATTTTCGTTTATATACGGTGTTGGTTATTGTCTTGTCATTATTCGCGGTTATCATTACATGCTATGTAAAATTTTTTGCCTTAGTTAAGCCTTACTGTTCAGTTGAGAATCACCATGGATCGTAATACGTACCCTACAGATATAAGGCCTATGTTGGAGTCTGCATTGGTAGTAGGTAGAGATGATAAGGGATTGAGAGGTGCACGACTTGGAGAATGGATAATGGATGATTTTTTGATTAATGTGTCAACATCCCTGGAGTTATTTGCTAAACATAACTTTAAGTTTGTTTGCAATTTGATAATGGCCGAGGATTTGGTGAATTTGCTACGGCACCTTCGTCTGTTTTTGCGACAGTATATTGAGCTCGAACACGGACATATAGTGCAAAGCATGTTCAAAATAATCCACAACCATACTTCTGATGAACAGAAAGAGAAGTTAAAGAATGAGAAGCAGATGGAAGAAATTAAACATAGTGCGTTACAGGAAAGGGAGAAGATTTTAGAAGGTGTTGCTAAAGAGAGTAAACTACAGGCAACAGTAACTAAACTTGAAAGTGATTTATATAAATCAAACTTGGATTTTGAAAGAGGGCGAGAAGCATTGAATTCGGCATTGTGCAGGATTAAATACTTAGAAGCTGAGTTGAAAGTCGAGCAAGGCGAAACTATTAATCTCACGCAGAAACTTCAAGAACAGAAAGAGATGTATGATAAATTGAAGGTTGAAAGCAATGTTCGTGAGAAGACTTACATAGACATGCTTCATAATGTGTTAGATGATAATGGGATTCTCAGTTGCCAACTGAAAGAAAAGAAGAAGATACATGAGAAATTGAGAATTCAGGCAAAAAAATGTGAAAACTTATGTAAGGAAACACGTTGTGATTTATTGGATGACAATGCGATTTTCGGTCGTCGACTTAGAGAAAAGTATTTGGCATCTCCTGAGAAAGTTAATGAGCTTGGGAATGGCCAGAAGAGTAAGACCGAGGCGCTTCATATGGAGTTAACACAGTTAACAGCAAATAGGGAAAAGTGTAGTGGCTACCCAACAGCCTCTTCTGCCCCACATTCATTGATCAACGGGTTCAAACGCCTGTTGGCTATTGCTGTTGAAACGGACTACACATTCAAAGAAGCAGCAAGGACCAAGGAGTTCTTAAAGGACCCATTAAAGTTTGCTGCTGTTGCCGATACAGTTGCACCAGCTGCAGCAGCCAATTTAGCACAAAAAGAAGAGAAGAAGAGATTGGAAAAGTTAATAATGGAGAAGGATAAATTAGCTAATATTGAGAAATCACTAGCGGAGGAGAGATGTAGAGTTTTGACATTCGATGACGTAATTAAGAAACAAAGTGAACAGATTTCACTTAAAAATATTGAAATTACGGAATTAAGGGAAAGAGTGGACGGTTTGGTTGATATAATTTTAGGTAGAAAAATGCTGTCTACTGTCAATGTTGACAAAGTTAGACAGAAAGACGGTTATCAACACGTCTTAAAAACGTCGAGTCAACAACAGACACTCGATGCCAATACTAACATCAAACGTGGTGAGCGGAAATCCTTGCGTGGCAGATATAATTTTCATCGTACTAGTGACTATTCTGGTAATATTAATAATTCCTGGCTACAGGCCAACA
Organism: Oreohelix idahoensis; assembly: GCA_024509875.1. Classification (NCBI taxonomy): domain Eukaryota; kingdom Metazoa; phylum Mollusca; class Gastropoda; order Stylommatophora; family Oreohelicidae; genus Oreohelix; species Oreohelix idahoensis. Next base: position 757,252 of record JAMPIV010010610.1, read on the forward strand.
GGGTTAATTCTACTGTGATACTTGATTCTGTACATCACAGTAAAGACATGGATAAATTTCATGTCAAAGTTAAAAAAACTAACCTTGTATCTGAAGTGGGAAAGCCTAATAAAAACATAATAAGGGACGAGACTAGTAGGACTAGTGCCCAAAGTAATACTCAGTATGTTAGTAGCCATAAGGATTTTATTATTCCTATTACTGATTCAGAGGTTAAGCACGCTGCCACAGATAAGAAGAAAAACAATCGTGACAGGAGAGATAATACAGATTTTAAACATTACGAAGGGAGATCAGCAAATTGTAATCTGTCTTCTCCAAGAAACCAGAAACAGTTTAACAGATCTAAATATTTTGGTTCTGAAGATTTTGAGAAGTATGGTAAAAATGATTACATGAAAGATTATCAATTTTACGATAATAAGTCTAGAAGACAACAAAAACAATCTGGCAGATATTTTTATCAAAAGAGAAATAATAATGACAACTATGTTAACTTTTCTCAACAAAGGCCTAAAGTCATTAATAAACAAGGTGATAACAATAAAAATAGAGTCTCTAATACAACTGCTTGTGGTTTTGAGAGAGTATCTCGCTGTTATGAGGGTAGAAATTTTTTTTTCAGCATCCAATAGCGACAACCTTGAGCTACGATCATTTTCTGCCCCATAAGCCTTCTGTGGTGTTTACACGTGTCAAGGGAAGGCTTGTTGATCGGTAAAAGGGTCACAAGTTCACACAAGCCACAGTTTTAGGTAAATGTAACGTTAATTTCCGTTTTACATCGTTAAATCTTACTGTGAATTAAAATATAATTTTTTCATTTGTATATTTTCACAGCGACAGCTTTGCAATAGAAGTCTATGTTCCGGTGTTACATTAACAGAGAGAGTAAGGTATGCCACCTTGTATCCATGTGGTTAACCAAGTGAAACCGGACAGCAAGTTGACTCTGAATTGTATGCGGTTATCTTGCCAAGTTTATGAGACTATTCAACACGGCTGGAATTATTGCCTGTTCAACTTGTTTAGAATATAGATATTATTATTGTATCAAATAAATATAGGATGTTATATACAATTGTGTTAAGATACTATATAACGTCTATTAGATAGTGTGTAAGCTCATATTTTATGCACTATTTTATGCACATATTTATTTTTTGTACGACGATGTTTTGATGATGCAACAATTATTTTCATACTATTCTTACACTATTGTGTTATGACGAATATTGTATGTATTATGATTACAATAAGGTGTATGAGATCATTTGCGAGTAACTTGTCTTTGTAACTTTTTGATGAAAGCAGTGGACTATAGTATTTACGCACGCTAGTCAGAAGACTATGCTCATTTAGTCAATTCATGGTTGACCTTTATGCTCTGTTGTGAGCTTAGCGCTACGAGAGCTGATACATCAAACATTGATGTCTTTTTGCAGCGATGATTATTAGGACTGTTTTATATGCATGATGAGTTTGTCAGCCTAATGCACAACCTCATTAGCTAGGTATGGTGCAGTAGTCATCTTCAGAGAGTCTCTGTACTCACTAAATTTGAAATTCTTTCTTGCGTTTTGATGTCATGTTTAGTTTATGTATTAGCACATTCTAAGACATTATGTAGTAGCCATTATATTGTCAAAAATAATTTCGGAAACATAGTTTGATTATATCAGAGTTAATTTTGTATTGCAAGTTCAGAATATATTCTAAAACATTGATTTCTGAGTTTTTCGAGAGAATAATACTTGTGAACTTAAAATAATGTGATTTTTTGTTCTCGCAATTTAGACATGTATCATTTTCCAGCAGATTGTTTTGAGTTTGTGTCTGCTTAAGTATAATGATTTTTGTATGTCACACATTTTTGTTAGCCTAATTACATTTTTGGTATGTTAATATAGGGTTGAATTTTAAAAAAATTTAAAATACCACTTTTATTTAACTTAGCGTTATGAAATATTTTTTTTTTTTCCTTTTTGGAAAATGTTTTTTAAGATTGTAAAATTTTTTCGGTGCCCTGCGCTTAATTGTGCGCTAGAGGGAGTAATGATGTGTTTTTTACTTAACGCTTGATGGTGCGTTAGTTGGAGTTTATTTATAACGGTATTATTTTTTTGTATATGATGTCTGATGGTTGATTGTTACTTATGAATAAGTTGTATAACGAAGTTAAGGTTAGATTATGCTTCGTTTATCTATAGCTTTCTTTTGTGGTTATTAGATATACACATACATTGTTTTTGTGTCCTATATTTTCTTGTCATGATTATATGTATTTATATAATACGTTTTTGATCAAATGGTTATTACGATGTATTAATCCATCGTTCTCTGCAGACATATCTATGTTTTTTCTTTTGTTGTTCCTGATTATTCTTCATTTTATTCCATTTCTTCTACTGACTTTTCGGTAGTGGTTCATATGTCGGTTGTACTTTCATGTTGCATTTATATGTCACTTGATACTATTTGTATTCTTATACATCCTACTGTACGGATACTTACATCCTGTATATTGTTGGGTTAATTCTATGTTGTAAAGACTTAACTTTGTTAAAAAGCAGATTATCTTTGTAGACTTAGCTGATTATTTTGTATGCTTTGTTTTCTGCTTTACTCATAATGCTGATATTTTTTGAATGATATATAGTATTTGGACTTAACAGGTTGATTAATTTTCCTGATTAGAGCTTAATCACCCACTTATATTTTGGCTGAGTAATGTTTTCAAAAAAATGATGTTATCATTTTTTCCCCGGGGGGTGGTGTAAACTGATAAGTCCAAATTTAAGCAAGGGCAGTAATCGTTATGAGTCTCGGATGTACAATAGATTATAGTGGTTATTCCACTTGAACAGCTGTTGTCTAGTTAATTTATTAAAAAAAATATGAGTGTATCGCATTCAAATCTTCGAGATGCAGAATGTTTTTCACGGTGGCGTAGTTCCACGTGAGTTAAATGTTCTAAGCTATTTTTGAGCTGTGAGCGAAAGTTCTCGGGAAGCCCCACGTATGTGATTGGCTGGGGTGTTCTGGGAGAGAATGGTTTTTTTTGGTGAGTGTGTACCGGGCGAGTGCACTGAGGGGATGAAAAAGTGTTTTTCAATGTGTACCAGTGTACAGGGATTTATGCTGAGATGTATTATGTGCGATTATCCCAGAGGAGATGTAATTTAATTAAGGAGATGTTCCTTAGGCCTCGGAGTATACAGGCCAGTGTTTAAAGATTATGTACATTTTTTGAAGTGTTTGTGTCCTGGGCGTGACTGGAGAAGTCAGCCCAGTGTTTTCGAGGGAAGCCTGTACAATGCTTGACATGTCGTCATATATTATGAGGCCTATTATTTATCAGCAGTCTTCTAGATGAATTAAAGACAGTGCTTGACATGTCGTCATATATTATGAGGCCTATTAGTTATCAGCAGTCTTCTAGATGGATTAAAGAGCGCTGAGACGTCGTATATATTATGAGGCCTATTATTTACTAGTACTGCGATCCCCAGCAGATTTCTAGATGGATTAAAGAGCGCTGAGACGTCGTATATTATGAGGCCTATTATTTACTAGTACTGCGATTGCAGCAGTCGTCTGGATGGATTATTGTTATGACTATATGATGTGGATCCTCTTTGAATATAATACGCTAGTACTACGATGTGGATCCTCTCTGATTATTATACGCTAGTACTACGATGCGGATCCTTTTTGATATGCTATTGTAAACTGTGTATTATGCTGTATTTCGTGCTGTGTCATCGTGACTGTGTGTAGTGTTAATAAACTGTTCATTAACTGTCACCAGTCGTTTAACGGTTCATGACTTGTACGCTAGCTGTGTGGAGTGAGTGATTCTTCCCACACACCCTTCAAACATTCCAGAAGGTAACAGTGCAGTAGTACACACATGGATATTTAGCCTATATACAGTTGTAATGAGAACTTGTAAAATATACTGTTCTTCAATGTTTCAAAATCTCTCTCTAAAGTTGACAAACCGTTGACAGTTGTCACAGAAAAATGTCTGCTGTTTGATTTTGAAAACGCACTAACTAAACAGGAGTTCTTCACAAAATGATCTTCTGGTAACAAATGAGTTTCGTGTAATGAAACTAATCTTGGTGAATCTACGTAGCGCAAGATACGATGAAAGTAGATCAATTCACTTCATGCACTGGCGACCAGCTGAACTTGGTGATTTTAACTTGATATCTTTAGCGAATCACTGGTGACTACATGATCTTGGTAGGTAGATTGATCAGCTTGTTGAGTATGTACTCTGTATACGACGGAAATTTCATATTATACTATTACATTATGTCTCGACATTTTGCACAATGGAGCTGTTAAGGATAGAATTCATATGTTATGTTGCTACATGCAGGCGTATATCCATTGATTTGAGGAGATATAGCTGTCTGTAGTGAAAGTCATTTTTAATGTATGATTTTTCATTTATATTGAACGCCGCATATTTTGCTACATCACCGGTCACTAATGACGTAATATATTACGTGTTTTGCATTCTAACGGTCAGCCGTCTTGGCCTTTCGTATTTTTAAAGTCGTCCGGATTAGACGCACATTTTTTTGCAAGCTCCCAAGATAGTGGAGAATTTGATCCTGAATTTATTGTGGCATTGTTATCTCGGAGGCCGCCACGTATTTGTATTATGCCAGATGGTACCTTAACTTGCCCAGAAGTTACTACCATGTCCAGGGAGTATTTTTATTACAATTAATGCATCTAAGTTATTTCTGCCGTATTGCTTGGGTTATCGTGATCTACACGAACCTCTAGACACAACGGCCAGAATTAAAGGAGAGGAGAGAACTGTATCTTTATTACACTGCCACGTATTATGATGCCCATAATTGAGATGTATGGACGGACGATTTAATGGGAAGAACTACACTATTGAAACATACTTCTATGCCACCTATGTATTGATTGATGAAGCCAATTTTGATGAAAATAAATATGTCATCTTGCCGTCTCAGGTGTTTGTCTATCAAGTTTGTCCAGGGTAACTGCCCATTTGCATTCGTGTTCATAGCATGATCAGCTCTACACAAGTAACAATAATATTACATAAATCCTCCTTTAACAAGACCTTTACATTTTAACAGTTTGTTATGCCTAGACAACTAACACATTTATACCATTAAAATAAGCATGTTATCTTTTACAATGGAAACGTGCACATTAATTAGTGTTCCTTTTGTTTTTCAAGTATCAAACAGTTTTATGTATAAAATTGTATACACTAAATTGTTTTATACATTAAAATTGTTTTATTAATGTGATTTAAAGTTTAATAATTTAATAGTGTTCGAAACTGCTGAATGAAATGAAGTAGAATTTTGGGTGCACGTGTGAAAATGATGGACAGAGTGTTGGATGAATGAATATTACTATTGTGACAAGCGAGTGTCTAGTTTAGTTAGTTGATAGTGGTCTTCACGGAATTAAATCGATAAACTTCAAAGGTGTAACTAAGACAAAGTATAATGTAAAGGGAAATAAAAATGTAAAATAGGTAAAGGGAAATAAAAATGTAAAATAGGTAAAGGGAAATAATAATGTGAAATATATTTTTTAAATTACATCAAATTACTTTTTAAAAGGCACTGCAAAATGTAAAATATTTTGTTTTTAAATATTTCAAGTAATTTAGAATGTAAAATTTGATAACTAATGTTATTTCTATTTGTTATTTTATTAATTTTGTATATAATTTTAAGGTATGTATATTTTTAAAGATTAGTTTTAATTTATATAAGTTTAAAATCCTGGGCTGATAACATCAAAGAATGGGCAGGACACGGTTTTTCCACACTTGTACGCATTGCTGAGGATAGAGAGCAGTGGAGGACCCTGTCTGCTGATGCTTCCACCATGGCACCCCTACGACCCATGACGGGTTACGGGCTGAGATGATGATGATATAAGTTTACGGATAATAAAAACGAAATTTCTTGATCTCAAAGGGAACATCAGCAGAAGCACTAGAAGTAGCGCTAGGCATTATACCCCTGGAGCTAAGGAGAAAAGAACTGAGATTCAGCTACTGGGCAAGAGTGGCAAAAGATCCAACTCACCCGGCACATAAAACCTTTGATAGGGGTAACCAGTACATAGGCCACATTCCATTAAACCATAATAGATACCCGTCAGGGTGGAAAACAATGGATGAAGTGGATCAATACCCAGACCTGTTTAATGCGATAAACAGTAGTGCTCTGTATAAAGCAAAGATCCCACCATGGGAATTAAAAGTGCCAGAAACTGACTCCCACTTATCAAAGATCATAAATAAATCTAACGACATAATCTCAGCAAAAAGTAAAACACTAGAGTACATAGAACGGTATATAAATAATAGCCTAACTATATATACAGATGGGTCCAAAGATGAAGAAGGACAATTAGGAGCAGGAATAGCAATACCAAAATTAAAAATTTACAAAAGATACAAAGTAACAGGTAATACATCCATCTTTACAGCAGAATTAGTGGCAATCCTAAAAGCTTTAGAAATAGCTGCAGAAAATCCACCCAAAAAAGTAACCATTCTCACAGATTCCCTATCATCAGTATTAGCTATCAGAAACAGAACAGAAGGCAGCAGGCCAGACATTATAGAGGAAATACTACAGGTTAATACATATCTACAAAATATAGGATGCAGTGCAACACTAACATGGATACCATCACATGTGGGGATAGCAGGAAATGAGCTAGCAGACAAAGAAGCCAAAGGGGGGAGAACTAGCCATAACCAAATTGAAGTAGGCTTAGGGAAGTTTGAAATTAAGAGCTTAATTGCTCAAAAAATAACTAAAGAATGGATAACAGCATGGGACCTAAGTAAAAAAGCAAGACACTCATATAAAATCCTTAAAAAACCAAGCAAAAAATGTCAAATAAAAGATGAACTAAAAATACCAATTAATAAAAAATTGCTGAGACTCAAGCTGGGAACTGGATATTTCATGATAGAGGAACCCACATGTGAAGAGTGTCAAGAACCAAACACAATTAGGCACTTTCTAGTGGACTGCAAAAAATATGACCAACAGAGGCAAAACATTAAGACATACTGTAGTAACCACAAGGTAGAAATGAGTGTAGAAAATCTCATAGGCACAAATAGCCCTTCAGAAATGCAAAAGTTAATAAAACACTACGGCATATTACAAAAACTAAAGCTAACATATAAAAATCAAATAAGGAATTGAACCAGTAGTCCAAACTGGTGAAAGACTCGCCCCAGAAACATACAGATTAACCAAATAAACCATCCAGTAAAAATCAAAAACATACTAACTTAGAAAATAGCATATATTGGAATTTTTTTTAAAAACCATGTTGAACTATAACTACACAAGGAAAAATACCGACTAGAGATAATATAATATAAAACAAATACAAACAAAAACATATTACAATAAAAGAAACACGTCCTGATATAACCAACAAATCCATGTACATGGTAGATGGTTGAAAGGGGCGTGCTACAAAATGAAGTAGCAAACACATTAATAAAAAAAAAAAAAAAAAAAAAGATATATAACCAAACTACTGCGAGTAGTTCTTTATCTATTACGAAAACGTGTTCCAAATAGGAATTTGCAACACAAGACATTTTTTGACGGCGTAAATGCCCCATATTCAAAGAGAACAGTTTTGTATTTTCAAAACACATGTCACGTAACCGACACCAAGCACTAGTGTTGTACAGTGCAGCGACCCAGCTTGTAAGATTAGAACATGATGTAAAGCTAGGGTTCAAGAGGAAAGAGAAAACAGTGGCAGTCTTTCTAGATGTAGCTAGAGCATATGATGAATGCTGGCGAGACGGAGCTCTTTACAAAATGTAAAAGATTGGCATTACTGGTAAAACCTATAGGTATCTAGAAAACTTTTTACTGCTATTTTGCTGTACAGGTGAATAATGATAGGTCAGAAATATATGAACAACAGAATGGGATTCCTCAAGGATCAGTGATTTCTCCTTCAATTTTCCCTATAGCTGTAAATGATTTTGCAGATGAATTTAATGACATAAAGAATGCAGTATCACAATTTGCAGATGACTGTGCCATTTGGCGATCTGGAAAAAACTTGGACCATGTTTACAAAAAACTTCAAAATCAAAAAGACAAAGTTTCAGAGTGGGTGAAAAGTTGGGGCTTCCAAATTAATGTAAACAAAACAGTAGGTATGATTTTCAGCAAAGGAAATTTAAAAAAAAATAACAAAATCAATATAACCATTAAGGGACAGAAAATATGTACCTCCTCAACAACAAGATTTCTGGGCATAACTTTAGATAAACAACTAAATTATAATAAACATATAGACAAATTGGTAGAAAGCTGTAGGGGACCCCTAAATATACTAAGGATTGTAAAAGGTAATGGATGGGGGGCCAGCAATAAAATAATGCTTATGTTCTACAAGTCTTTCATCAGGGGGAAACTGGATTATGCCAGCATAGTCTATGACTCAGCTGCAGCTTCTAACAAAGCAAAACTGGACAGGATTCAAAATGCAGCCATGAGAACCATTGCAGGTGCATTTATATCAACACCAGTAGAAGCTCTAGAAGTAGCTCTCGGCATACCGCCCCTTGGTCTAAGACGGAAAAAACTGAGATTAAATTATTGGAGTAAAGTAGCACAAGAAGTGACCCACCCAGCACATAAAGCATTTGTCAAAAACCAACCAAGTGTATGGGACGCCCCCTTAAATAAAGATAGATATCCAACAGGGTGGAGAACTATAGAAGACCTAACGCAGTTCAAAGAACTATCAAACACAATTGAAAATAGTAATAAATACAGAAGCAAAATACCACCCTGGGAACTAAAAACACCAATCATAGACTACTCTCTCACTGAAAAGATCAAACAAAACATAGAAGATAAGGAAGCCAAAATGATAAGTAGAAAGTTCATAGATCAACTAACTAAACAAAGTCTGGCAGTCTACACTGATGGATCCAAGGGTGGTAGTGGGCAACTAGGTGCTGGAGTTGTAATACCACAATGGGGAATAAAAAAGAGCTACAGTGTAACGGAAGGAGCATCGATTTTTACCGAAGAGATGGTAGCAATTCTTAAAAGTCTAGAAATAATCGAAGATAACCCACCAGAAGCTGTTACGATATTTACAGACTCACTATCATCACTACAAGCACTAGAACACCCAGGTAAATGTAGCCGGCCAGACATAAAGGAAGAAATTCTAGCAATTAATACATCACTAGGGAACAGAGGATGTAGTGTGAGGCTAGTGTGGGTTCCAGCACACATAGGTATTGTTGGCAACGAGTTGGCAGACCAGAACGCCAAGAATGGAAGAACAAGTAAAAACAATATAAAAGCAGGACTGGGAAGGTCGGAGATCAAGAGCCAAGTGAAGGAAACTATAAACGAAGAATGGAAGACAACATGGAAGGAAAGTAGAAAAGGCAGACACGCGTTCAAACTGCTGAATGAATCAACGAGGACGTGCCAGGTCAGAGAAGAATTAAAGATACCTTCGAACAAAAAACTGTGGCGTCTCCGTCTCGGTGCAGCATACTTTATGATAGAAGAACCACACTGCCAAGAATGCCAGGAATAGAATGACATAGACCACTACCTGATCCACTGTAAAAAGTATGACCAACAAAGACTTGAATTAAAAACTTACTATAGAAATCACAATATAGACTTAGCAGGTGATAAGGTTTTAAGTATAGATGCCCCAAGAGATGCCCAATCAATACTTAAAAGATATATATATATATATCAAATAAAGGAAAACATATAAGGTTAGTACTTTTCAGGAAAAACATCCAACTAAATAAAAATTAAACAGCAAGAACTAACAAAGCATTAACAAAAAACTAACTACTCATAGGACAAGGAAAGACAACGAGGTGTAGAAAAAAATAGGGCAACAACACAAAAAGAACAAATGTCAATACAAATTAAAACCAAGTGTAAAGGACAATAGTTATCTATAAACAACACAAAAGAGAAAATAAAATGGACAAATACTAATATAAATAAAAATCAGCAACGGCAAAAGACAATAGATATTTAAATTGAATACAAAATAAAATGACACTAAATACCCCAATTATAACCAACTTTCAGGTTGAACAGGGTAGACCAAGATGGAATGAGAAGAGGCAAGAATGGAAAGATGATAAGAGCCCGCTCTCCACCCATCAACGCATCAAAACAACAACAACAACGATACCGTCAGGTATGGAATACGTGACTTGTGATTCCTGAGATATGCAGATGATACCGTGTTGTTAGCTGAAAGCGAACAAGACTTACAAGAACTAGTGAATAGTATAAGTCAAGAATATGGACTCGACATTAATATTGAGAAAACAAAAACTATGATAATTAGCAAAACAAACGATAAACCCACATTAAAGATAAGCGTAAATGGGAAAATCCTGGAACAAGTCAAGAGCTACGTATATCTTGGTCATATAATAACAGAAGGTGGCAGCTGTGAAACAGAAATCGAGAAGAGAATAGGAATGGCCAAAGCTACATTCAACAACATGAAACATATACTGACATCTAAACAGTTATCTCACAAATTAAAACTGAGAATCATAAAGTGTTATATATATTCTGCATATCTGTATGGTGCAGAAACATGGACGATGTATAAGCATTTGGAAGAAAGAATTGAGGCTCTTGAAATGTGGATATATAGAAGAATGGGGAAAGAGAAGAAAACAAATAAGGAGGTCCTAGAAAATCTAGGTATGAAAAGAGAACTAATGAGGGAGGTCAAAGTTCGGCAGCTAAAATACTTTGGCCACATAAAAAGGCATAACACCCTGCAGAAGACCATAATAGAAGAGAGCGGTGAAGGCAAACATGCAAGGGGAAGACAGCGCTATAAGTGGGAAGATAACATCAAGAGATGGACAGGAAAGAGTCTATCAGAGTACACCACCAAGACAAGAGACAGAAGACGTTGGAGATCCATTACAGCCAAACTTCATTGTGTAGATGGAAGCTGATGATGATTCCTGATTAAGCAACAGGTAGTTTGCCCAGACACGAAGCACTGAACAGTAACCTTGACATGAAAAAAAAATATTAGACAAACATAAAGGTATGTTTTCAGGCACTCGTAAGAAATAAAGAAGTAGAATACTAGGCAACATAAAAACAACAGACGTGAGTGGCTTACCCAGGACTCGAACCCCGGACCTTCCATGCATCATCCCCGCCTAGCTATGCAAGCGAATCCCACTATCCTCCCTGCCATCTAGCTAGGCGGGGTTGTCGCACGGAAGGTCCGGTGTTCGAGTAAGCCACTCACGTTTGTTGTTTTTCTGTTGTCTGGTGTTCTACTTCTTTATTTCTTACGAGTGCCTGAAAACATACCTTTATGTTTGTCTAATATTTATTTACTGTTTACAGGCCTCGGGTTTCCCTTCTTATGTGTTATAAATGTTTTTAAAAAAAAATAGGCGTATCGCACTGTGATGTAGGTGTTATAACCCATTAGGCAAATGTTTCCATCGGTCCTTCCTTTACAGCGCAAAAGAGTGGGGGATAAAACGTGAAGATGCTTTTAAATTTGCTTCCCACATATAAACTATATCGAACATCGATCGAAATTTCAACTTTTGGGCTACTTCAAGACGCCTTGGGAAATATATAAGGAAGGGAATCCTGAAGCCTGTAAACGGCAAATTAATATGAAACAAACATAAAGGTATGTTTTCAGGCACTCGTAAGAAATAAAGAAGTAGAACACTAGACAACAGAAAAACAACAGACATGAGTGGCTTACCCAGGATTTGAACACTGGACCTTCCGTGCACTAGGCGGGGTTGTTGCACGAAAGGTCCGGTGTTCAAATCCTGGATAAGCCACTCATGTCTGTAGTTTTTCTGTTGCCTAGTGTTCTACTTCTTTATTTCTTACGAGTGCCTGAAAACATACTGTAGCAACCTGGTTTTCTTTATGTATATTGCCCATAGGCCATACTGGCCATCACTGTTGAGGTTTTTAATTATTATTTTGGAGAATAAAATGATTAGCTGTAGAAGTACTGTTGTTGTGCTGTAATATGTGCGCTGATGTAAATAATCAGCAGGTCGGGCTTACCAGGTGGCCGACATGGTGTGTGGGCGTATAAATCTCAACGGAAGGATGTGAAGTTCTAGAGTACAGCCATGATAACACACACACCAATCCACGTATATAAGTCAGGAAAGGTTGTAACGACTGTGGTACAGTTATTCACGGTTTATTACCACAGTAACAAGGACATAATCATATTCAAGACACACTGTCAATAGCACAAGATTGCACTTCATGTAAGTAACATTGATTTACTACCAAGTAGTGTAGCGTAAATAATATCTCTGTGACTTCTCTTCAACGAGCTGCAAGTAGTGCAGTGTAAATAATATCTCTATGACTTCTTTATCAAATCTGACCAAACTAGTCAGGTATATCTCTGGCAAAAATAGGCCGCATAGATGGCGGGCTTCCTTATATAAATAATGTTAATCTTCTGCATCACATCTGACCAAACTAGTCAGGTATATCTCTGGCAAAAATAGGACGCATAGATGGCGGGCTTCCTTATATAAATAATGTTAATCTTCTGCATCACATCTGACCAAACTAGTCAGGTATATCTCTGGCAAAAATAGGCCGCATAGATGGCGGGCTTCCTTATATAAATAATGTTAATCTTCTGCATCACATCTGACTAAACTATTCAGGTATATCTCTGGCAAAAAAGCCGCATAGATAACGGGCTTCCTTATATAAATAATGTTAATCTTCTTTATCACTACTTCCCGCACCGGAAGTAAGTCACATCAAAATGCAAAGTTCTTAGCTACAATGGATAGCTTCAAAAGTATTGTTACCTGCGCTGTACTCCAGGAATCAAACACAAAATAAACACTGGCCATTTCCTAGGCTTTACCGAACTATGCCAGAATCACAATCAAGGGGAATCTTAAACATCTAACACACAAAAGAACTCTATTCCCCGATTACACAGTCAGAGAAGATCCCTCAACACCTTCTCCGCCCTAAAACGCCAAGCACACTGTCCAGAAAAACAGTCTTCCGGTCCCGCGCAAATCATCGCGCATGCCCAGATCATCGCGAGCCCTGAGTTGAGCTCACATGGGACCCGTCCAGAACTTTTCCTGGAAACTAATCTATAAAACTCCTTATATGGTCAACTTGACAAGTCAAGGGAAGATAACCACTAAATCTAACTTATTCTAGAAAATATAACAACTGGTTAACTCCCTTAGACCACAAATATAAAAAAGAAGTATAAAAAGGTCGCATTCCTAACTTAAAACAAACTGACTCTTAACACATACCTTTATGTTTGTTTCATATTAATTTACCGCCTTGGGAAATAGCGTGATTTTTTGATGAATTGATTGAATGCAGATGTTACGTGCTTTTCTGAATGATAGATGCCCCCAGGATTCACCGAAAAGGGGGGGGGGAGAATGATGAATCCACAGGCGCCTCATTGGAATCGACCAGACCCGTTACACGGACTTCGAGCTCTGAACAACGGCTGGAATTTCCATGTGCCTATGGAAGGGAATTCTCTACTCAGAGAGGAATGAAAATCCACCGAACGAAAAAGGGGTGTGGGAGGTCATCTGGGGGAGATCAACAGCGCTCTGTCTCGACGGATAAGACGTTAGAAGAACGCAGCCAGGAGTCAATCCACAGTGCTGAGTACATTCAAGTTGATCTGCCTGATGATGATCTCACACACTTCTTGGACGGGAAGAGAGATGCAATCAAGTTTCCACCTGCCAGTGCAAAAGGGCTTTGGGAACAGCTGGACGAAGCCTTGGCAAAAGAGTTGGATAACAACCTGAAGCAGATAACTTTGGAGAAGAAGCTAGAAATCTTCGGTGACATAATATATCTGCACTGTCGCAAAGTGTTCGGAGTGAGGGAGGCAAGGGAAAGTAATCCACCACGAAAAAGTAGAAGACAAATTAAAATAGAAGAAATCAGGAAACAGAAGAAGCATGCCCGAAAACTTTTCAAGAACGCAGTTGCCACAGAGAAGGAAGGGTTACGACAGGTTTGGGAGAACCTGAAAGGCCAACTGTTGGAGTCCGTTTATGGTAATGGTATTGATTTTATCACGCGAATGGTTGAATACGAACAAAATGTCAATAAACTTCTTCAAACGAACATTCCAACAGGTATCGTTGCATTGGGTGAACTGGGCAAGTATTGGCAGCACACAAGTCGGTGTTTACTGTACATGTATTTTATTGACGTGACACCAACGAAGTGGAACAAGACAATCATAGTTACAGATGTGAAGATCATACGTTAAAATGTTAATATCACTGTTAAAAGTTGTTGTAGATTCTCTAACAGTTAAGTTCTCTTATTCCAGTGACTAAGGATCACTTCCATTTCATATAACAGACATGGTAATTAACGTCCATTGACCTTCTCCCAAGGACGTTTATTAAGGCAAACGGATTCATTCTCACGGAGCAATAATTTATATCATACTTGTAAGCATCCCAGACTTTGTTGTAAAATTCTTGGATAGCATATCCAATCCAAACAAAAGGCAGATATAACAATACAACCAAGTTAGTGTTTCATCTTGGCTAACCTCTCGGTATCCATACCACGACTTTGGCATAGGTAAAACGGCATATTAAACATGTGAAGCATATATCTATATTCATTAACTTGATTCCACATATGGATTCTCCCTCTACAAAAGATTCCAAAGGCTATCGACTCCGTGTGTCCAATTCTAGGAATGTCATCTCCGATGAATTCCCGCTAGACCATTAATAGGAGCGGCCTGATACTTTAATTTACATAATTAAACTTGCCATACGAAATGGGGCGACACTTACTTCAGACATCCACTATTGGCTTCGCCATGAAGACCAATAGATACGAATACAACTGCTGGCTTCTTCAAATCTGCCAGGAATCAAATAATAACACTGCGGACATAAAATGTCGTCCGAGCTGCCCCTATCATGACGTCACAATATACTCAACTAGGTTACACGTGCGTCCAAAGCAACTCACACAGCATTGTGCACGTCAGTGCGTGAATCAATCGAACGCACAAACAATATAACTACATAAAACTGGTGCGTACATTTGGCAGGACCGAAGACTACCCCCTTAGGTAATAAATGTACGTAACAGCTCCCTTATTACCTCCCCTTAAAAAAATTAATCCCATTAATTTTTTTCGAACTAATTACTCGAGAGAGGTGAGTCAAAACTACAACAAGATTTATGACATGCATAAAATTATATCATATTAAGAAAAGAATATTGACTTGAAATTAATAGAACTAAATGACAGTATGCATTAAAGCACACATCCACCATCGACCTACTTTGGAACGATGTGGTAATATTCGAAGTAAAAAGAAGTTGAAAAAATGAAAATGAAAATGAAAAATCAACAAAAAAGATGATAATAAAATTCAACTAAGTTTTCAACAAAATTTGAAACATATGATTTCAAAAAATGAAAATGAACAGCAACACTGATGATAATCAATGATAAAAGAATCAGTGAAACAGAAAATTTTGAAATACAATGTGCAAAAATGAAGCAATGCAAAATTAAACACTTTAAGAAGCAACGCACTTACTGATATCTAGCACTAGTAAGTTTGACTAGTTATCTAAAAGTAAAATATCATGTAGTGGGATACGTGACTACACGTATTGCGAGACACTAATAACGTTAGTAGATGTGTGATTTATAAACAATCAATTTGATTAAATTGAATTAATCTAATTCTAGTACTTAATTACACATAAATAAATAACTAGTAATTTATTCTAAGTAATTCTAATTTCAGTCATTGTGAATATTCGTTCAGAACTATTTAGAGTCAACAAGAATAGGTTCCTAATGTTCCATGCACGAAATAAGTTAACGAACACGATATGTAGTGTAATATGTTCCATAACACTAATGAATGTCTATTTGTCGTTTTTACCAATGTTTCCATACTAAAAAAAAATGTTACTTTAATATCACTGTTCCCGTTCTAATAAAACGTTACTTCACAAGAAATAATGTTATAATCCATACGTAAGTATATTCTGAAAGTTATATATATACGAATACTGTAGAGCTACACATAGTATTCACAGATGTACAATTAACGACACTGTACAAAGTTATTCATGTTTCGGTGAGGACGTTTCTCGATCCAAAAGTAGTTTAGTTTCACCAAGTTCACTAGGGCATCTTGAAAGACAGTCTGCAAATACATTCTGCACTCCAGGAATAGCACGTATCTCAAAGTGGAATGGCTGGAGAGCTATAGCGTAACGCGCTGACTTTGATGACTTAACGTTTCCAGTATTCAATGCCGTAAGAGCTTTCTGGTCAGACTCCACCACAAAGTGTGAGCCGAGCAGGTAACGTTCCAGTTTTGTGATTGACCACACAAGAGCAAGGAGCTCTTTATCGAGAACGGAGTACTTCATTTCACTCGTCGTAAGCTTTCTGGATACGTACATAACAGGAAATAAGGTACCTCCGTATTCTTGCATCAAAACTGCCGCGATAGCGTAGGAAGAAGCATCACTGCGAAGAACAAAGGTGAGATCTTTGTTAGGCAACCTTAAAAAAGGCTTATTTGAAAAAAATTGTTTTATATAGTCTAACGCCGTTTGGTGATCCTGCGACCACTTTATTACATTAGGTGTGCCTTTCTTCAGTAAAGAAGAAAGAGGTGCAGTTATAGTAGACAAATGAGGGATGAATTTAGAATAGAACTGTATTAGTCCTAAGAGTGACCTCACTTGTTTTTTTGTCTTAGGTGCTGAGATGTTTAAAATTTTAGAGACGTTACTGTCTTCTGTATATATTAAACCGCGACCTATACGGTGACCAAGAAATGAGATGTCATGAAAACCGACAAAAGCCTTTGAAGGTTTTGCTGTTAAGTTGTAATCCCGTAAGGTAGAAAGTAAAGATTTTAAACCCTGAATATGTTCATCCCAAGAGTCACTGAAAAGACAGATGTCATCTATATAAGTAATGACATCGGGACGATGAGACAATATGCGGCGCATCATGCGTACAAAGGTAGCTGGCGCATTCATTAACCCGAAAGGCATAAAATTCCATTGAAAAAAAGTTCATGAGAACTAGAAAAAGAACAAATGACTATTACAAGAAAGAAATGATGACTGCATAGGCTGAGTCATCAAAGAATGTGATATCAAAATTCAATATAGTAGGTTACTATCTGCGTGACGCAGAATCAGGTACTAATCGTAACCTGAGGGAATGGTGGTGAAAATACACACCATTGTCCCGCTCGATAGCCATGCGAGCATCTCTATTGGTCCTAAAAGTTACCACGGCGTCACCATACCTGTTATTGGTATGAGGTAACAGACGCACGAACCTAACGTCCGCCGTGTGGTTGAGAAAATCTCCTAGTGCCTGCCAAGTAGTTCGTTGTGGCAGATTTTGCACAAGGATGGTGCGAGAAGATGCACCTCTACCAATATAAGTGGTACCATTATCACAAGAGTGGGAGTAAGGTTGATGAGTAACCTTAGTCCTTTGAGGTAAATTATAATATTTATTATTTCTACATGTAGAATTATTGTTCTTAAATGTACCATACCCCTGTAATTGAGTATTATTACTTATGCCAGACAAAGGTGTAGGTGTACGGCATGTCGTAGACACCTGCTTGCTAGGCAAAGTTAAAACCTTATTGACAACCTTATTGGTTTTAGTTTTCTCACCTGAGTTACAACTATTATTTTTATTAGGAACATCCTTTCCTTTTTTTACAAACTTAACCTTTTTCTTACGATCAGTTGACTGCTGATCAATTCGAGGGAAGGTATATGACTTACTAGTCTTTACAGGTTGCGTTAAAACCTTAATATCATTCTTAAGAATGGAAGCATGTCGTAAAGGTTGTAATCCATTAGCCACAGTGGCGTAATGAACCATGGAATCATTTTCACTACTAGATTCCGATACATTAGCATTACCCAACATGTTAATAGCATGTGCATGTGACACAACTCTAGGTATAGACTTAAATGCATAGGCATCCTGTATATGCTGCTTTTCCCATTCAGCAATTTGCTGTGGGGTACATTCCTTTATATCATGTATGCGACCCAATATGACATCACTAATTGGATTCGGAAGAAGACATGCTTGTATCTTTCCTGTAAAAAAATGGCGTATGAAGTGTTATAATGGCTGTGGGAAATGTTTCCACAGTTCCGCCAAACGTCACACATTTCACAACCCTGCCCGTCGCACAACTAGGGTCGATCAGCGAAGTCCGGACGCCAACAGTACTGGAGCCTGAATCGAATAAAAGAGAGCATGGAATGCCATTTAAAAAACCCTTATTTAATTTAAGGCTTCCTGTTTCATAGTCAGTAGCTGACGTGGCCGTACAAGCCGCTGGTAGGCTTGGTATACTTTGCCCGCGTCGCAGCGTCGTGATCGCCTTGGGCTGGAATGGGGTATTACTCTCATCACAAGACTTGACCTGTTTGAAATCCAGAGAACATGACATAGCACTATGTGCATTAACATTATTATCCTGTTCCTTGTTTGAATGTGTATCACTCAAAGCAACATTAGAGTGTTGTCGTGGCTGGTTCGAAGATCTATATCTTCGTAGCGATCGATTTTGGTTATTATCCCCAAAATTGCTAGTATTTGCATTTTTGTTTACGTTAAAATCACGGTTAGTATGACCATTACCATTGTGCCATTGACCATACTGTCTATTTTGATAACCTTGTCTGTTTTTGAAAGATTGTGATTTAAATTTCCCATTATGATAATAATTATTGCTTTGATTATTTCCAAAATTATTCTGATGAAAATCTCGTGATCTGTGAGATTGGCTAGAAGATACATTATACTGAGAAGTTTGACAAAATTGTTTCCCTTTAAAAGAATGGCAATTCTTGTTATTTCCCTTTCTGACTTTCTATCTCTAAGATTCATTATCAATTTTTTCTGTTTTTCCGCTTCTATTTTCTGTTGAATTTTATTATCTTCAGATTCTAGTTTCAAATCTACATAATCTGACATCAACTTCTCATAATTCCTTTTGACTTGTTCTAGCTCTCTAGCAATCCCATTCATAATATTTAAATCTTTAACTTCGAGTTCTGCAGCAGCAGTTTGAGTTAGATGTTCAACATCGATAGTGTGTTTCCTGACATGTTCTTTATTAATGGCCTTTCCTTTTTCAAGTGCCTCAATGGCATTTTGATGGCTAATCGTAAGTTCCTCAACCCTTAATTTCAAAAGAGGAATCTCAGATGTCAGTTCTTGAATCTGAGCCAAATGAGCATGACAGTCTGTCTTTATAGTCACATTTAACTTATCAAATTCTCCAATGACCTTATTCTGCTTGTCAAGTAATATTTTAACTGAGCGTACTTCATTCTCTAACTCATTTTTCTCCATGAGTAATTTTTCAATATTTATCTGTTTTTCCTGAGACACTTTCTCCTGTTGACATAGAAGATTCCTGAGCTCTTGATCAGTCAAATCAAGATTTGCTACTTTTTTTTTCAAAAATTTTATGTTCTGTTCATTTAATAAATCCTTGATCCTTTCTGCTTCATTAAATGTGTAGTCTGTCTCAACAGCAATAGCCAACATGCGCTTGAACCCGTTGACTAGTGAGTGTGTGACAGAGACAACTGTTGGGTAGCCAACACCCTTTTCCTGGAGTAGCTTCTTAATTTTTTCTTCTTCTATGAATTCTCTGAGCTTCTCTTTATACAAACCACGGGATTTCCCTAGATTAATGAGGTACTGTACATGAGATACCATAAACATCTGAGCCGTGGCATGTTCAACAACTGCAAAAGCTGTTGCCTCATCAGGAGTCATACCAAGGGATTTAGCTTGGGACATAAAATATTCCCAGGTAGACATTATGTAATAATACTATTTAAAAGTGTTACTACAACTAGTGGTCCTCGTTCCTGTCCTTAGAACGGTATAATGTTATCATATAATTATTAAATATGTTATTAATCAATAAATTTATGTAATCAAATGTCATGAAATGAACAACGAGAAAGACAATAGAAACATAACCGACAAGACATGATAAAATGGACGGGTGAACACAATCGTAGAAATCAAAAAAAATAAAATGTATAACTAAAATAGAATATCGTAAAAATATACGACGATAACTACGATCAGATAGTTAACAAGACAATAGACAACACAGTGTAAAAACAATGGTTTTGTAAAAAACTAAACGACAGGAAAGGTGAGATGGACAATAATCACAAACAAAATACATCATGAAAATAAGGTACGATTAAAAAGAACTATGAGAACAACAAGTAAAACTTGACGAAACAGCTAGAACAGATAGGTGTTACAGACCACCAAACACAGTGGACCTAGAATCCTTCTACGCTCACGCGTAGGAACATTCCACTGCGGGAAGTCTGCAAAATAATGTCCTACAGAACGTCTGACGAAGAGCCCGAATTGACTTCGAGATGGATCTCGTTCGTCAGATCTGCCTCCCAACCTCTTGCAAAGAATACACAACACATAACAAATAATATAGAAAATATAGATATGAACATTAAAGGCACAGCTAAATGTAATAAAGTGTATAACGACAACACGCTATACTCATCTCGCGTGCCGGAAAGAATAACCAATGTGCCTCGTCCCCGTGTATGTACTGGAGGAATAAAATACTTCGTTCTGCTTTTTCAACACAAGCTCGCACGTAATGAGGAATAGGTGATCCCAAGTGCAGTTAGTCACCGCACAACTGGACCTGGAGGTTGATTGATGACCTTGAGGTAACGGTTAGTTGATTCTGATTCATTTTTACAATGTTCCAAATTTAAGATGATTTCACCTTGAAAGAACAAATCCCATCTTCAAACGATTTCTTGGCTTGCGTTCGTTCCTTTGAAATAATTATTTTCAAACCACGCTGGCACACCATTTTCTGTTGGAGTCCGTTTATGGTAATGGTATTGATTTTATCACGCGAATGGTTGAATACGAACAAAATGTCAATAAACTTCTTCAAACGAACATTCCAACAGGTATCGTTGCATGGGTGAACTGAGCAAGTATTGGCAGCACACAAGTCGGTGTTTACTGTACATGTATTTTATTGACGTGACACCAACGAAGTGGAACAAGACAATCATAGTTACAGATGTGAAGATCATACGTTAAAATGTTAATATCACTGTTAAAAGTTGTTGTAGATTCTCTAACAGTTAAGTTCTCTTATTCCAGTGACTAAGGATCACTTCCATTTCATATAACAGACATGGTAATTAACGTCCATTGACCTTCTCCCAAGGACGTTTATTAAGGCAAACGGATTCATTCTCACGGAGCAATAATTTATATCATACTTGTAAGCATCCCAGACTTTGTTGTAAAATTCTTGGATAGCATATCCAATCCAAACAAAAGGCAGATATAACAATACAACCAAGTTAGTGTTTCATCTTGGCTAACCTCTCGGTATCCATACCACGACTTTGGCATAGGTAAAACGGCATATTAAACATGTGAAGCATATATCTATATTCATTAACTTGATTCCACATATGGATTCTCCCTCTACAAAAGATTCCAAAGCATTTTTGCAGATTTCCCGCAGTGGAAATTCCAGCATTTTTGCTGAAGGATTTTCAGTCCACTGTGTTTGGTAATCTGTGACACCATTGTTTAGGTGTGACGAACTGTTTTATTGTCGTTATTGTGGTATTTTTTTCTCTGTGCCTGAGTTTTTTGATTAATTTGTTTGTGATTGTCATTCTCAATCTTACAATCATTTATTTCTATACAAATTTTTTGTTTATACACTGTGCTGTTGCTTGTCTTGTCACTCCTCTCGCAGTGTCATTGCATTTTTGGCAATATTTATTCTTTATTTCTGCTTTCTTGTTTATTTGATTCTGCGAACATTATCATTTGTCTTGGGTATTTTGTCTTATTTTTTGTCATTTTCCGTACCTTCATCATGTATTTCTTGTTTTAATGTTATACATTTAATGATTGATTTATAATTATATGCTATATTTGTATACTGAAAAACCTATGGCAAGGCACAAGCAAAGAAACAAAGTTACAACTGATTAACATACGGACTTGGACACTCAATAAAACAATATCATTCGAAATGAAATGCTACAGAAGGATGTTATATTTGTAAATACAGGAACATTGGCTCCTAAATACCATCGCAATTGAAATTTTTCGGTATATATAATAGTTGGAAAACTATGGTCCCTGGAAAAAGGGGAAGGTGACGACCTAGACGACGGTGGACCCAAGACATCCCAGAGAGTCTGAACTTGTCTTTGGCTGATGCAGGTCGACTTGCCCAGAATCGTGATGCGTTCAGAGCAGCTGTAATGGAGACAACGTTCTGGAAAGAATACGTCACATGATGATGATGATTTGTATACAAGTTCTATTAACAAGGACTTGCCACCCACTAAGTAGGGATAAAGTTAATTTCTTACAAAATATCCAACATAAGTTAACTACTTATAAAATCAGGCATAATGTCTAGTTTGGACTATTTCATCAAGCAAGGGAAGGCGCTTGGTATCGAGCCTGAAGAGTTGAAACAATCTGCACTTGCTGAGTATGCGAAAGTACAGGAAGCTGAAAATTATAAACTTCAAATGGAAGCTGAAGATAAAAAACTTCAAATGGAAGAAAAGAAACTTCAAACGGAAACTGAAACATTTAAACTTCAAATGGAAGCTACTGAGAACGAAAACCGTAGACTTCACGAGCAAAAGTTGTTCTCTATGGAACTTGAGAAAATGAAGGTAACGAATGAAAATAATACACATAGTGCTACGGACAACAAACAACTTCACATATTACCAATTCTAATTTTTATAAGATCAGATTGCCTCCTTTTAGGCCTATCTATGATGACGTCTTATTCTATCTGAATAGGTTTGAACTCGCATGTGAGTCTCATAAGATAGATACGTCAGAATACTGTGCACGACTTATGGAACTACTTTCAGGCGAAGCTATGACAGCTGTAAGTATGTTGGAAGGACCTGACAAGAATAACTACGATACTGTCAGAGCTGTCTTATTAAAAAAATACCAACTTGATGAAGACGGCTACCGTCTCCGCTTTAAATCTCTGTTGCCGGAGGCTGGAAAAGATTATTCTGAATTTATAGCAAATATTCGTCTTACGTTCTCACGTTGGATTGAGCTCTCAAAGATTGAGCACACATATGAAGCCACCATGGACTTATTGCTTCGTGATAAAGTCATGTCGTCAGTTAACACTTCTTTTCTTTCCTTTCTACATGAGCGAAAGCCTACAAACTTGAACGATATGGAACAATATTGTCGCCAATACGTAACGGCACACCCAAATGTAATTGTTGGCCACTCTCAAGTCAGAGAAGGTTTACCCGTGGCTTCGGCATTAGCATATGGTTCTAATTTTTGCCGTAGATCACAAAGTGTTGATCGCAATTTTGGTAAGGGAGATTATCGTGATTTTAGACAGTACCAAGGGAATCCATCACGTAGTAATTCTCCTTCTCCAAGAAACTAGAGACAATTTAATGGACCTCAACATTTTGGTTCCAACAATGCTGGAAATTATGGAAGCGATAACTACACTAGGGATTATCAACCTTACAGTAATTTTTCTCGAAGGCAACAAAATTCATCAAATAGATATTTTGATCCAAGAGGAAATGGTAATCGCAACAATTCTCACTGGGGTTCAAATCAGAACAATGGTCCCGATAGAGAAAATAATAGTGGTCCCAATAGAGGAAATAACAATGGTCCCAATAGAGATAATAGTTATGATCGATCTCGATATGATGGTAGATCTCAAAATGATAGATCGCATCGCCATGTTTACTCTGCTCAACAGGAGCCTCAGGTTATTGTTAATCAGTGTGGCAATAATAATAATAATAAGGTCTCTAATGCTACTGCTTGTTCTGCTTTCGATTTCAATCGTGCATCTCAGTGCCCTGAATGCACAACTTTATTCCAGCCTACAGCGGTGGCTACCTTGAGTTGTGGTCATCCTCTACCGACTATTTCAACCTTGTCTGCACATGATGGATCAGGCTCTTTAACACTACACAAGGGATTTGTGAATAGTAATCCCGTCTCAGTACTCTTTGATTCGGAATGCACGACTGTTGGAATTAGACAGTCTCTAGTTCATCCATCTTGCGCAACAGGTAATATGGTGAAATTTGTGACATTCGGTGGGACAGTTGAGACTTTTCCGACTGCCATAGTCCACATTGCCACACCGTTGTTTACTGGTTATATACACGCATGTATGCTCAGAGCACCAATCGCCGACCTTACTGTCGGACAGATTCATGGTATAAAGATATGTACTCTGGTACAAATTGCTGCTTGGGAATGGCAACATCACCTTACTGATACAACATAACAACTGTGCCAAAATCTTATCACCAGGTACATTCTGCTAATGTGGTGCGACCTTGCAGTATTGATGATACTATTGTTCATCATACCAATCTTGGTGCTCCTTTTAGCCCAGTTCGACATACCTCAGTACGTCGTTACTCTAACTTTGATTCTTCTTTAAGTACTATCATAGAAGAAGATCCTTTGGTTTTGTCTGATATACACACTAACTTTATAGCTGTGACTGAATCTACATTCAGTCACGTTGGTTGCAACTTCTTTTCTGCTATGAATACTGTTTTCTTTGCTACATGTACGGACTTGGGTGTTAGTACATATCTATACCTTATGAGTTTCTTTACCTTTCTTATTGGGCCGGTTAGCTCAGTATCTTCGTGTTTTTCGACTTTTTTGTCGCACGTTCTGCTTTCCTTTTAAACTTCGACGCAGGTCCAAGTTTACTACTGACTGTTTTTTACATCTTTATGGTATATTTCTTGCTTTTTTCTTTGCCCAGTACACAGGCTATGACTTCACTTCAGCCTTTGAGAGATACGCCTTTGTCAGCTACATTTCCTTGGTCATACGCAGTGACTCAGATTGTCAGTCATCATGGCACTCTTAGTACTTTGCCTATTGACGTGGGTATCATTTGTATATTCACGACTTTTCCGTACATCATTGCACGCTGCTATCTTCCTCGGACACTTTTATCGCCCTATATTATTGATAATTTCAATTCAGTCTGTGCTACTTTCACTGCTACCCTATCTCGTGTATCGGAGGAAGGTTCGACTAACATCATACAGTGGTCTGAAGTTTGCACGGCCACATTTGGTAGGTTAAAGTTAAAGTTAACTTTTTTCTCTAATAATATCCTACCGTTACCAAACAGGAATTTTCATTTGATTATTCGCAGGAACGCCTTCTAGATGGGAATCGGAGCTGTTATACGTGTCTTCGTACCACTGACTGAATTTGAGCGTCGATACTCTGCGATAGACATCAATATGTTGGCCAATTCAAGATCTCCAAGAGAAGCTGCCGCCTTGCACCCGTTGGACTTCACCATTCAAGCCATTCTTAATTCTGACTCCGCAGTGGATGATTTTGTCTCAACACGCTCATAAGACTTTCCAAGGCCGCTGGAGCTTTGATATTGCACATAAATAATTGAGGACATTGTGTTCTTTGACTTTCACGTGACACGTTATTAGCATATTATTCATACACAACAGTGTGTTGATGAACACGGAACGAGTGACAATAGTATTTAAACTTAACGTATCATTAAGATACATTTCGGGGGTGAACATTTACCAAGTGTGTGTTTTTTTCTTTTTTTTCTGATATTGTTATTTAGTTGCATTACCCAGCACTTCGTTGTGCACCAGTAGTAACTGTTTATGCGCGGTATTAGTTTCTGCTTTCTATAATAAGCTTATTAGTGGTGATTAATAAGTTAATTAACTTGTTTCTCTTGCCTATTTTGCTCTATTTAGATTGTAGCTTTCTTTTCTGTTTTATATATGTATTGCTTTTTGTTCCATGCTGTTTTGCCACACTTGTATTTACTTGTATTTACACACAATCCGTTGATTAATTTAAATTGTTACCATGTTGTATCATTGCTTTCTTTCACTACACATATTTCATTGCTTTTCATTCTTCATTTCATTTCATCTCCGCTTTTCACTCTCCACTAATTGGTTCATAGTTAGTCTATACTTGATATACTTCATCTTTGTTTGAATTTGATTCTCTTTGCATACTTCATCTTCATACTCTACACATATTTCCATCCCTCTATTGTTGGTTTATTTACACGACTTAACATACATTATGATTCTCTGTTGTAGATATTAGAATTTGATCGACCTCACATTTTTGTTCGATGTAATTTTCAACCAAAAAAAAAAAAAATGATCATATCATTTTTTCCCCCGGCGGTCGGTGTAATCTGTCATGTTTTCGAGTGGGAGTTAAGTGTTTGGGATTCTTACGTACGGGACTGATTTTTTTATAGACATCTAATAATCACGTTTAAAGTTATGAGATGATTTTTTATTTGGGTGCTTTGTGTACCATATTTTTGGAACATAGTTCAACTGAGTATAGGTTTGTTAGTTTTTTTTAAATAAAGAAAGTGATCAAATGTTCTGAGTAGTTGGGGGACAGATACGGGTGAGCTGAGCTCACATCCCAAGCTGTTAGTTCGCGCCTGAGCGAAGATTTACTGGGTTGTACTGAGAAACTATAATCTCGGGCATTAGATATCTGGCGGAGCTTCGAGACGGGGATAGTCTCGCGAGTGTGTCCAGAGTGTGTTTTGAAGGGAAGAGATTCGATATATATTCTATTCAAATGCCATGGATTTTTTCGGCTATTACAATGTATGATGTATCGCTGTTTATGCGATCAAAGTCATTATTGATTATTAGCACATGTTTGCCATTGTAACTTTTGCAACGAGTGACTGTTTATGAGATCAAATTCATTATGGTTTATTAGCACATGTTTGCCATTGTAACTTTTGCAACGATTGACTGTTAATCGATTCGCTGTTCATGCGATCAGAGTCATTATGGATTGTTGGCATCTGTTTTGCCATTATAACTTGTGACAATGTACTGTTCGTGATGTCAATGTTGCTGTGATCAATAAACGGTGTATGCGTTGGAAAAACCTTATTAATCTTACCCGTTGGTGGATTTCCTGACCTTACGTAACTGTTGTGTGGGGGATAACAGAATATAGACCTACCTAAAGAACTCATGACATTCGACCATTATATTTACACACCTGTCGGTGTGGTCAAATGGACTGAGATTCTGTCTTTCAAATGGCCCATGTCTTTTTCTCCCTGCATTTTGTTCATTTTTTTTCTAGGAGGGATTACAGATAATCCTTCTCCATGTTTCTTCTCCTTCTATTATTTACGTTTTCCAGAGTGAGATAACGGTGGAGTTTTATCTCATCTGCTTTATGGTTCTTCTTTATGTGTTTAGAGTTGGGGTGTAGATAATTGTTGCAGTATTTTTCTATAGGGAGGACAATAGAGCCTAGATCAGTTTTGCACCAGTTTAGTCTTTTAAAAGATTTGAGGGCATGCGGATAGACGCATTTTTCGGGATTATATCTATATATATATATATATATATATATATATATATATATATATATATATATATATATATATATATATATATATATATATATATATATATATATATATATATATATATTTCGGCCATTTTGCTTCAATTGGCAGTAGAGGGCAGAGCTTAATCCCGTTTCTTTGTCTAGCAGTAACCGGTTGCATCAGAATCGTTTACGATGATTGATTGGCCGAGAGCTAACGGCATTTGAAATCATTGGGTAAAATCAAAGCCACGCATATGACGTCACACGAGGTCAGCGTGCTGTTAGATGATGATAAATAGGCTCGTATTTCAAATTCTCGTTCTCTCTAAATGTAATTGCCAGCTGCGTACCAGAAACAAGTCGGTTCGCCTTCAGTGGGAATTCGAATTTGGTAAGCATGAATTTTTGCGTGGGACTTTATTTAATTTTCTAGTCCTAGGCCTAACAGTTACGTTTTCTTGGGCAGTTTAAGTTTAACGTTAATTCTTAACGCCAGAGCCATCAAATACGATCTTAGTGATAGACTTGAGAAACTTTATAGGTCCATCTATTTCCTTGTTGAAGGAATAGAGGTATGGTTTAAAAGTTGAGATATCCCCGCTTTGTATTATTTCAAAGTAGGTCGGGAGAGAAACCCGCATCTGCGAATTATATTTAATTGCAGAATGGCGGGCGCGTGTGTAATTGTGATTTTATTAAGAATGTAATGCTGCTAGTTATTTATATATAGTTACACATCGATCTGTGGACGGGAGTGAAAGAGGTGTAAATTTGTGAGCACGTGGGTGCGTTGGTTACTGAATATTTATTTGAGACGATGTTCAGAGGGGTGAGGGGGAGAGAAGCACGTGGTCGTAAGAATTGTAAACACGTGTTGGTAACTATCGAGATGTAATGGGTAATCTGGGGTTATGTATAACTTCTAAGCAGTATGTATATGCTAGCATCTAACAGGGTTATACGTTATCGATTGTGCATTGTTGTTCTGTGTACTCAGAAGACGGGAGATGTAAATTTTTTAAGAGAAGAATATTTGTATTATCATTGTTAAATGTGATTTAATATTATAACGGGAATCAGATTCCTAGAGATATTTTATTTTGTATGTCAGCGTAAGAAGTGGGCCAAGGTATTTTTGGACAGGAAGATAGGCCCTCAGTAGAAAACTGTTGGTTGTAACCAGTCAGGCAGAACCCTAGGTCAGTAGGTCTGCATGTTGTATTATCGGGGTCGGTAATGTTTACTTTGGGCTCAGGTAGAGAAGGGAGTTGAGTGGAGGAGCGGACTTGGTTGGCCCGATTATTTGTATGGTGGTGCATAACGGGTAGAGAGTCAGGGAGTTATATTAGAAATGTATTATTACTGTGTGTTTAGCTGTTGTTTTTTTTTCTGTCTAAACAGCAGGTATCATGGCGCAGTGGGAGGAGCGAAGGTTTCACATAATCTTCCCCACGGCAAAATTGTGCATCTCAGACTGATAAGGGTTTGAGATTTTTGACAGGCGGACGGAGTATAGAGACCCGTTTTTCCCCGACAGGGGAAGACATTTCTCGAGTGGAATAGGATTTGGTGGATAAATCCTGAGCGCTGAGCTCGTTCGGTTACACACGCACATTGGCAGGTTGCCAGCGTGGTCGTAGTTTATTTCGCTTCGTCCCGGCCATAATAACGCCGAAGGCCTGAACCCATTTAGAGGTAATCGGGCAGGTAATGTCAGATGTGTTAGGAGAAGCCAGCTACAGTTCCAGTCCAGAATCCAGAGGGGTTCTGTTAAATCTTAGTCATCAATTCCAGAATTGTGGAGGAAAATAGGGTGAAAATACTTTCTACAGATTTTAGAGCAGAGGACAGCTGCGGAAGTTTAGTCTACAGTTGCTATAGCAAATAGACAGAACTGAGAGCAAGTTTATGTAAGAGCCTAGCAGAGGTCAGCTGCTGCAGGTTTATAAAAGTGAGTTGTGTAGCAGTGTTCGGGAGATTTCAGGATAGGCCGTGTAGAACCGAAGTCTATGCAGAGATTGTGTAGACACTTCGTAGTCGTTCCAGCTGATATGTGTAGTTAGAGGTAGAATTTAGAACAGCTAGGTTGGAGTGGAGGCTCGACATCTGAGACCCCACCAAGTGCAG
The DNA here is from genome assembly GCA_024509875.1 of Oreohelix idahoensis. NCBI lineage: Eukaryota > Metazoa > Mollusca > Gastropoda > Stylommatophora > Oreohelicidae > Oreohelix > Oreohelix idahoensis. The sequence continues at coordinate 787,042 of JAMPIV010010610.1, forward strand.
TGTGGTTTATTTAATTTAATCTTACCTTCTTTCTCCATACAGGTGAACCTTGTGGGTGAAGGGTTGGGTTTGATGATACATCAATTGTAGCTTTTTTTAGCCGGAATTTGTTTCCAGGTGTGCTTACACTGCATTTTTATCCTTTTTACATGTATTTGATTACTTGTTTGTGTGTATAATAAAACGTGTACATTTATAGTCTGGACCAGTCATTTTAATTACGTACAGTAGCTATCTGTTGTCTGTATCGTGGTGTATGTGAATCGTAATTGAACCTTATCCCCTTAGGGTAGTTAGAGGTGGTCGAGGCCATAGCAATTAAGACGTCCGAAGTGGCGAGGAAGAGTTAACTTCGGTTCTCAACCTCGGAGCCAATGGTCTCACTTTCACATTTGCACTGTCATTTTCATCTGAATCTATCATTTCAGTCTTTCTTCTCACTAATGTCTTGTCACTATATGTAGACAGCCTTTAGTCTTAAATCCATTTCGTGACAAAGTGGGTGGCGGTCGTCCGGTGGATCATTCTGTTGAGATCAATTCTAAGATCTATATTCATAGATTGTCTCTGTAGGAAGTTCTGAAAAATAGATTTCTTAAATATCCCCTAGACTTGAGCTATATTAAGACTGATCCGGCTATAAAGTTTTTCCACAGGTTGCAGTCAGTTTAGATGGTAGTGGTAGTAAGGTTGTTTATGACTTAGAGGTAATTGATGGCTAATTGAATTTTTTTCTTAACAGGAAAGTAAATTCGGGTTTTGGATAGCTGGATAACTATAACTTTTTTTCAGGTAGTTAGTAATCAGACTTGGTGCTAGTCTGAGTGCGGGGTTTTTGCGACAGCATTTTTCCTAGCAGGTGAAAGGTAGTTCCTTCCTTTTTGTTTCTTCTTTTTATCAGTTTTCTGTGTTCTTGAGACTACAGCAGTTCGCAAGTAAGATGGCAGATACGGCCAAGTTACGAGCTGCCTGGCGTGAGGCTGCTCAGGACATGGGTATGGACAAAGAGGAAACTAAGGCCTACATGTTGAGGGAGAAGGATAGGCACGACCAGAAAGAAATGGAACTTCGGAAAATGGAAGCACAGGAGAGGGAGACGGCCGCAGAGAGGGAAGCACAGGAGAAGGCAGCAGAGAGACAGCATGAACTTGCCATGCGTTCTCTGGAACTGCAGCATAGACCTTTGGAGGGCAGTCCGACTAACGGAGATTCCCCCGGAGCAGTGTCGGCAGACTCTGCAGGAAACGGAGGGCCCGGATGGCAGCCATGAATTTTCCGAAGGACTCTTTTCCTAACGGAAATGAGAAAATTGAGGTATTTTTGGAAAAATTCGAAAGAATGGCAAAGGCATACGGGCTGGATGATAGTCTTTGGTGTCTCAAATTATCTCAGTCGCTGAAAAACCAGGCGTACGAGTTCTATAGCAAGATGTTAGTAGATGACCAAAATAACTTTGAGGCTCTGCGTAACGCCCTGTTACAGCGGTTTCAGTGGACTCCCCGGAAGTGCCAAACTATGTTTCAGGAAAGTCGTCTGGAGAAAGGAGAAAGTTTTCCCCAGTTTGCCGAGAGGCTGAGGAATTACCTCACTCGCTGGAGAGAGTTGTCGGGACTGGCGAAATCTTTCGAAGGTCTCGAAGAGCTCATCATGTACGAACAGATAAAGGCCAACATGTCCCCAGACTTAAGAAAGTACCTGGCGGAGCAGGGCGCCCAGCAACTGGACCAGATAACTCTATTTGCAGAAAGGTTCCAGACGGCACAGGCCGAAGTACTGGGCCAGAAAAGAAAACACTCTGACCTGCCAGCCCCGGACAAAGGAGCATCTTCATCGCATTCGCCTTCCTCTTCAGCTCACCAACAGCAAGGGCCGTCTCGAAAGGAGCCCCCTCCCAGTCATAACATGCGCTCCCAACCGCATAACAGAACACAGGGGCCGACTTCTCATGAACCCGTCAGGAACCGTGGAGATAATGAGAGATATTGTAGGTTCTATCGGACTACCTCTCATTGGACAACACGGTGCCCAAACAAACAACCCGCTCATCAGGTGGCTTGTTTAAGGCCTGTGAGGGTGAAACAAGGGAAGAAGTGAAAACCCTTCCAGTCAGAGAAGTTGTTCTCCAACAGTGGACCAGCCGAAGTGAACGGGACTGAGACTACATGCTTATTTGACAGCGGGCTTACATACCCCAGCATAGTCGCCCGACATCTGGTGAAGCCCTGGCAGATGACTAAGGAAAAGGTCAATATTGGTGGAGTTTTAAGGAAAGGGACCTCACAGTGCTTCCCCGTAGCCAATATTGAGGTGAAATATAAGTTCGTGTCTGGCACCATCAAGGCAGCTGTAACGGCACAGCCAGCCTATGACTTCATTCTCGGCAACCCATATTTAGTTTTGGGGAACCCGACCACACCGATCCTTGCTGATGCAAGGGGGCCTACTGCAGGCCAGATAAGTGAAAAAGGAGAACCCCTAATTCACGGAGCCCCGAGCGAGCTCGAACAGCCCTGTCGTGCTAAGGAGAGGTTAGAAGCCTCTCAGGACAGTGGTATATTATATGCAGAGGCGAGTTCGTCTGTCAACCCTGTGCAGCCTAACGGACAAACAGTGGTGACGCCTCTGATTCGGGAAGTTGTTGCGTGGTGCTTTGCTCTGAACAATGTTCCATGTGATATGAATAAAACAATTTATAAATTTCTGGCCATTGTTTTTTCTTTGATATGTTAGGTTTTTCACTCAGTGATAGTGTATCGTGCCCTTGATGGAAGATTAAGCGAATGCGGGGGTGGAAGATTCCAAACAATACTTGAACCTTGGAATACGATTGATTTGATAAGTCATTTCATTGAGTCCATACATTTAATTCACAGTTGTACACACATGATGATCATTTCAATAGGAGTAGAGCATAAGTCCATATAAGTCATGCATAAATTAATCAACAACGTAGACTGCTGGTTATGTGTCAATGTCCGTTTAAGGATACAATGCAGTATTGTCGTCAGAACATCACAGCTATATGCACGCGCAGCTAGACATGGCTACCTGCCGACAGTGAGACTGCGAGTCTGAATATATTCATACGAATTTGACGATTATTCTCATCCTTCTGAGGATTCTAGTTAAATACTAACCTCCAATAATTTCCCTCTCATATAGAGTTCTAGGACTGACCCTGATCCATCAAAAATGCACATAAAATGGCTATATCCTGCCATTGAATTGGAAGGTTAGAAAAACGCAGCTATTCAGCTTGGCGGTCAAGTAACAAAGGGTAGCGTTTCTTAGTTACCAACTGTGTCCTAAACAACGCTATACACGTCATAATCGATCGTGTATGGAGCGTACAATAATTGAAACATCTATCGCAATATATTAAATGCCTTAACCTTTACAATTGCACGTCCGCTAACCTTTAGCAGACGACGTTAATATCATATACCGTAACAATTCCCTGTACACCCGGGAAAAAAAAATCGATAGATTTTTTTTCAAGATCTATCCGACTTAACAATTTTTCAAAAAAAATTTAACACAATTGTGACATATGGCCGACGATGTTCTGAGTAGAACCGTGTCGCGGTCATGTCAACTAACTATTTGTCATAGTCATCTTAACATTAATCATATTATATATCAATTATACATATTATTATATCAACTAAATAAAATGTCCAATGTCAACAGTGAATGATAGAATTAAATTAAAGTAAGGTCTGTCGTATTAGTATGTCATATAGGAATTAATTTGACTAATTAACATTAAATTAATTAATTAAACTAAGAGTTAAATTATTAAGGTTCTAATGTAACGCAATGTTATGAGAGAAGAAAAAAAAACAAAATAAGTGAGAAGAAATAGAAAGAAATTCGAATATAAGTTTAACTTAATTGTGTGTGTTAAGTGTTAGTGAATAATAACTATCTAATTTAACTAACTAAATAACGTATACGTACATTAAAAAAAATATTAATCTAATACTTGTGTGAGATTTATTTTCTCTTTTCATAATTTCTTCTTTTTATATTTCGTTCTCCTTTTTTGTTCTCTTCATTTCATTTTTTTCTCACATTTCATTTTATTGATAATAATTCAATTAAGAAGTTAAGTTAACTAATTAATTAGTATAGGATATGATGATCCATCCGTAGTCTTGATCCTGATGAATTCTTTTAGGCAAAAATGTTCAAACGTTTACGTTGGAAAGAAATGTCATTTATCACAGCATCCACGAATTAAGTGCACATAGGACAATAAGTTCGACTTGTCGTCAGATATTGTTCCATGATTGTTCAACGAATATTCATATATCGTGTATGGACGTTAGACGAAGTTTCAATGTCAATATGTCTTTTAGTTCAATTCTGTGATGCATATTGTGTTTATAAAGTTTAAATTGAAGGCAAGGTTAGTTCCTTTATAGTTGATATGTTTTAGGAATGTTAATGTTGATTATTCGTCGTCAATAGGATTACGTGACAACGCATCCGCAACAATATTTTCAGTGCCAGGAATATGTTCAATGGAAAATTCAAATGGCTGTAGGATGATTGAATATCTGGCGAGTTTCTGGCTCTTATGATTACATCGACGCAACGATGCTACAGCACGTTGGTCCGTCTGTATGGTGAAGGGAGCACCAAGCAGAAATTTTTCGAGTTTAGTTATTGCCCATATCACAGATAAAAGTTCCTTGTCAACTGTTGAATACTTTGTTTCTGCAGGCTTTAGCTTTCTTGAAATGTATAAGGTAGGATGTAGAATGCCATCATGGTTCTGGAGCAGGCATGCACCAATGCCGTAGTTACTAGCATCTGTTCGTAAGAAAAATCTTTTGGAAGCATCGGGAAGTCTTAAAATTGGTTCATGCGAGAACAAATTTATAATTTTGTTGAAAGTTTCATTGCATGTACCAGTCCATGTCACCTTCACCGGCATGTCTTTTTTTTAACAATGAAGACAATACAGCCGTGATGGATGACAAGTTTGGTATGAATCTACTGTAATATTGAACAAGTCCTAACAAACTCCTGACCTGTTTCTTCGTCTGAGGAACTGCTATGTTTAGAATTTTGGAGACTGTACTAGGTAACGTTCGGATATATCCCGATCCAATGATATGTCCCAAAAAGGTTATCTCATTACACGCGATTTGCACCTTTGTAGGTTTAGCAGTTAGATGATAATTCCTTAGAGTGTCAAAAACATATCTAAGTCCCGAAACATGTTCCTCAAACGACGAACTAAACAAGCATATGTCGTCAATATATGTAATAACGTCTGGTCTACCTGATAAAATTTGTCGCATCAGGCGAATGAAGGTAGCTGGCGCATTAACAAGCCCAAAAGGCATCACATTCCACTGGTATAGACCTTGTGGAGTGGAAAATGCGGTGTAGTACTTAGCCTTTTCGGTCAGTGGTATCTGCCAATAACCTTTAGTTAAGTCTATCTTACTAAATATAGTTGCGTTGGATAGACGTAGCAGTAAGTCGTCGATAAGTGGATGTGGTTCGCTGTCAACTATAGTCTTAGCATTTAATTTTCTATAATCAACACATAGTCTAATGTTATTGTCCTTCTTCCGGACAATCACTAATGGAGAAGAGAATGGCGAATTACTAGTCTCAATGATTCCCAGAGACAACATCTGTTCAAGTTCCTTAGTAGTTTTAGCAAGGAAATGTAAAGGAACAGAATAGGGATGTACACGAATAGGTGTATCATCATTGAGAGTAATGTCATGACTGATAGCCGATGTGCGACCCGGGACGTCGGTCAATACATCTGGATAAGATTGTAATAGATTAGCAATCTGTAGACGCTGTTGCGGTGTAACCGTTGAAGAGATGGTTACATCCCGCCAAGATTCAGTAGGTTGAACTACTAGTACCGGTAACGGTAACTGTACCTCAGGAAAAGAAGATTCTTCTTCCTGGATGACAGATAAGTTAGAATAATAACAAGTAGATACTGTGTTGTCATCTAGTTCATGAAAAATTGACTGTAAGTGTTCAGGACGTGTATGAAATTGCTTGAGCATGTTAATATGAAATATCTTTTTGTGTCCCTTGATATCTAAGACGTAATCAACGTCGGAAATTTTATCAATGACTTTATAAGGACCATTCCAAGATATCAATAATTTATTGTTATTGTGAGGAAGTAACACATAAGCCTCGTCGCCTGGGAATAATTGGCGTAATCGTCGAGACCTATTTTGTAGAGATCGAGCCTTAGCTTTTGCAGCCTCAGAAGAAGCTGTTGCCAACTGGCAAGACTCAATAATGTTCTTCCGAAGATTAATCACGTACTCGTAAGATGACTGAGTGTCCTGAGTCATCTCCGCGTCAATTAATAAGTCTTTTATTAGTCCCATAGGACCTCTTGGGGAGCACCAAAAACTAATTCAAAGGGAGAGAAGCCAGTTTGTTCATGCGGTACCTCCCGATAAGCAAATAGAACAGCTGGGAGTGCTCTGTCCCAGTCATGAGGGTGCTTAGCAGTAACCTTATGTAGTAGTTGTTTAAGTGTACGGTTAAGTCTTTCAACCGAACCATTACTCATAGGATGATAAATACTACTTAAATTCCTATCAATGTTCCAAGTTTTCATGACTTCCTTCATGGTGTCAGATATAAACTGTGACCCATGGTCTGATAAAAGTTTTCTAGGAAACCCTATTCTAGAAAAGATGAGATGTAGTGCATCAGCTACATCTGTGGTAGTGGTGGTCTTTAATGGGATGGCTTCTGGCCATCGTGTGCACAAATCAATGCACGTAAGGACGAATCTATGTCCTCTGGCCGATGGTAGCAATGGACCAATAATATCTATTGCCATCTTGTCAAACGGTCTTACTGAGATATCGCAAGCCTGAATAGGCGCCGTGTGAAAAGCTCCACGTGCTTTCACTTCTTGGCATGTAGTACAGGAACGTACATACTGCGAGATATCTCTTGACACTCCTGGCCAAAAGAATGAAGACAGTACTCGAGATCGTGTTCGAGTATATCCCATATGTCCAGCACAATGTGAGTCATGTGCATGTTGAAGAATGTACCGTCTAAAAGTATATGGGACCATAACTTGTTGTTTCATTTGTGATTTGTCATTAAAACATCTAATCAATATGTCATTTTTAATAACAAAACAATGTTTGTTATTATTACCTGAGAATAGATTGTCAACTTTATCAACCAGCTTAAAAAATTTTTGTAAAGATTTATCCTCTTTTTGTTTGGTTGCAAATGTTTCCCTGTCAATAGGTGAATTGACTACAAATTCCTCTTGGTTGTCTGCATCCATTTTATTATCATCAACTTTCTCCATGAGTTGAGTCTGCGCTCTAGTCGTCACGGCGTTTCCAGTGCATAGGTTATGTTTCTCCCATTCTATAATCTCATCTGGAGTACAATCTTTACTGCCGTGTATACGACCAACCATCAGATCAGCTATAGGCTTTTTTAGCATACATACTTTTACGTTCCCTGTGAAAAAAGGTGTGTTAACATGAATAATAGCTGTGGGGTAAAACTCAATAGTTCCCCCAAAAGTCATGCAACGGACATATTCCCCCGTTGCACAGCTAGGATGTACCAGCGACTGTCGTACACCAATCGTTGTGGATCCTGAATCCCTCAGCACTGAGACGACGGATCCATTAACTAATCCCCTGTTAAAAATTAGTAGGCCTGTTCCATCGTTGACTGCAAGACCTACCTCTGGTGTAATATGTCCGCAGTTAAGCACTGTTTCTTTCGCCTTCTGAAAAATAAGATTGCATTGTTGGCAACTATTTGCCACATTATAATTAATAGCAAAACATGCAGCAGAAGACTGTGTTGTATTATTGTCAAGTGGGACCTGAGCTATAGGGGTAGTATTATTTGTAACTGCCGCCCCTGTATTATGGTTGTAATGAGATGATCCCCGAGAATGAGATCGATTCCGAGTATAATTGTTAGAATTATCTCGTCGTCCTCTATAGTAACTATTATCTCGATGTCTCGAGCCATGATTATTACCATTCCAGTTAATATTATTATTGGGAGTATGTGATCGATTATAATGAGTGTTATGTTGACCATTGTGGTAGTTTGTTTGAGGTGAATAATTTCTATCTCGTGATCTACCTCTGTTGAACTCATTTTTATTGTTGAAATCATTATTATATCCCTTCTGAAAGTGAACATTGTGATTTCTTTGGAACCTGCTTCTGTCTACACTGTGATGTCTTTGTTTGTTATTATGATTGTAGGCCATATTAGACGCCACAGGTAGAGGTTCTCTTAATGAGGAGTTAGAAATGGTTGCATTCGGATGTGCCGAACAGTAGTTTAAAGAAATTTTTTCTAACTCGTCCATAGTACCTGGTTTACGCTCCTGCAAATATGCAAAAAATGGCTGGCTAACCGAAGATAATACCTTATCCCGTAGTAGTAAATCAACTAATTTGTCGTATGATTTGTTGACTTCTGCCAGTTCAACCCATCTATTAAACGTATTGCGTATGTTCGCAATGAATCCTGCAAAATCTTTTGGAGATTCAGGTAAAATTCCCTTAAATTTCAACCTACAGTGTTCCTCGTCCAGGTGAAACCTTCGTAAAAGCAAGGACTTAATAGCACCGTAGTTATTTGCTATTGATGGGTCAGCATTTTGAGAAGCCGTCAATGGTTCTCCACCCAAGAATTCATTTAACTTGAGTACCCATGACTCTTCAGGCAAATGGTTTGTTTTGCAAGTCTGTTCAAAACGTGACAGGAACGATGAAAGGTCGTCCACGTTCAAGTTGAGAGTGGGTAATTTAAAGTTGTAGAAATGTTTAGTTTGGCTGGATGATGATCCATTTTGTGCGTTATTATTCTGGTTTGCATCAGCACTTTGTGCTTGTAATCTTGCTGTCTCCAATTTAATACGCGCCAATTCCATTTCTTGTTGTAAAATAATTTCCTCTCGTTTCAATTTATTCTCTTCTTCCTGTTGAGCAATTTCTCTTAATCTCTTTTCCTTGGCAATTTGCTTCATCTCACGTTCTGCTTCCTCTTTCTTTAATGCAGCCTTTTGTTCCTCTTCCTCTTTCTTTAATGCAGCCTTTTGTTCCTCTTCCTCTTTCTTTAATGCAGCCTTTTTCTCTGCTTCTTTTCTTTCATGTTTTTCCAGTTCTGCCTCAGCAAACTGACGAAGTTCTTGAGATTTATAACCATATTCCCGACCAATTTTAACGAAATGGTCTATAGTAAGCATTTTGACTTTTATCTGTAAGTAATTATTGATAATTACTGATTAAAATAGTCAATAGTAGCTTCAGAGTAATTATTATACTTACTCAACTTAGAAATATTCAATATAAATAATCACAATAGTACTGAACTCTAATGTCTAAGTTCAACTAATAGACAATATTTTGTAACAATATTGTATCTAAATAATACTATATCATAAATAGTTATGATATCTGTTAACTATTATGTAATTACTTCACACAATTAATCTCAATATCCAATAATGTTGGGTATGATTCCTAGTAATTATATTGTTCAATGTACTAAGTCACTCTCTTAGTACCAGAAAAGTATATTAAATAATATACAATGGGTCTATTACCTCAAAGGTAAACTATAAGATTATTTTATTTGGTCAATATATATATTATATTATTATGCCCTAGGCATCTCTTATAAATTGTAGTGCTACTTTCTTGGACTATCACTGCATAATAATGCAATGTCCCATATTAACCTTAAATATCAGAAAAAATTAATTAAATTAAATTACAAGTGTATTATTGCATATAATATCATATTATTAATGTAGTATTAATATATATCATGAGGACAAACAAAACAATGATGCAACTAAAGGGTACAAACAATGTTAAGACGCAAACAAGACATTTTCACAATTAAAAATGAATTTATGAACTAAATAAAACAAGCGGAAATGTCACAAGCCAAATGAAGGGTCAAGGTCTGACCCGAGGTCAACTTAATATTCAAAGTACACCAAAAAAAAAATGACTGCAAAAAATGATGACATCACAGGACTCATAACGGACGAAAATTTAACAATCATAAAATAAATTGATAGTCAGAGTAGACTGGACGAAATAGTTAACGAACATGGTACAGAACTGAATAAAATTGTTAACTGAGTACGAATAAAATACACCAGTTATCTACGGAACGGTACAGCTAACACAAATCGTCAAACGGTAGCAGATTTGGACAGACAGTCCAATGGCAAACCTCAATGGGGCTTCCAAAAGTGCGATCGTTTAACTGCCTTAAGAAACGACCGAAATCAATTCAGGCATCGTGAGAGCCACAGAATCTAATTTCGGTTCATCCTCCCTACCTCCCACGAATTAACAACACATTAAGACAACCCAAAAAAAATACATGAAACACATTCAGAAAGACATGCCTATGCAGGCAAAAGGCATGGACTCAGTATTACTGTTTTGCAATGACGACAGTTTAAACAGCTAGACTTATCTTTTCCGTTGCTTAGATCAGTGCTAGAGGTCGTCAACAGCTAGGCTAATTGTTACGGTATATGATATTAACGCCGTCTGCTAAAGGTTACCAGACGTGCAATTGTAAAGGTTAAGACATTTAATATATTGCGATAGATGTTTCAATTACTGAACGCTCCATACACGATCGATTATGACGTGTATAGCGTTGTTTAGGACACAGTCGGTAACTAAGAAACGTGACCCTTTGTTACTTGACCGCCAAGCTGAATAGCTGCGTTTTTCTAACCTTCCAATTCAATGGCATGATATAGCCATTTATATGTGTATTTTTGATGGACCAGGGTCAGTCCTAGAACCCGATATGAGAGGGAAATATATGGAGGTTAGTATTTAACTAGAATTCTCAGAAGGAGAAGAATAATCGTCAAATTCGTATGAATATACTCAGACTCGCAGTCTCACTGTCGGCAGGTAGCCATGTCTAGCTGCGCGTGCATATATAGCTGTGATGTTCTGACGACAATTACTGCTCTGTATCCTTAAACGGACATTGACACGTAAAAACAGCAGTCTACGCTATTGATTAATTTATGCATTACTTCTATGGACTTATGTTCTACTCCTATTGGAATTGATCATCATGTATGTATCACTGTGAATAAATGTATGGACTCAATGAACCGACTTCTCACGTCAATGGAATTACAAGTTCAATATAATTGCAACTTTCAAATGTTTGCTCACACGTTTTTCTACCCCACCCCGCATTCGCGTAAAGCAACACCAATTGACACGATGAAAATCTTGAATGAAACCATATAAGAACTCAACTAACATGGCCAGAATTTATAACCACTTTATTGACATTATATGGAACATTGTTGTCAAATTGAATGTTCCAGAACAACAGAGAAGATCGCCTTCAACAGATGGTGTCCATTGATTGGGGATCGAAAAAAAATTCGGAAATTAACAATTGTTTACATTTGAAGGACGATCACATGATGTGCTGAATTATGACCTATGACGCATAGTTACCACAAGAGGTCAACCTTACGTCACCAAGTTCGTGTACATGCCATACAAGTTGACAGCAGCATGCCTCGTTTCTACGGAGGAAAAAAATAACAAAGTCAACGAATAAACCCTGTATATGCATCAAGAGCAAACAGTCAGACATACTTCTACACCGTTGGTGCATACCGTCATCGACAGGAGTCCGAACTGAGCACAAAAGATAAGTCATTTAAGTGTGACCTTTGTCGGTCGATAAATAACAGTGCTGAGTCCATTTTGCTTTGATCAGGCATGTCTATGTATTTTCATGTATATATGTTAAATTTGTTTTCCATCGTATGTATTTGTTGTTAATTCGTGGGCCGGTTGGAGGGAACTGAAATCTCTGGGGAATGTCGCGAACAGCTGACCACCTAGATTTCAGTCGTTCTTAGGGAACTTAAACGATTGCATTTTTGGAAGCCCCACTGAGGTTTGCCATTGGACGACCTGTCCAAATTTGCTACCGTTTGACGATTTGTGTTAGCTGTACCGTTCAGTAGATAACTGGTGTATTTTATTCGTACTCAGTTCACAATTTTTATTCAGTTCTGTACCATGTTCGTTACTATTCGTCCAGTCTCCTCTGACTATCATTTATTTTATGATTGTTAAATTTTCGTCCGTTATGAGTCCTGTGACGTCATCATTTTCTGCAGTCTTTTTTTTGTGTACTTGAATATTAAGTTGACCTCGGGTCAGACCTTGACCCTTCATTTGGTCTGTGACATTTCCGCTTATTTTATTTAGTTCATAAATTCATTTTTAATTGTGCAAATGTCTTGTTTGCGTCTTAACATTGTTTGTACCCCTTAGTTGCATCATTGCTTGTTTGTCCTCATAATATATATTAATACTACATTAATAATATGATATTATATGCAATAATACACTTGTAATTTAATTTAATTAATTTTTTTCTGATAATTAAGGTTAATATGGGACTGCATAATTATGCAGTGATAGTCCAAGAAAGTAGCACTACAATTTATAATAGATGCCTAGGGCATAATAATATAATATATATATTGACAAAATAAAATAATCTTATAGCTACCTTTGAGGTAATAGACCCATTGTATATTATTTAATATACTTTTCTGGTACTAAGAGAGTGACTTAGTACATTGAACAATATAATTACTAGGAATTATACCCAACATTATTGGATATTGAGATTAATTGTGTGATATAATTACATTATATTTAACAGATATCATAACTATTTATGATATAGTATTATTTAGATACAATATTGTTACAAAATATTGTCTATTAGTTGAACTTAGACATTAAGTTCAGTACTATTGTGATTACTTATATTGAATATTTCTAAGTTGAGTAAGTATAATAATTACTCTGAAGCTACTATTGACTATTTTAATCAGTAATTATCAATAATTACTTACAGATAAAAGTCAAAATGCTTACTATAGACCATTTCGTTAAAATTGGTCGGGAATATGGTTATAAATCTCAAGAACTTCGTCAGTTTGCTGAATCAGAACTGGAAAAATATGAAAGCAAAAAGAAAAAAGAGAAAAAAAACTGCATTAAAGAAAGAGGAAGCAGAACGTGAGATGAAGCAAATTGACAAGGAAAATAGACTGAGAGAGATTGCTCAACGTGAAAGAGAAGAGCAAAGAGCAATCGCCAAACAGGAAGAAGAGAATAAATTGAAACGAGAGGAAATTATTTTACAACAAGAAATGGAATTGGCGCGTATTAAATTGGAGACAGCAAGATTACAAGCACAAAGTGCTGATGCAAACCAGAATAATAACGCATAAAATGGATCATCATCCAGCCAACCTAAACATTTCTACAACTTTAAATTACCCACTCTCAACTTGAACGTGGACGACCTTTCATCGTTCCTGTCACGTTTTGAACAGACTTGCAAAACAAACCATTTGCCTGAAGAGTCATGGGTACTCAAGTTAAATGAATTCTTGGTTGGAGAACCATTGACAGCTTCTCAAAATGCTGCCCCATCAATAGCAAATAACTACGGTGCTATTAAGTCCTTGCTTTTACGAAGGTTTCACCTGGACGAGGAACACTGTAGGTTGAAATTTAAGGGAATTTTACCTGAATCTCCAAAAGATTTTGCAGGATTCATTGCGAACATACGCAATACATTTAATAGATGGGTTGAACTGGCAGAAGTCAACAAATCATATGACAAATTAGTTGATTTACTACTACGGGATAAGGTATTATCTTCGGTTAGCCAGCCATTTTTTGCATATTTGCAGGAGCGTAAACCAGGTACTATGGACGAGTTAGAAAAAAATTTCTTTAAACTACTGTTCGGCACATCCGAATGCAACCATTTCTAACTCCTCATTAAGAGAACCTCTACCTGTGGCGTCTAATATGGCCTACAATCACAATAACAAACAAAGACATCACAGTGTAGACAGAAGCAGGTTCCAAAGAAATCACAATGTTAACTTTCAGAAGGGACATAATAATGATTTCAACAATAAAAATGAGTTCAACAGAGGTAGATCACGAGATAGAAATTATTCACCTCAAACAAACTACCACAATGGTCAACATAACACTCATTATAATCGATCACATACTCCCAATAATAATAATAACTGGAATGGTAATAATCATGGCTCGAGACATCGAGATAATAGTTACTAAAGAGGGCGACAAGAAAATTTTAACAATTATACTGGGAATCGATCTCATTCTCGGAGATCATCTGATTACAACCATAATACAGGGGCGGCAGTTACAAATAATACTACCCCTACAGCTCAGGTCCCACTTGACAATAATACAACACAGTCTTCTGCTGCATGTTTTGCTATTAATTATAATGTGGCAAATAGTTGCCAACAATGCAATCTTATTTTTCAGAAGGCGAAAGAAACAGTGCTTAACTGCGGACATATTACACCAGAGGTAGGTCTTGCAGTCAACGATGGAACAGGCCTACTAATTTTTAACAGGGGATTAGTTAATGGATCCGTCGTCTCAGTGCTGAGGGATTCAGGATCCACAACGATTGGTGTACGACAGTCGCTGGTACATCCTAGCTGTGCAACGGGGGAATATGTCCGTTGCATGACTTTTGGTGGAACAATAGAGTTTTACCCCACAGCTATTATTCATGTTAACACACCTTTCTTCACAGGGAACGTAAAAGTATGTATGCTAAAAAAGCCTATAGCTGATTTGATGGTTGGTCGTATACACGGCAGTAAAGATTGTACTCCAGATGAGATTATAGAATGGGAGAAACATAACCTATGCACTGGAAACGCCGTGACGACTAGAGCGCAGACTCAACTCATGGAGAAAGTTGATGATAATAAAATGGATGCAGACAACCAAGAGGAATTTGTAGTCAATTCACCTATTGACAGGGAAACATTTGCAACCAAACAAAAAGAGGATAAATCTTTAAAAAAATTTTTTAAGTTGGTTGATAAAGTTGACAATCTATCCTCAGGTAATAATAACAAACATTGTTTTGTTATTAAAAATGACATATTGATTAGATGTTTTAATGACAAATCACAAATGAAACAACAAGTTATGGTCCCGTATACTTTTAGACGGTACATTCTTCAACATGCACATGACTCACATTGTGCTGGACATATGGGATATACTCGAACACGATCTCGAGTACTGTCTTCATTCTTTTGGCCAGGGGTGTCAAGAGATATTTCGCAGTATGTACGTTCCTGTACTACATGCCAAGAAGTGAAAGCACGTGGAGCTTTTCACACGGCGCCTATTCAGGCTTGCGATATCTCAGTGAGACCTTTTGACAAGATGGCCATAGATATTATTGGTCCATTGCTACCATCGGCCAGAGGACATAGATTCGTCCTTACGTGCATTGATTTGTGCACACGATGGCCAGAAGCTATCCCATTAAAGACCACCACTACCACAGATGTAGCTGATGCACTACATCTCATCTTTTCTAGAATAGGGTTTCCTAGAAAACTTTTATCAGACCATGGGTCACAGTTTATATCTGACACCATGAAGGAAGTTATGAAAACTTGGAACATTGATAGGAATTTAAGTAGTATTTATCATCCGATGAGTAATGGTGCGGTTGAAAGACTTAACCGTACACTTAAACAACTACTACATAAGGTTACTGCTAAGCACCCTCATGACTGGGACAGAGCACTCCCAGCTGTTCTATTTGCTTATCGGGAGGTACCGCATGAACAAACTGGCTTCTCTCCCTTTGAATTAGTTTTTGGTGCTCCCCCAAGAGGTCCTATGGGACTAATAAAAGACTTATTAATTGACGCGGAGATGACTCAGGACACTCAGTCATCTTACGAGTACGTGATTAATCTTCGGAAGAACATTATTGAGTCTTGCCAGTTGGCAACAGCTTCTTCTGAGGCTGCAAAAGCTAAGGCTCGATCTCTACAAAATAGGTCTCGACGATTACGCCAATTATTCCCAGGCGACGAGGCTTATGTGTTACTTCCTCACAATAACAATAAATTATTGATATCTTGGAATGGTCCTTACAAAGTCATTGATAAAATTTCCGACGTTGATTACGTCTTAGATATCAAGGGACACAAAAAGATATTTCATATTAACATGCTCAAGCAATTTCATACACGTCCTGAACACTTACAGTCAATTTTTCATGAACTAGATGACAACACAGTATCCACTTGTCATTATTCTAACTTATCTGTCATCCAGGAAGAAGAATCTTCTTTTCCTGAGGTACAGTTACCGTTACCTGTACCAGTAGTTCAACCTACTGAATCTTGGCGGGATGTAACCATCTCTTCAACGGTTACACCGCAACAGCGTCTACAGATTGCTAATCTATTACAATCTTATCCAGATGTATTGACCGACGTCCCGGGTCGCACATCGGCTATCAGTCATGACATTACTCTCAATGATGATACACCTATTCGTGTACATCCCTATTCTGTTCCTTTACATTTCCTTGCTAAAACTACTAAGGAACTTGAACAGATGTTGTCTCTGGGAATCATTGAGACTAGTAATTCGCCATTCTCTTCTCCATTAGTGATTGTCCGGAAGAAGGACAATAACATTAGACTATGTGTTGATTATAGAAAATTAAATGCTAAGACTATAGTTGACAGCGAACCACATCCACTTATCGACGACTTACTACCACGTCTATCCAACGCAACTATATTTAGTAAGATAGACTTAACTAAAGGTTATTGGCAGATACCACTGACCGAAAAGGCTAAGTACTACACCGCATTTTCCACTCCACAAGGTCTATACCAGTGGAATGTGATGCCTTTTGGGCTTGTTAATGCGCCAGCTACCTTCATTCGCCTGATGCGACAAATTTTATCAGGTAGACCAGACGTTATTACATATATTGACGACATATGCTTGTTTAGTTCGTCGTTTGAGGAACATGTTTCGGGACTTAGATATGTTTTTGACACACTCTAAGGAATTATCATCTAACTGCTAAACCTACAAAGGTGCAAATCGCGTGTAATGAGATAACCTTTTTGGGACATATCATTGGATCGGGATATATCCGAACGTTACCTAGTACAGTCTCCAAAATTCTAAACATAGCAGTTCCTCAGACGAAGAAACAGGTCAGGAGTTTGTTAGGACTTGTTCAATATTACAGTAGATTCATACCAAACTTGTCATCCATCACGGCTGTATTGTCTTCATTGTTAAAAAAAGATATGCCGGTGAAGGTGACATGGACTGGTACATGCAATGAAACTTTCAACAAAATTATAAATTTGTTCTCGCATGAACCAATTTTAAGACTTCCCGATGCTTCCAAAAGATTTTTCTTACGAACAGATGCTAGTAACTACGGCATTGGTGCATGCCTGCTCCAGAACCATGACGGCATTCTACATCCTACCTTATACATTTCAAGAAAGCTAAAGCCTGCAGAAACAAAGTATTCAACAGTCGACAAGGAACTTTTATCTGTGATCTGGGCAATAACCAAACTTGAAAAGTTTTTGCTTGGTGCTCCCTTCACCATACAGACGGACCAACGTGCTGTAGCATCCTTGCGTCGATCGAATCATACAAGCCAGAAACTTGCCAGATATTCAATCATCCTACAGCCATTCGAGTTCTCCATTGAACACATACCTGGCACTGAAAATATTGTCGCTGATGCGTTGTCACGTAATCCTATTGACGACGAATAATCAACATTGACATTCCTTAAACATATCAACTATAAAGGAACTAACCTTGCCTTCAATTTAAACTTTATATACACTATATGCATCACAGAATTGAACTAAAAGACAATCAAGGTATATATACTGACATTCGAACTTCGTCTAATGTCCATACACGATATACGAATATCATTGAACAATCATGGAACAATATCTGACGACAAGTCGAACTTATTATCCTAGGTGCACTTAATTCTTGGATGCTAGGATAAATGACATTTCTTTCCAACGTAAACGTTTGAACATTTTTGCCTAAAAGAATTCATCAGGATCAAGACTACGGATGGATCATCATATCCTATACTAATTAATTAGTTAACTTAACTTCTTAATTGAATTATTATCAATAAAATGAAATGTGAGAAAAAAATGAAATGAAAGAACAAAAAAAAAAGAGAACGAAACATAAAAAGAAGAAATTATGAAAAGAGAAAATAAATCTCACACAAGTAGTAGATTAATATTTTTGTTAATGTACCTATACATTATTTAGTTAGTTAAATTAGATAG
>JAMPIV010010611.1:0-117500 GCA_024509875.1 Oreohelix idahoensis
CTGCTAGCGTCCGTCCTTAATACAAATTCCTGTGTGATATCGGGTAGTGTAAGGATGGGTTTGCTGGTGAGTTTTTCTTTTAGCTCTGTGTAAGCTTTTTCACAATCAGCATTCCATTGGATTTTGTCAGGCTGTCCTTTCTTAGTTAAGTTAGTTAATGGTGCACACAGAGAGTTAAAGTGGGGTATGTACTTCTGATAGAACCCACATAATGACACGAATGATCTCACATCTTTCTTCGTTTGAGGTCTGGGTGCCTTCTTTAACTTCTCTATATTCTTTGGGTCAGGAGACATATGACCTGTAGAAATAGTGTGACCTAAGAATTCCAACTCCTTACAACCGATATAGCACTTGGTTGGACGTGCAGTCAATCCAGTGGCTCTCAGTCTGTCAAACAACATGGAGAGCGCTACTATATGCTCTTCAAATGTGTTTGTAGCAACAAGAATGTCATCCATAAAGTTAGTGATATGGGGATTTTGTAGAGGTTCCAATAATTTCCTCATCATTCTTGAAAAGATACTGGGAGAATTTTTTCAGCCCAAAGGGTAGTACATTAAACTCGTAGTGTCCGTCTGATGTACTAAATGCCAGCATTTTCCTAACTTCTGGTTTCACTGGTATTTGGTAGTATCCCTTGCTTAGATCTACCTTCGATAAATACCTAGCCTTACTCAGTGTAGAGAACAGCTGGTTGGTGTCAGGTAATGGGTCCACCTGAGATTCTGTGATCGCATTAAGCTTCCGGTAGTCAATACATAACCTGTGTTCACCACTCGGTTTTCTCAATAGCACCACACTTGAGCTATAGGGAGAGTCTGACTTCGAGATAATTTTCTCCTTCAACAGATAATCAACTTCCTCCCTTAGTGCTTGGGCTTTCGCATAGGGTATAGGGTATGTTCTCATGCATACTGGGGTAGGGTCGGTAACCTTCATGTCGTACTCTAACAGATTCGTACGACCTGGCTTATCTGTGAGCACATCAGCATGGGTTTCCAACACTTTCTGAACCCTCTTCTTCTGCTCTGGAGTTAAATGTTCACTAATATTTACTTGAACATAATCCTCTGTAGTTGTGAGTGGATACTCCATAGAGTGAAGTGGTTCACCGTGCATTTCTGTTGCAATGGCTAGGGTCATAATATGTGCAACTTCTGATGATTCCTTGTCATAGTATTTTTTAAGAAGATTGACATGATATACCTTCTCCTTTCCTTTCTTGTCAATCTTATAATTGGTCCTGGAAAGTTTCTCCAGTATGACATAGGGTCCCTGCCATCCAATCTGCAATTTATTATTGCTGCTTG
Organism: Oreohelix idahoensis; assembly: GCA_024509875.1. NCBI lineage: Eukaryota > Metazoa > Mollusca > Gastropoda > Stylommatophora > Oreohelicidae > Oreohelix > Oreohelix idahoensis. The sequence goes on from JAMPIV010010611.1 coordinate 1,314, forward strand.
GCAACAGTAATAACACCTTTTCACCCACCTCCAGTTCCCTATCCTTTGCTTTTTTGTTGTAGTACGCAGCATGCTTCCTCCTGGCCTGTCTTAAGTTATCATTGGCCAGTTTCCAACCTGCTTTCAATCGAGATGTCAACTCGTTGACGTACTGGTATGAGGAAGTCACTGTTTCCTCTGCCTTTTCATCAGTCCATGTCCGCAGCAATGCTTCCAGTGGACCTTTTATTGGTCTTCCAAACAACAATGTAGCTGGAGCCAATCCAGTTGAATTGTGGGGTACTTCCCTATATGCAAATAGTGCAGCGGGTAAGTATGTATCCCAAGTATCAGGTTTTTCACTCGCCAGCTTTCTAAGGATTGAAATTAGCGTACCATTGAACCGCTCTACTTGACCGTTCCCTTGGGCATGGTAGGGACTACAATGATAGTGCCTGGCTTGAAATATCCTGAATACTTCTTGTGTTAGCTTTCCCTTAAACTGAGACCCATTGTCAGTCAATATCTGATGCGGGAAACCTAATCGGGTAAATATTGTCAACAGGGCCTCTGCCACGTGCTTTGAATCTATAGCTGACATGGCCACTGCTTCTCCCCACATAGAGCAAGTATCAACCAAGGTTAAGATGTAAGCATTTCTCTTCTTGGTCCTAGTGAGGGGTCCAACAATATCTACTGCAACACGTTCAAAAGGGGTTCCCATAATAGGCATTTCTCCCAGTGTTGCTGGTGCAGTCCTATGCTTAGGAGCTACTCTTTGGCATTCTGGACAGGATCTTACATATCTTTTTATGTCCTCTGTAATTCCTGGCCAAAAGTAGTGACAGGCTATCCTTTGTCCAGTGGCCCCTATTCCCATATGTCCACTGAAGGGTATAGCATGTCCTAGCGTCATAACCTTCTCCCTGTAAGATTTTGGCACTACAAGCTGTCCATGCCCTTTAGGTCCTGTTCCAGCTTTTCTGTATAGTAGGCCATTCTTCATATACAAGTCTCCTTTCTCTGGAGGGTTATGTGCTTTAGGCAATTTGCCAAAACAAGGCTTCAATGTGCTGTCTGCTGCTTGAGCCTTTTTCATCTCTTCTGGATGAGTATTGATAGGATTTTCCTCCATTTTCCTGGAGCTTTCCCTGGTCTGGACTGTTGCCATAACTACAGGTTTTATAGGTTCTCCAAGGAAAACATACCTACACCCCAAAATCAAAGGGTAAATAGGGTCGTCCATCACTGCTGCTTTGATTTCTCCTTCCACATAGCGAGATCTTATGTTGATTCGGCTATGGGTAATGTCATGGTTCTTGCTCCCTTGATCGGTCCTCTGATTTCCACTGTTTCTGTGGTTATCTGGTCAGGACTCACTAGAGAAGAGCACACAACTGAATCAAAGTCCAATCCTGTGTCATATAAACACAGTACTTGAGTGCCATTCACGGTCACTTCCTCACAGACAGGGGGATGATGGAAGTCTTTCTGACTTACTGCCATTTCCTTCCTTCCCTGATTCCCTGTTGTAAGACATGCAGCATGATGAGGAGGATTCTTCCTTCTGCAGTCCGCAGTATTGTGGTTACTCATTAGACAAGTTTTACACCACTTTTTTCCTTCCTTCCGGTAAGGTGTCTTATCCGATCTTAGAGGGTTTTTGTCCTTTTGGTCAAATCTTTGTTTGTTCCTTGTGGTATGGTCCTTTTGTTCATATTTGGTATAGTTTTGTGATGATTTGAAGTTTTCACCCTGCTTCTTCTTATTTCCTAATAATTCTGCCTGAGCTGCTTGATATCTCTCAGCAACAGTTACAATATCTTCCAATCTCTCTGCTCCTTGTTCCATGATAAACTTCCTCATTTCTTGAGGCATGGACTCTTTCACTTGCTCCATCATTATCATTTCTTTCAGATCCTGACACTTTCCCTAAACTACTCCATTTTTTCCAAATAGGTTTCCAATCTAGCAGAGAATTGGTGATAGTTTTCTCCTGGAAGAAGTTTAGCTGTTCGGAATTTCTTTCTATATGATTCTGAGTTCTTTTCATATCTCACAAGCAGTGCCTGCTTCAGGATTTCATAATCTTCCTGGTCATCTCTTGAGAGCTTCAAATACACATCGTAGGCCACACCTCTCAATCCCTGAGATAGTTTAAGACTCCATTTTTCTTTCACTAAGCCATAGGTAGTGGCTAGTCTTTCGTATCTATCCAGGTACGACTCGATGGCGTCTTCTTTCTCAACAAATGGGTCCAGATGAAAATTCATGGCCCCACTTGAGGTGCTCTGGCTGGAGCTACTCTCAGAGTGAGGTGAGCTACCACCATTATTGCCAGTATTTGCCTGAATTTCAAGCTCTTTTAATCTCAACTGATGGTCTCTCTCTGCTTGTAATTTCCTTTCCTCAGCTTTCTAACCTTTTTTTAGTTTCTCTTTCAGCTTCCAGTCTTTTGTCTTCTCTCAGCTTCCAGTCTTTTGTCTTCTCTCTCAGCTTCCAGTCTTTTGTCTTCTCTCAGCTCAGCTTCAGCTTGCAAGTCTTTCTTCAGCTTCTCTTTCTTTGCTTCTCTATCAGCCTCTAATTTATTTGCTTCAGTCTCTAATTGCAACTTTCTTTCTTCCCTATCCATGTGTTTGTCCACTTCTGTTGTGACATACTGAGTGAGAGCATCACCTGTCAAATTTAATTCCTTACCCATCTGCATGATCGCAGTTCTGAACTTCACTAGATCAGCCATGGCGTTACTTAGATAGGGTATGTATATTTACTATAACCAATTATTGTAATTAAACTTAATTAATTTAAATGAACAAAAAATTTCCGTGCAACTTTGTGAGCATCAACTATTTACTGAGTACTAAATGGTACTCCTCCTAAGAAAGTAATTTTTAAAAAAAATCCTATAATGATTTCCTCAAAAATAAATTTTCCTTATGTTACCTATGGGTGGCACAAGTTAGAGTGTAGATAGATGAATAGACTAAGTATGGCTCAAGATATACAGAAATATCCCAGGAACGAGCCCCCAGTGTGGCGAGAGGTTTTTATTGGCTCTAGGATCAGTATAGTACTGACAATTACAGAAATAGAATTTCTGCAGAAAATGGTGAAGTCCCAGTGTCTGAGAGAACTACTGGTATCACAAATTAGTTACGGCTGTGAATGTTCTGATCTCGAAACAATAGTAGAGAGGAGACCGACATAAAGCGCCACCTCCGCTGTGTAACTAACTGTGATATTAAAAAACAAGGAAACAGATTTTCCTTAACAAAGATAAAATTGACAAGTTGTTCAAAATACAATTTCCCTAGTTTTTATTTAGTATATACACTATCTACTCTTGTGCTGAAAGGTGAATGTTGAAAAAAATGGAATGTAATGGATTTGTAAGTTTACAATATGATTTACAAATATATATTTATATATATATATATATTATTACAACAAGTTTTCCAATTATAGGAACAAAAATTATATCAGCTGTGCTGTTAATTAATTATAGTACATATCAGCTGTGCTGTTAATTAAGGATATAACACTTCTCAGCTATGCTGTTAATTTTGTCTCTTGCTATGTTAAGTCACTTTCTCATCACTGACAGTTTCTATGCTCACAATGCTGACAGAAATGGTACGAATGTGTACTCATCTCTTAAAACGTTCTGTTCTCCTTAGTTTGGTTCACACAACTCCTGCTGAGGCTCGTTACTTTAGCCCACCCAAGACTGAGGGGGACTAAAGATGTAGCTTCTGTACAATCTCTATGCTCCTGCGAAGTTCCAGGCAGCGGGATTGACTCGAACATACGACCTCAGGTTTTTTTTAGGACACAAATAAACCTGTAACAAAGCAAAAATAGGGGCTAATTTCTGTCCTCAAGCCCACCTATTTCTAGTGTGAGTGAAATGAGCGTGTCTCAGATGTATGCATGTAGGATGAATGACAACATGGCTCAGTATGATTTAGCAATAGCGAGACAAGACAGGTGTCTACTTGCAAAGCATTCTTTCTGATAAACTAATACATGGATACATTCAATAATATAGATTCAATACATGAATACATTTAATACATGAATACATCCCATAATATAAATCAATACATGAATAAATCCAATAATATGTACACCTAGGTGTGATACAACAATGTCCTTCCCCCTATACTATACCACGCCCTCTCTGACAAGTGCTATACTAGCTGGTAACATATATCCTAATAATATTGTTATGATCTATATGATAGGAGTATATGAGACGAGGACTGTTTGGTGATATATCAGGTGGGAGTTATAGGAGACAATAGATTGGAGTTAGATGCGACAATAGATTGAGTCCTGACAAGGACTGTTTTGGTTATATTGCAGTTGGTCTTATCTGAGACAATAGATTGAAGTTATAGACTGACAATAGATTGAGTCCTAACAAGGACTGTTATGGTTATATTTGCAGTCGGAGTTAGATGAGACAATAGATTGAGTCCTAACAAGGACTGTTTTGGTTATATTGCAGAGTTTGAGACAATAGTTGAGTCCTAACAAGGACTGTTTTTGGTTATAGACAATGAGATTGAGTTATAGGAGACAAGAGATATGAGTCCTATTAGTCCATGTCTATCCAATCATAATAGGAAATACAATCATATACTTAATTCCCCCAAGATACAATCAGTAACCTGATAGGTAGTATAATGACACACAACAAATACCAATTATATACCAAAGGCCTATTTTTCTAAAGGTTAAAATATATTTACCCTCCTAAGATTTAAAACTGGCCAGGTTTTGACGCGACTTAGTGAAGTAGGTTGCAGGTCGATGCCCTCAGGTAAGCAATAAATCAAGTGACAGGTTCTTCCTCTTCAGTCGGTCGTATCTCTGGCTTCGTTTTGGTGTTGCGTGTTTAGCATAAAATTCCGCCCTATTATATAGGCAAGTAAATACTTGAGGAAAGCTTTCGGTTGGTTCCTGGCGGAGCAAGTTGATTGGTTTCCTCCGGTTTCGTCTCAAGCGCTGTACAGCCTAATTTTATTCAGTTTCTAGCCGCCATCTTGCGTGAACAGTATAATTTATTCTGTCTCAGAGACTGGTGAACGGTGCAAGTTGATTGGTTGAAGCAAATCTGTATCTCGACATAGTGATTAACAAAGTAGTGGGTTACACTTCGTTTCACGACATAGCCCCCTCCTTTCCTAGCTGTGACTTGTCATAGCTGACGTGTAAACCCCTGCTGTGGTTAATCCTTTTGCGTCTGTCCTTCCAGAGTACTAGGGTGTCGACTTAAAAAATCAGCTCCTACATTGTCTCTTCCCGGAATGTAATTCACGGTAAAGGAATAAGGCGCCAGAAGCAGACTCCACCTTAACAATCTCGAATTTAGCTTTTTAGATGCAGCCAAGAATGTTAAAGGTTGGTGATCGCTTTGGACAATGAAGTGTGTCCCATACAGATAAGGTGAAAATTTGTTGATGGACCAAATTAGAGCTAAACATTCTTTCTCTATGGTCGAGTAGTTCAACTCAGCTGCATTCAGCTTCCTACTGGCGTAGGCGACTGGTAAAAGTTCCTCCGGCTGGGCTTTTGATTTCTGCAAGAGAGTTGCACCAATACCTATACTGCTAGCGTCCGTCCTTAATACAAATTCCTGTGTGATATCGGGTAGTGTAAGGATGGGTTTGCTGGTGAGTTTTTCTTTTAGCTCTGTGTAAGCTTTTTCACAATCAGCATTCCATTGGATTTTGTCAGGCTGTCCTTTCTTAGTTAAGTTAGTTAATGGTGCACACAGAGAGTTAAAGTGGGGTATGTACTTCTGATAGAACCCACATAATGACACGAATGATCTCACATCTTTCTTCGTTTGAGGTCTGGGTGCCTTCTTTAACTTCTCTATATTCTTTGGGTCAGGAGACATATGACCTGTAGAAATAGTGTGACCTAAGAATTCCAACTCCTTACAACCGATATAGCACTTGGTTGGACGTGCAGTCAATCCAGTGGCTCTCAGTCTGTCAAACAACATGGAGAGCGCTACTATATGCTCTTCAAATGTGTTTGTAGCAACAAGAATGTCATCCATAAAGTTAGTGATATGGGGATTTTGTAGAGGTTCCAATAATTTCCTCATCATTCTTGAAAAGATACTGGGAGCATTTTTCAGCCCAAAGGGTAGTACATTAAACTCGTAGTGTCCGTCCGATGTACTAAATGCCAGCATTTTCCTAACTTCTGGTTTCACTGGTATTTGGTAGTATCCCTTGCTTAGATCTACCTTCGATAAATACCTAGCCTTACTCAGTGTAGAGAACAGCTGGTTGGTGTCAGGTAATGGGTCCACCTGAGATTCTGTGATCGCATTAAGCTTCCGGTAGTCAATACATAACCTGTGTTCACCACTCGGTTTTCTCAATAGCACCACACTTGAGCTATAGGGAGAGTCTGACTTCGAGATAATTTTCTCCTTCAACAGATAATCAACTTCCTCCCTTAGTGCTTGGGCTTTCGCATAGGGTATAGGGTATGTTCTCATGCATACTGGGGTAGGGTCGGTAACCTTCATGTCGTACTCTAACAGATTCGTACGACCTGGCTTATCTGTGAGCACATCAGCATGGGTTTCCAACACTTTCTGAACCCTCTCTTCTGCTCTGGAGTTAAATGTTCACTAATATTTACTTGAACATAATCCTCTGTAGTTGTGAGTGGATACTCCATAGAGTGAAGTGGTTCACCGTGCATTTCTGTTGCAATGGCTAGGGTCATAATATGTGCAACTTCTGATGATTCCTTGTCATAGTATTTTTTAAGAAGATTGACATGATATACCTTCTCCTTTCCTTTCTTGTCAATCTTATAATTGGTCCTGGAAAGTTTCTCCAGTATGACATAGGGTCCCTGCCATCCAATCTGCAATTTATTATTGCTGCTTGGCAACAGTAATAACACCTTTTCACCCACCTCCAGTTCCCTATCCTTTGCTTTTTTGTTGTAGTACGCAGCATGCTTCCTCCTGGCCTGTCTTAAGTTATCATTGGCCAGTTTCCAACCTGCTTTCAATCGAGATGTCAACTCGTTGACGTACTGGTATGAGGAAGTCACTGTTTCCTCTGCCTTTTCATCAGTCCATGTCCGCAGCAATGCTTCCAGTGGACCTTTTATTGGTCTTCCAAACAACAATGTAGCTGGAGCCAATCCAGTTGAGTTGTGGGGTACTTCCCTATATGCAAATAGTGCAGCGGGTAAGTATGTATCCCAAGTATCAGGTTTTTCACTCGCCAGCTTTCTAAGGATTGAAATTAGCGTACCATTGAACCGCTCTACTTGACCGTTCCCTTGGGCATGGTAGGGACTACAATGATAGTGCCTGGCTTGAAATATCCTGAATACTTCTTGTGTTAGCTTTCCCTTAAACTGAGACCCATTGTCAGTCAATATCTGATGCGGGAAACCTAATCGGGTAAATATTGTCAACAGGGCCTCTGCCACGTGCTTTGAATCTATAGCTGACATGGCCACTGCTTCTCCCCACATAGAGCAAGTATCAACCAAGGTTAAGATGTAAGCATTTCTCTTCTTGGTCCTAGTGAGGGGTCCAACAATATCTACTGCAACACGTTCAAAAGGGGTTCCCATAATAGGCATTTCTCCCAGTGTTGCTGGTGCAGTCCTATGCTTAGGAGCTACTCTTTGGCATTCTGGACAGGATCTTACATATCTTTTTATGTCCTCTGTAATTCCTGGCCAAAAGTAGTGACAGGCTATCCTTTGTCCAGTGGCCCCTATTCCCATATGTCCACTGAAGGGTATAGCATGTCCTAGCGTCATAACCTTCTCCCTGTAAGATTTTGGCACTACAAGCTGTCCATGCCCTTTAGGTCCTGTTCCAGCTTTTCTGTATAGTAGGCCATTCTTCATATATAAGTCTCCTTTCTCGGGAGGGTTATGTGCTTTAGGCAATTTGCCAAAACAAGGCTTCAATGTGCTGTCCGCTGCTTGAGCCTTTTTCATCTCTTCTGGATGAGTATTGATAGGATTTTCCTCCATTTTCCTGGAGCTTTCCCTGGTCTGGACTGTTGCCATAACTACAGGTTTTATAGGTTCTCCAAGGAAAACATACCTACACCCCAAAATCAAAGGGTAAATAGGGTCGTCCATCACTGCTGCTTTGATTTCTCCTTCCACATAGCGAGATCTTATGTTGATTCGGGCTATGGGTAATGTCATGGTTCTTGCTCCCTTGATCGGTCCTCTGATTTCCACTGTTTCTGTGGTTATCTGGTCAGGACTCACTAGAGAAGAGCACACAACTGAATCAAAGTCCAATCCTGTGTCATATAAACACAGTACTTGAGTGCCATTCACGGTCACTTCCTCACAGACAGGGGGATGATGGAAGTCTTTCTGACTTACTGCCATTTCCTTCCTTCCCTGATTCCCTGTTGTAAGACATGCAGCATGATGAGGAGGATTCTTCCTTCTGCAGTCCGCAGTATTGTGGTTACTCATTAGACAAGTTTTACACCACTTTCCTTCCTTCCGGTAAGGTGTCTTATCCGATCTTAGAGGGTTTTTGTCCTTTTGGTCAAATCTTTGTTTGTTCCTTGTGGTATGGTCCTTTTGTTCATATTTGGTATAGTTTTTTTGATGATTTGAAGTTTTCACCCTGCTTCTTCTTATTTCCTAATAATTCTGCCTGAGCTGCTTGATATCTCTCAGCAACAGTTACAATATCTTCCAATCTCTCTGCTCCTTGTTCCATGATAAACTTCCTCATTTCTTGAGGCATGGACTCTTTCACTTGCTCCATCATTATCATTTCTTTCAGATCCTGACACTTTCCCTAAACTACTCCATTTTTCCAAATAGGTTTCCAATCTAGCAGAGAATTGGTGATAGTTTTCTCCTGGAAGAAGTTTAGCTGTTCGGAATTTCTTTCTATATGATTCTGAGTTCTTTTCATATCTCACAAGCAGTGCCTGCTTCAGGATTTCATAATCTTCCTGGTCATCTCTTGAGAGCTTCAAATACACATCGTAGGCCACACCTCTCAATCCCTGAGATAGTTTAAGACTCCATTTTTCTTTCACTAAGCCATAGGTAGTGGCTAGTCTTTCGTATCTATCCAGGTACGACTCGATGGCATCTTCTTTCTCAACAAATGGGTCCAGATGAAAATTCATGGCCCCACTTGAGGTGCTCTGGCTGGAGCTACTCTCAGAGTGAGGTGAGCTACCACCATTATTGCCAGTATTTGCCTGAATTTCAAGCTCTTTTAATCTCAACTGATGGTCTCTCTCTGCTTGTAATTTCCTTTCCTCAGCTTCTAACCTTTTAGTTTTCTCTTTCAGCTTCCAGTCTTTTGTCTTCTCTCAGTCTGAGTCTTCTTCAGCTTCCAGTCTTTTGTCTTCTCTCTCAGCTTCCAGTCTTTTGTCTTCTCTCTCAGCTTCCAGTCTTTTGACTTCTCTTTCTCTTGCAACCGCCTTTCTTTCAGCTTCTAATTTCTTTGCTTTCTATGCTTCTAATTTCCTTGCTTCAGTCTCTAATTGCAACTTTCTTTCTTCCCTATCCATGTGTTTGTCCACTTCTGTTGTGACATACTGAGTGAGAGCATCACCTGTCAAATTTAATTCCTTACCCATCTGCATGATCGCAGTTCTGAACTTCACTAGATCAGCCATGGCGTTACTTAGATAGGGTATGTATATTTACTATAACCCAATTATTGTAATTAAACTTAATTAATTTAAATGAACAAAAAATTTCCGTGCAACTTTGTGAGCATCAACTATTTACTGAGTACTAAATGGTACTCCTCCTAAGAAAATAATTTTGTAAAAATCCTATAATGATTTTTTTTTTTTTTTTTTTTAAAAAAAATTATTTTCTTATGTTACCTATGGGTGGCACAAGATAGAGTGTAGATAGATGAATAGACTAAGTATGGCTCAAGATATACAGAAATATCCCAGGAACGAGCCCCCAGTGTGGCGAGAGGTTTTATTTGGCTGTAGGATCAGTATAGTACTGAAAATTACAGAAATAGAATTTCTGCAGAAAATGGTGAAGTCCCAGTGTCTGAGAGAACTACTGGTATCACAAATTAGTTACGGCTGTGAATGTTCTGATCTCGAAACAATAGTAGAGAGGAGACCGACATAAAGCGCCACCTCCGCTGTGTAACTAACTGTGATATTAAAAAAACAAGGAAACAGATTTTACTTAACACTGATAAAATTGACAAGTCGTTCAAATACAATTTCCTTATTATTTATTTAGTATATACACTATCTACTCTTGTGCTGAAAGGTGAATGTTGAAAAATGGAATGTAATGGATTTGTAAGTTTACATATGATTTACAAATATTATATATATATATATTTATATTTATATAGACAACAAGTTTTCCAATTATAGGAACAAAAATTATATCAGCTGTGCTGTTAATTAATTATAGTACATGGATCAGCTGTGCTGTTAATTAAGGATATAACACTTCTCAGCTATGCTGTTAATTTTGTCTCTTGCTATGTTAAGTCACTTTCTCATCACTGACAGTTTCTATGCTCACAATGCTGACAGAAATGGTACGAATGTGTACTCATCTCTTAAAACGTTCTGTTCTCCTTAGTTTGGTTCACACCACTCCTGCTGAGGCTCGTTACTTTAGCCCACCCAAGACTGAGGGGGACTAAAGATGTAGCTTCTGTACAATCTCTATGCTCCTGAGAAGTTCCAGGCAGCGGGATTGACTCGAACATACGACCTCAGGTTTTTTTGGACACAAATAAACCTGTAACAAAGCAAAAATAGGGGCTAATTTCTGTCCTCAAGCCCACCTATTTCTAGTGTGAGTGAAATGAGCGTGTCTCAGATGTATGCATGTAGGATGAATGACAACATGGCTCAGTATGATTTAGCAATAGCGAGACAAGACAGGTGTCTACTTGCAAAGCATTCTTTCTGATAAACTAATACATGGATACATTCAATAATATAGATTCAATACATGAATACATTTAATACATGAATACATCCCATAATATAAATCAATACATGAATAAATCCAATAATATGTACACCTAGGTGTGATACAATAATGTCCTTCCCCCTATACTATACCACGCCCTCTCTGACAAGTGCTATACTAGCTGGTAACATATATCCTAATAATATTGTTATGATCTATATGATAGGAGTATATGAGACGAGGACTGTTTGGTGATATATCAGGTGGGAGTTATAGGAGACAATAGATTGGAGTTAGATGCGACAATAGATTGAGTCCTGACAAGGACTGTTTTGGTTATATTGCAGTTGGTCTTATCTGAGACAATAGATTGAAGTTATAGACTGACAATAGATTGAGTCCTAACAAGGACTGTTATGGTTATATTTGCAGTTGGTTAGATGAGACAATAGATTGAGTCCTAATAGTTTTTGGTTAATTGAGACAATAGATTGGAGTTAGATGAGACAATAGATTGAGTCCTAACAAGGACTGTTTTGGTTATATTGCAGTTGGAGTTAGATGAGACAATAGATTGAGTTATAGGAGACAATAGATTGTTTTGGTATGAGTCCTATTAGTCTTCGTCTATTCAATCATAATAGGAAATACAATCATTATACTTAATTCCCCCAAGATACAATCAGTAACCTGATAGGTAGTATAAATGACACACAACAAATACCAACGGTTATCGTATTTTTCTAAAGGTTATCGCAAATATATTTACCCTCCTAAGATTTTAAACTGGCCAGGTTTTGACGCGACTTAGCGAAGTAGGTTGCAGGTCGATGCCCTCAGGTAAGCAATAAATCACAGTGACAGGTTCTTCCTCTTCAGTCGGTCGGTCTGGCTTCGTTTTTGGTGTTGCGTGTTTAGCATAAAATCCGCCCGATTATATAGGCAAGTAAATACTTGAGGAAAGCTTTCGGTTGGTTCCTGGCGGAGCAAGTTGATTGGTTTCCTCCGGTTTAGTCTCAAGCGCTGTACAGCCTAATTTTATTCAGTTTAAATCCGCCATCTTGCGTGAACATGATGGCCGTTAATTTATTCTGTCTCAGAGACTGGTGAACGGTGCAAGTTGATTGGTTGAAGCAAATCTGTATCTCGACATAGTGATTAACAAAGTAGTGGGTTACACTTCGTTTCACGACATAGCCCCCTCCTTTCCTAGCTGTGACTTGTCATAGCTGACGTGTAAACCCCTGCTGTGGTTAATCGTTTTGCGTCTGTCCTTCCAGAGTACTAGGGTGTCGACTTAAAAAAATCAGCTCCTACATTGTCTCTTCCCGGAATGTAATTCACGGTAAAGGAATAAGGCGCCAGAAGCAGACTCCACCTTAACAATCTCGAATTTAGCTTTTTAGATGCAGCCAAGAATGTTAAAGGTTGGTGATCGCTTTGGACAATGAAGTGTGTCCCATACAGATAAGGTGAAAATTTGTTGATGGACCAAATTAGAGCTAAACATTCTTTCTCTATGGTCGAGTAGTTCAACTCAGCTGCATTCAGCTTCCTACTGGCGTAGGCGACTGGTAAAAGTTCCTCCGGCTGGGCTTTTGATTTCTGCAAGAGAGTTGCACCAATCCCTATACTGCTAGCGTCCGTCCTTAATACAAATTCCTGTGTGATATCGGGTAGTGTAAGGATGGGTTTGCTGGTGAGTTTTTCTTTTAGCTCTGTGTAAGCTTTTTCACAATCAGCATTCCATTGGATTTTGTCAGGCTGTCCTTTCTTAGTTAAGTTAGTTAGTTAATGGTGCACACAGAGAGTTAAAGTGGGGTATGTACTTCTGATAGAACCCACATAATGACACGAATGATCTCACATCTTTCTTCGTTTGAGGTCTGGGTGCCTTCTTTAACTTCTCTATATTCTTTGGGTCAGGAGACATATGACCTGTAGAAATAGTGTGACCTAAGAATTCCAACTCCTTACAACCGATATAGCACTTGGTTGGACGTGCAGTCAATCCAGTGGCTCTCAGTCTGTCAAACAACATGGAGAGCGCTACTATATGCTCTTCAAATGTGTTTGTAGCAACAAGAATGTCATCCATAAAGTTAGTGATATGGGGATTTTGTAGAGGTTCCAATAATTTCCTCATCATTCTTGAAAAGATACTGGGAGCATTTTTCAGCCCAAAGGGTAGTACATTAAACTCGTAGTGTCCGTCCGATGTACTAAATGCCAGCATTTTCCTAACTTCTGGTTTCACTGGTATTTGGTAGTATCCCTTGCTTAGATCTACCTTCGATAAATACCTAGCCTTACTCAGTGTAGAGAACAGCTGGTTGGTGTCAGGTAATGGGTCCACCTGAGATTCTGTGATCGCATTAAGCTTCCGGTAGTCAATACATAACCTGTGTTCACCACTCGGTTTTCTCAATAGCACCACACTTGAGCTATAGGGAGAGTCTGACTTCGAGATAATTTTCTCCTTCAACAGATAATCAACTTCCTCCCTTAGTGCTTGGGCTTTCGCATAGGGTATAGGGTATGTTCTCATGCATACTGGGGTAGGGTCGGTAACCTTCATGTCGTACTCTAACAGATTCGTACGACCTGGCTTATCTGTGAGCACATCAGCATGGGTTTCCAACACTTTCTGAACCCTCTTCTTCTGCTCTGGAGTTAAATGTTCACTAATATTTACTTGAACATAATCCTCTGTAGTTGTGAGTGGATACTCCATAGAGTGAAGTGGTTCACCGTGCATTTCTGTTGCAATGGCTAGGGTCATAATATGTGCAACTTCTGATGATTCCTTGTCATAGTATTTTTTAAGAAGATTGACATGATATACCTTCTCCTTTCCTTTCTTGTCAATCTTATAATTGGTCCTGGAAAGTTTCTCCAGTATGACATAGGGTCCCTGCCATCCAATCTGCAATTTATTATTGCTGCTTGGCAACAGTAATAACACCTTTTCACCCACCTCCAGTTCCCTATCCTTTGCTTTTTTGTTGTAGTACGCAGCATGCTTCCTCCTGGCCTGTCTTAAGTTATCATTGGCCAGTTTCCAACCTGCTTTCAATCGAGATGTCAACTCGTTGACGTACTGGTATGCGGAAGTCACTGTTTCCTCTGCCTTTTCATCAGTCCATGTCCGCAGCAATGCTTCCAGTGGACCTTTTATTGGTCTTCCAAACAACAATGTAGCTGGAGCCAATCCAGTTGAATTGTGGGGTACTTCCCTATATGCAAATAGTGCAGCGGGTAAGTATGTATCCCAAGTATCAGGTTTTTCACTCGCCAGCTTTCTAAGGATTGAAATTAGCGTACCATTGAACCGCTCTACTTGACCGTTCCCTTGGGCATGGTAGGGACTACAATGATAGTGCCTGGCTTGAAATATCCTGAATACTTCTTGTGTTAGCTTTCCCTTAAACTGAGACCCATTGTCAGTCAATATCTGATGCGGGAAACCTAATCGGGTAAATATTGTCAACAGGGCCTCTGCCACGTGCTTTGAATCTATAGCTGACATGGCCACTGCTTCTCCCCACATAGAGCAAGTATCAACCAAGGTTAAGATGTAAGCATTTCTCTTCTTGGTCCTAGTGAGGGGTCCAACAATATCTACTGCAACACGTTCAAAAGGGGTTCCCATAATAGGCATTTCTCCCAGTGTTGCTGGTGCAGTCCTATGCTTAGGAGCTACTCTTTGGCATTCTGGACAGGATCTTACATATCTTTTTATGTCCTCTGTAATTCCTGGCCAAAAGTAGTGACAGGCTATCCTTTGTCCAGTGGCCCCTATTCCCATATGTCCACTGAAGGGTATAGCATGTCCTAGCGTCATAACCTTCTCCCTGTAAGATTTTGGCACTACAAGCTGTCCATGCCCTTTAGGTCCTGTTCCAGCTTTTCTGTATAGTAGGCCATTCTTCATATATAAGTCTCCTTTCTCTGGAGGGTTATGTGCTTTAGGCAATTTGCCGAAACAAGGCTTCAATGTGCTGTCCGCTGCTTGAGCCTTTTTCATCTCTTCTGGATGAGTATTGATAGGATTTTCCTCCATTTTCCTGGAGCTTTCCCTGGTCTGGACTGTTGCCATAACTACAGGTTTTATAGGTTCTCCAAGGAAAACATACCTACACCCCAAAATCAAAGGGTAAATAGGGTCGTCCATCACTGCTGCTTTGATTTCTCCTTCCACATAGCGAGATCTTATGTTGATTCGGGCTATGGGTAATGTCATGGTTCTTGCTCCCTTGATCGGTCCTCTGATTTCCACTGTTTCTGTGGTTATCTGGTCAGGACTCACTAGAGAAGAGCACACAACTGAATCAAAGTCCAATCCTGTGTCATATAAACACAGTACTTGAGTGCCATTCACGGTCACTTCCTCACAGACAGGGGGATGATGGAAGTCTTTCTGACTTACTGCCATTTCCTTCCTTCCCTGATTCCCTGTTGTAAGACATGCAGCATGATGAGGAGGATTCTTCCTTCTGCAGTCCGCAGTATTGTGGTTACTCATTAGACAAGTTTTACACCACTTTCCTTCCTTCCGGTAAGGTGTCTTATCCGATCTTAGAGGGTTTTTGTCCTTTTGGTCAAATCTTTGTTTGTTCCTTGTGGTATGGTCCTTTTGTTCATATTTGGTATAGTTTTTGTGATGATTTGAAGTTTTCACCCTGCTTCTTCTTATTTCCTAATAATTCTGCCTGAGCTGCTTGATATCTCTCAGCAACAGTTACAATATCTTCCAATCTCTCTGCTCCTTGTTCCATGATAAACTTCCTCATTTCTTGAGGCATGGACTCTTTCACTTGCTCCATCATTATCATTTCTTTCAGATCCTGACACTTCCCTAAACTACTCCATTTTTCCAAATAGGTTTCCAATCTAGCAGAGAATTGGTGATAGTTTTCTCCTGGAAGAAGTTTAGCTGTTCGGAATTTCTTTCTATATGATTCTGAGTTCTTTTCATATCTCACAAGCAGTGCCTGCTTCAGGATTTCATAATCTTCCTGGTCATCTCTTGAGAGCTTCAAATACACATCGTAGGCCACACCTCTCAATCCCTGAGATAGTTTAAGACTCCATTTTTCTTTCACTAAGCCATAGGTAGTGGCTAGTCTTTCGTATCTATCCAGGTACGACTCGATGGCATCTTCTTTCTCAACAAATGGGTCCAGATGAAAATTCATGGCCCCACTTGAGGTGCTCTGGCTGGAGCTACTCTCAGAGTGAGGTGAGCTACCACCATTATTGCCAGTATTTGCCTGAATTTCAAGCTCTTTTAATCTCAACTGATGGTCTCTCTCTGCTTGTAATTTCCTTTCCTCAGCTTCTAACCTTTTAGTTTCTCTTTCAGCTTCCAGTCTTTTGTCTTCTCTCTGAGCTTCCAGTCTTTTGTCTTCTCTCTCAGCTTCCAATCTTTTGTCTTCTCTCTCAGCTTCCAGTCTTTTGACTTCTCTTTCAGCTTCTAATTTCTTTGCTTCAGTCTCTAATTGCAACTTTCTTTCTTCCCTATCCATGTGTTTGTCCACTTCTGCTGTGACATACTGAGTGAGAGCATCACCTGTCAAATTTAATTCCTTACCCATCTGCATGATCGCAGTTCTAAACTTCACTAGATCAGCCATGGCGTTACTTAGATAGGGTATGTATATTTACTATAACCCAATTATTGTAATTAAACTTAATTAATTTAAATGAACAAAAAATTTCCGTGCAACTTTGTGAGCATCAACTATTTACTGAGTACTAAATGGTACTCCTCCTAAGAAAATAATTTTGTAAAAATCCTATAATGATTTTCTCAAAAAAAAATGTATTTTCTTATGTTACCTATGGTTGGCACAAGTTAGAGTGTAGATAGATGAATAGACTAAGTATGGCTCAAGATATACAGAAATATCCCAGGAACGAGCCCCCAGTGTGGCGAGAGGTTTTATTTGACTGTAGGATCAGTATAGTACTGAAAATTACAGAAATAGAATTTCTGCAGAAAATGGTGAAGTCCCAGTGTCTGAGAGAACTACTGGTATCACAAATTAGTTACGGCTGTGAATGTTCTGATCTCGAAACAATAGTAGAGAGGAGACCGACATAAAGCGCCACCTCCGCTGTGTAACTAACTGTGATATTAAAAAAACCAAGGAAACAGATTTTACTTAACACTGATAAAATTGACAAGTCGTTCAAATACAATTTCCTTATATTTTATTTAGTATATACACTATCTACTCTTGTGCTGAAGGGTGAATGTTGAAAAATGGAATGTAATGGAATTGTAAGTTTACAAGTGATTTACAAATATTTATATTTATATAGACAACAAGTTTTCCAATTATAGGAACAAAAATTATATCAGCTGTGCTGTTAATTAATTATAGTACATGGATCAGCTGTGCTGTTAATTAAGGATATAACACTTCTCAGCTATGCTGTTAATTTTGTCTCTTGCTATGTTAAGTCACTTTCTCATCACTGACAGTTTCTATGCTCACAATGCTGACAGAAATGGTACGAATGTGTACTCATCTCTTAAAACGTTCTGTTCTCCTTAGTTTGGTTCACACCACTCCTGCTGAGGCTCGTTACTTTAGCCCACCCAAGACTGAGGGGGACTAAAGATGTAGCTTCTGTACAATCTCTATGCTCCTGAGAAGTTCCAGGCAGCGGGATTGACTCGAACATATGACCTCAGGTTTTTTTGGACACAAATAAACCTATAACAAAGCAAAAATAGGGGCTAAATTCTGTCCTCCAGCCCACCTATTTCTAGTGAGTCCTGACAAGGACTGTTTTGGTTATATTGCAGTTGGTCTTATCTGAGACAATAGATTGAAGTTATAGACTGACAATAGATTGAGTCCTAACAAGGACTGTTATGGTTATATTTGCAGTCGGAGTTAGATGAGACAATAGATTGAGTCCTAACAAGGACTGTTTTGGTTATATTGCAGTTGGAGTTAGATGAGACAATAGATTGAGTTATAGGAGACAATAGATTGAAGTATGAGTCCTATTAGTCTTCGTCTATTCAATCATAATAGGAAATACAATCATTATACTTAATTCCCCCAAGATACAATCAGTAACCTGATAGGTAGTATAAATGACACACAACAAATACCAACGGTTATCGTAAATATATTTACCCTCCTAAGATTTTAAACTGGCCAGGTTTTGACGCGACTTAGCGAAGTAGGTTGCAGGTCGATGCCCTCAGGTAAGCAATAAATCACAGTGACAGGTTCTTCCTCTTCAGTCGGTCGGTCTGGCTTCGTTTTTGGTGTTGCGTGTTTAGCATAAAATCCGCCCGATTATATAGGCAAGTAAATACTTGAGGAAAGCTTTCGGTTGGTTCCTGGCGGAGCAAGTTGATTGGTTTCCTCCGGTTTAGTCTCAAGCGCTGTACAGCCTAATTTTATTCAGTTTAAATCCGCCATCTTGCGTGAACATGATGGCCGTTAATTTATTCTGTCTCAGAGACTGGTGAACGGTGCAAGTTGATTGGTTGAAGCAAATCTGTATCTCGACATAGTGATTAACAAAGTAGTGGGTTACACTTCGTTTCACGACAGCGGTATACAGCCATCTTCGTCTTCTTACCAACTTCTCTTTTGCTGAGGAATCCTCGATTTATGGCTTGAAAAGTCTCCCAGCTGCTGCTCTTCGGGTAGCCAACTTTTCTTTGATGCCCCACTTCCGGTCTATGACAGCTCCAAGGTATTTAAAGTGGTCGACCTGCTCCAGGACCTGTTCTCCCAGCTTAATCTGATGTCTTCTTTCCTCTCGTGATATCACCATGGTTTTTGTTTTCGAGCTGCTTATGATCATCCCTCTCTTCTCCAGCTCTTCCTTCCAGACTTGCAGGTTGGATTGAAGATGTGCATCTGATTTAGCAATCAGGGCAACATCATCAGCAAATGCCAGCTCTGAAATACAGACCTGTCTCATCTTCCAGTACCCCACTGAATACTTTCTTGTTCTCTCCTTACATGCCTTGATGACATCGTCCATGAGGAGTATGAAACGATAAGGTGACAGGATATCACCTTGTCTTACACCAGTGGTGGTCCTGAACTCTTCTGACTTATGGCTTGCTGTCCTCACATAATTTCTGCAAGACAGGGGCCTTTTCACTCAGCTGTCTGAGTGTGAAGATTAGGTCTTGAGTACTTCGGTTCGCTCGGAATCCGCACTGGGCCTCATCCAACTGTCGCTCAGCTAGGCGTCGGAGTCTCTGCTCTACGATTCTAGAGTAGATTTTACCATGGACGCTGAGAAGGGATATGCCTCTATGGTTTCCACACTGTCGATTGTCACCCTTTTTGAAAATTGGTGTTATGATGGCAATCTCCCAATCCTTTGGTATGGTCTTGTTGCACCATGCTGCCTGCAGGACCCTTAAGAGTAATAGGTCGCCTGATGCTCCCATGTACTTAACCATTTCTGGTGTTATACCATCATGCCCTGCTGCTTTGCCCATATTGATTTTCTCCAGTGCTGCCTTCAGTTCTTCCATCTTTATGTCATCTTCATCACCATTGGTTTCATCTTCTGTGCTAGTGGTTATTATTTCTGATGCTTGACCTTGCTCACCATCAAGGAGTTCTGAGAAATATTCTTTCCATCTTTCCATTACTTCCTTCGGGGCAGTAAGCAATTTGCCTTGCTTGTCCTTTATAAATTTGAGAGTATCACATATTGTCTATATTTCTCTATTTGTCCTGCTGTGTTTTTAGCTCCTGAATATTGTTTCAATGCCATTTTCTTCTCTCTTATTTTCTCTTTGACTTCCTCTGTCCACCAAGGTGTCCTCTTTCTCTTGTTCCCAAGTCTGACTTCACCACATGCTTCTGCAGCAGCTGTCTTTATGATGTCCTTGAATTTAAGCCAGAGGGTTTCTAAGTCATCAGGTTCTTCTGTGTTGGTCACCGCTGCAGCAATAAGCCCCTGATATCTGGTCTTAATTTCTGGCTCTCTCAGCTTGTAGGTCTTAATGCTCATTTCTCCCGTTCGTTTACTTTGTTTCTTGCGTGATGTTGGGCAGTTCCTAGGCTGAGCAACTCTTTCAGTTGTTCTTTTGGTTGTAAGCAGGTAGTGATCACTTCCGATCTCTGGCCCCCTCCAGACTCTAGCATCCCGGACATATTTGAATGAGCTCCTCCTTACACTGGCATAGTCGATCTAGTTTATGCATGTATGCGCTTATGGGGGAACTTTGTGTTTGTAATGATCAGGTTCTGCTCACTGCAGAATCTAAGGAGTCGCTTTCCATTGTCATTGAGAGTATCTTCTCCATGTCTTCCGATAACTCCACCCCATCTAGCATGATCATTTCCAACTCTGGCATTGAAATCTCCGAGCATGATAATTTCATCTAGGCAGTCATCCACTGTCCTTTGAAGCAGCTCGAAGAATTCCTCCTTGACCTCTGCTCTCTCATCCTCATTTGGCCCATACACTATGACCAGGTTGACTATGGTTTCTCCTTCTTTTAGTTTTACAACCATAATGCGCTCCGAGACAAAGGTCCATCCCTTGATATTATATTTTTGGTTTTTGGCCACAATGCAACCCACGCCCCCTTTAGCTCTTTCAGATGAGGGTACCACTGTAGAGCAGCGTATCGCCATCGAGATCCATGATTCCTTGTCCCTTTTTCTTTGTTTCCGTTATAGCCAGGATTTCTAGTTTTGCTTTCTTCATCTCTTCCACCTGCTCCTTTTCTTTCCCATTTATACTTCTTGTGTTCCAAGTTCCATAAGTCGTAGTCCGTTCCAGTTCGTCGCCTTTAGAATCAGTCCGGTTTTCTCTCTTGTAATCATGATTTAAAGCAAACAGGTGATTGGCCTGTTGTGTCTTTGTTGGATTGGGACCGGCCTAGGCGGAGTATTAATTCACACATACATATATCATCATCATCATTTTCCTTTGCGTTTCTTACTGAGTATGGAGCCACTACTGTAGCTGATCCCCTTGCAGGAAGCCTGCACCAATCAGTCATGTGCTCTGGCAGCGCAGTTTCTGTTGCAATGTTTTACCATGATGACAGTGCCAGCTCTGTGCACAACTTCGTATTAGTCACCTTGTGCGACATGTCTGATGGTGCAGTTGTCCTATTTTTCCTGTGTATCTTCAGAGATCCTCGGGAACTCCACGGGAACACACATATATGTATGCACACAAAGCACGCGCATACACAAGCTCCCCCACACAGACACACACGGGGAGTCCGCAAAAACTTATTTCTAAGAAAGACGCTTTATATGTACATTTGTTAAAAGAAAACCTTATTATCCCAACTCAAAGATCGTGTCCATTTCACAATCCTACTTAAGATCGTTTACAATTATAATTTCTTTAACCTCATGTCTGCGAGCGGTTTTCCACACACCAGCACTTTTTTTTTATCTGTAAGAACCATTTTGTTTATTCTTGTTAGAGAGTGTGCGGATCATTAGCCCCGGCACGTGCTGCGCCAATGCTGATACTGATGTCACGAGTAACTTAGAACAAGAGCGTGCCGGTTACGGGAAAGGTATGTAAACGCCATCATCCTATCATCAGATCTTTGGATATGATTGATAAGGGCACGTTTTCACCGCTTCAAGTGGGTTAACAGTGACAAGATGTCCTCATTTTCATCCAAAGGCAGCTCATTTCAGACGAAGCTGCGATGTGAAAACTGTTAGACGTCGCTTCTGTCAGCGATATATGCGCGTACAAACCGGCAGCGCGAACTACAATATAAAACTTTTTTTTTTTTTTTCTGCGAAGGATGATATTTTTCCACTAGAGGCAGCCAGATGTGTGCCAGTAGAGCGGGAGGTCAGGACAAGACGCTAGCGTTTGATGGAATGCACGTTGTGGAAACCAAACGATGGCATTACAGGGCGGTCCTTGTCATGAAGTCCCCGGCGTAAGAGAAATAGAGGAAGATCTGAAACCACGGCTGTGGCATCGGAGTCAGGAGTTGGAGTCAGGAGTTGTAGTCAGGAAGTCGGTCATTTTTAGTGGAGTCAGAGTCGGTGAAATATACAAGGACCCCGATTCCAAATTGTATACCATATGACTAGTAACAAAAACTGTAGTCGTAGTCGGAAGTCGGACTTCTAAAATTTAAGGAGTCAAAGTCGGACAATTTTTTGGCCAACTCCCACAACCCTGCCTAACACACGTGACGATGGGAACTAGAGCAGACCTGATGGAGTTGAGGAGGACACGTGAGGGCCTTGGATAGATGGCTCAGGGCAAGACGATGAGCGTGGATCTGTTGAAGGTCTTAGCTCCATGAGGACCTCAATGTAATGAATCATCATCATGATCATCACTGCTACCATTCAGCTTCCGTGGAGCATAGGAATTCAACATACAACTGCCAAACATCCCTGTCCTATACCATCCGTTCCAAAGTCCTTCTGTCTTTTTTTTTTTAAATCCCTATCATATCTACCGCTAGTTCCCTTCACACTGCGTTTTCAAGTTTTCCTCCCTCTCTTACCCTGAAAATTTCAGAACAAGGACTGTCCCGTAGTGCTATAAATTGTGTTTTTCAGTTTTCCTCTCAATATCTTACCCTGGGATTTCAGCACAAAGACTGTCTCGTCAAGCTATAAACAGTGTTTTCCAGCTTCCCTCTATCTCTCTCTTACCCTGAGGATTTCAGAACAATGACTATCCCGTAAAGATACAAATAGTTTTCCTCAATACTGCAAAGCACAAGTGTCAGTGGTTGCACAAAGCGATTATATCACTAACGTTACCCTTCCAAGCATCGGTACACAAACTAAAACAGTTCGCCACAGAAACATATACACTCCTTCAGTGCTTTGCTGTTGCTCCATTTTGTCCTAGGCTTCCTTCTGGCAACTTTATTGCACACTAAGTCGAGAATAAGCAGCATGTCTATAATCATAGTGGTTAGAGCATGGCCTCTCCCGGCAAAGGTAATGTGTTCGAAACACAGACGCTTCACTCTACTCAGCTGTAAACGGGTACCTGACTCTGCTGTTGAGTTAGGGAAGGAAAAGGTAGCGAGAAATGGTACTGGTTACCCCACCTCCTGAAGCTGGACCTAGTACAGTGAAGTCTCTTACACTTCACTTTCCTACGGCAGTATCTGATAGGGACTACCTTTACCTTACTTTTAAATCATTAACACATTTTGAAACTGAAACAGCGAAAATCAGATATTAATGAATAATTCGAACATCAAAGGACAATATGTATTGTAAGAGTCTGTGACAAAACGTCCTATATGTATTGTAAAAGTCTGTGACAAAACGTCCTATTCATTCAACCATTTTTCTGTCCATTATATGCTTTATTTCTCTATGGCAGTATTTTGCAGAAAATTATCTCTAGGGGGCATTTCGAAAGCGGCGACATTTGGAATTAACGGAAGGAAAGCGAACGTGGTCCCAAAAGTCATTCGATGCTTACTCCAGGACGTAACTAATAGATAAGCAGAGGTACTCTTTTGTATATTCCCTCAGTTCCTGGTACTAGTTATTAGTACATAGCTCTGGACGCCACCCATAAGAGATGAGTCTAGGGGGCACTCGAAGCGGCGACATTTGGAGATTAACGTAAGGAACGAACGTGGTCCCAAAAGTCATTCGACTCCTGACGTAATATATATATATATATATATATATATATATATATATATATATATATATATATATATATATATATATATATATATATATATGTATTTGTATATGTAGAGCTGTGTAGCGAGGTCGAATGATATACAGGTGTATCTAGATTATGCCAGATAATAGTGCCAGATGAGGATTCTGGACTAAAAGAAATACCCCAGTCTCAGAAATGAGCACTGGTGTATGGATGGCACATGTTATAGTCAGACTGTTAAGATCTCTTGACCAGGTGGTAAGAATTAGTACAAGAGTCTAACTGGTCTACTCGCTAAAGACTATCCTATGCTTTAGTCTAGGGTAAGTCAAAAATGAACATGTAACTTTAAACAATGATAAAGTTAACAAAGTCCTGGGGTACAATTATTAATCAATTTATTTATGTATAATGATTTTTTCTCTTCTTACTTTAGAATGGAAAAAGTTTGAAATTTATATTACAAATATTCACACAATTATTTCACGATATTCACAGAATTATTTCAGTATGCACTTGGCATCACTTTGGTAAACAATAAAGTCACTGTTTATAAATCATCTTTGAGTTCTGACTTATACTTGAATCAAATGTCATCACATGACAGTTTTATCTCTCTATAATGTTCGTGATTTCAGTCTTTTATAATAAAACGTATCTAGGATGTCTGGACCGCTGGCTTTATATCTCTGCAACAGTTGTTGATGGTTATGGGTGACACACGTCTGTCAATCTTTGCAATCAGTACTGGCCTTCTCATGCATTAGGTATACTAGTAACTCTGTGTAGATCAGTTATTGTGCTCCTAGTCAATTTTGCAGGATTACATGCATGAATCTACTTCAGGCTTCTGACTGTCAAATTATAGATTCGAACCTGATACAACATAAGGTCCTGGAATAGACTCCATCTAGTAGTTCCTCTAGACTAGGCGTCTGTGTGCGTCTGTCATCAGAATGTTGTATGCGGGTGATATGCACACAATGTTATTGTTACAGTGTCAATTTTACAGATGTCTAGCTGCATTGACAGTATCAAAGTAAACACAACTAATACACATTTATTATTTAGTTTTATATTACAAAACAGCTTGCTTAATCCATTCCATTTCTTCTTCTTCTTACAATCATTTAGAATGATCCTTTCTGCAATCAGTGATAAGCCTTTGAGATATCCTGATTTAGTTTGCTTCCTTCCATTCATCATCTTAATTCATAAACCTAATCCGTTCCACTGAAACATTACTTAGGTAGTTACATCATAGTACACATATGAATGATTATAAAACAAATATGGCATTATATACAAAATTATTTAAGTAACACTACACCCTCTAGCCACAGACATACACTGGACAATACTTGGTTGAGGTAAACTGCCCAAGTTACAGATTGGAATTAAGTCGTGCTAAGCTCTACTCTCTGTCCTTCGTGTGTGGCTGTGTGTGTGTCATTTCAAATTTGCCTCATTTTTATATAGGCCAATAGCGAACCTCCTTCCGAGCATGACGTCACTAGGTTTTTGTGGACGACATCTCTTGACGAGCCCGATACATTTTTGGGCATTTGTGTTAGTGGTCTATTCATTCCTTCGTCGTTCTCGTTTTATATACAAGCTATCGTTTTCATCCATATCTCGTTTTATTCAGACTGTCACGGTTGGCTAAGAAAATTCTGACACTCTGTCGGTTAAGACCACCCTGGTCTTTTAGTCCCTCCCATTTCTTATTATTTTTGTCTCGTGACAGCGGTAGATTGGGGAAACTGGCCTGTCATTTTGTAATTGAACAGGTTAACTCCCCTTTCCCTAGCGCGGGTGAACGGGAGAATATCTTATGTCTTTTCAAGTCTTTGTCTGCTGGTCGGCATAAGTTGTAAGGCACTCCTTTGTTGCTGGTGGTGGCGACATTCCTAGAATTCTTTGACGCTGAGCTTGGTAACTGCACGCTCTTTCTGGTAGAATAGCAGCAGAATTCCTTGGTCTTTAAACCCAGGGAAAGCCGTTGCCTTTCATGTAACCGTGCATGGCTAGAAACTCTACGACAGAATGTCGGTCCAGCTTTAGTATTGCTTTCATCCAGGAAACACGGGACACCATGTTCCCGGGGGCCTTGCGTCATTATTACGCACGCACCATGTTTCCGGGGACTTCGACTCGCAGGTGAGACGAACATCTGCTGGCTGTAGTCTCCTATATAATTGGACAACTCACTTTGTCTAGAACTTAATGTCTCCAGAATTCTCTACTGCAGAGTGGGCGTTGTTCAATTACTAGTAAGGACGACCAGTTACACTGTTGGTGTTATTGGAATTCTTTACATGTCGGTAAGAGCCCTTAATTAAATAGATAGTGGGTGTATTAGGAACGTAGTCATAATCTTCATCAGGGGCTAACGCGTATATTGTAAGTTTTTTCTATCACTTATTATGACGGGAAAATGAACAATTGTTAAGTTCGCTATCTACCACTAAACCATGAAGACGTTGCAAATAGTAACTTTTTTTGTTCGAAGGAAAGTGGGTGTGAGTTTATGTCAATTTTTCCTAAACAACGGTAAACCGAACTTAAAGGGCTGCTACGAGTTCATGTAAAGAATTTTCCTAATGTTGTAAATAAGTGTGCTCCATTGATGACTCTTAAGAGTATACTGTACATACAACATAGAGGTTTACCCTTGAATACCTTTATAAGGTCAATCTTCATATGGCATATATGTAAATATTGTTGCTGGTTAGGGTGTATCAGCCCAGTGGGTGTAAACCCCGATATGGGCATTGTAGTGCTATTATTTTTTGTAAAAGACGCCTTGCGCGCGGAAATTTTCATGCAGGCCGGGTTGGGTCAAACTCAACCGGTCACCGGGATTGTTTACATCCAAGCCTTAAACCCATTTACGTAAACCCTGTGTGAGTACGTCCGGTTTGCACAGTCACCGGCTTTTTATTCAAATTAGGCTACCATTCTGGATTGTAAACCAGAATCGGTTTGAGGTTTCTTTTCTTTTATGTGGTTTTCACAAGTTAGTGATTGTGAATTTATTTGATTTCCCTGACATCGCTCATGCATAAATATTGTTCCTTTTTAAACTTTAATAAAAATAGAAAAACTATTAGCGGATCAGAATTATCTTTCTATCTCTATATATGTTATAGTTGAATGTGAAGTCACTGGTGGTGTATGCGTCCCTTATTCTATATATATATATATATATATATATATATATATATATATATATATATATATATATATATATATATATATATATATATTATATATATATATATATATATATATATATATATATATATATATATATATATATATATATATATATATATATATATATATATATATATATATTCAATTGGTGATATATGTGTGGAAGATAAGGTGAGTGGATTTAACTTTTAAAAGAAGTTCGAGTGGCGGGATGAAAGATTGTTTATCAACTTGGTACTCATGACTGTTACATTTCCCCTCAACATTCACATTCTCTATTTCAGACACACATTTATTATCTCACTCTTCACTCAGACTTTGGTCTGTCACAGACAAACTCTTATTCTCCACTCGTGACACAGACGACTTGGAGCTTTTTTCCATATATATATATCTTTCCACATTCCGTTCATCCTACGATTTGCTAGGCTTAGCAGAAGTGATACAAGTCTTATCAACTCACGTGTTGACACAATAGAATTCAATTATCTTCGCAAATACTGCATGCCCTGCACTGTTACTTATACCTAAACAAACCTTGTTTCCTCCTGGAATCAAAGGTGAAAGAATTATCACTTTTCATCCATCCTGTTCGATATAACTCCATTTGAACGTACCCACCATTTACACAGAATAAATGTTTCTCTACGCGTCCATATTTCGTATATATATATATATATATATATATATATATATATATATATATATATATATATATATATATATATATATATATATATATACATATATATATATATATATATACATATATATATATATATATATATATATATATATATATATATATATATATTATGTCTCGACTTGTGCCTTGCTCTTGCGGCATTTCATTCATTCATTCATAACCCTCCACTCCCAAAGGAGCATAGGCCTTCAACAAACATGCCAAGTCCTCCTGTCACGTGCCATCATCTCAAGTTCTTTCCACGTTCTCCTCATCATTTTCACCTCTGTTTCCAGCTCTCTTCTCCATGTGCTTCTTGGTCTACCTCTGCCTCTCTTGCCCTGGGGGTTCCAGAACAAGGACTGCCTTGTAATGCTATCAACAGGTCTCCTCAGTGTGTGTCCAATCCATCGCCATCGTCTTCTTCTCATCTCTTGTTCCACTGGCACTTGTCTAGTTCTTGTCCTCAGTTCCACGTTGGTAACCTTGTCATACCATTTTAATTCCTCTATTCTACGCAAGCACCCATTTACGGAAGTCTGTAGCTTTTTGGTTGTTGTCTTTGTTGTTCTCCATTTCTCAGAGCCATACAATAGGACTGACTTCACATTTGAGTTGGAGATTCTTATTTTCGTGTTGGATCCGATTTCTCTTGATCTCCATATATTTCCCAATGCAATGAAAGCTCCTCTTGCCTTTTGTATTCTTATTTTGATATCGCTGTCTGTCCCTCCAACTTTGTCTATATTGCTGCCAAGATATGTGTACGATTCTACATCTTGTATTGGTGTTTCTTCAAGTTCAACCCTGTTATCACTTCCTGCATTTATTCTCATTATTTTTTTCTTTTCCCTGTGTATTTTCGGACCCAATTGCTGTGACCTCCCATCGAGTGTTTTCAATTTGTCCTGCATCTGATTACGGTTATGGGACAGAAGAGCCAAGTCATCTGCAAAATCCAGATCATCCAACTGCTTAGTCAGAGTCCACTGGATTCCATTTCTGTTGTGTGTTGTCGATGATCTCATAACCCAGTCTATTGCTAATAAGAAAAGAAATGGAGACAAGAGGCATCCCTGTCGCACTCCTGTTCTTATCTCAAATGGTTCTGTAAGCTGTCCTTCGTGAAGAACTCTGCATGTCATGTCTTCATATGTTTTCTTTATTAAATTAATGATCTTCAGGGGAACTCCATAATGCCTCATCAATTTCCAAAGTCATTCTCTGTCTACACTGTCAAATGCATTTTCGTAGTCCACAAATCCGATGTATAGTGGTGAATTCTATGCCAGACTTTGTTCAACTGTTATTCTCAAAGTGGCTATCTGGTCTGTACATGATCTGTTTTGTCGAAAACCTGCTTGTTCATCTCTCAGTTTCTTGTCTATGGACTCTTTTAATCTCTCAAGGATAATCCTGTTTAATACTTTTCCTGGCACTGATAGTAACATTATTCCTCTATAATTTGTACACTCTTGTAAATTTCCCTTCTTAGGCAACTTAACCAGATATCCTTCCTTCCATTCTGCTGGTATCTCTTCCTTTTCCCAGACTTTACCAAGTAATTTAAATAACATCTCTGTAGCCGTGTCGATATCTGCTTTGATGGCCTCTGCTGGAATGCCATCAGGTCCAGACGCTTTTCCATCTCTTAGAAGCTTTATGGCTTTCTTTATTTCTTCCTTCGTTGGTCTTTCACCGTTAATTTGTAGCTCTTCTTCTGCTGGCTGGATGTCCGGGGGTTTTGTGGAGCTGGTCTACTGAGAAGGTCCTCAAAATATTCTCTCCACCTCTTCATTTGCTCTTGTATATTGCTGAGCAGTTTCCCATTCTTGTCTTTTATGAGGCAACTTGTTTGCTTGTATTTCCCTGTTAGCTTCTTTGTGCTGCTATACAGTTCTCTCATATTTCCTTTGGCTGCAGCATATTCTGCCTCTCTTGCCAACTCCTCAATATACTTCCTCTTGTCTCTTTTGATACTTCTTTTTACTTCTTTGTTTGCTTCTGTGCACACTTCGTGAGCCTTGGCTTTGGAACTTCTGGTTTTGCTTTTGTTTAAATCTGTTTCTTGTTTTTTCTGTCTTTTATCTTATTGATGGTTTCTGTTGTTATCCATGCTTTCTGTTGTCGTTCCCTTTTCCCCAGTATTTCTTCACATGTCTCATTCCATACAGTTTTGACCTGCTGCCAATAGTCTTCTGTATTCTCTACATCTTCCAGCTGTTGGAGCACTTGGAATTTGTTAGATACTGTGACCGCAAATTTGTCTCTTGTTTCTGGATTTCTTAGATGTCCTACATTAAGTTGTTGTCTGTAATTTTGCATTGTTGCATATCTCTTGAGTTTTATTTTTACTTTGGCTATCAGAAGGTGGTGATCTGATGCCACATCTGCTCCTCTATATACCTTTACATCCTGCAATGACGATCTAAACTTCTTCTTTATGCATATATGATCAATCTGATTTTCTGTTCTATGGTCTGGTGATATCCATGGTGCCTTGTGTATTCTCTTGTGTGGAAACATGCTTCCTCCTATAGCCAGTTGATTTGAAGCACAGAAGTTTGTGAATAGTTCCCCATTTTCATTCATTATTCCTAGCCCATGTTTTCCCATGACTTCTTCAAATCCGGTGTTGACTGTACCTATCTTTGCATTCATGTCACCCATCAAAATTGTGATGTCTCTTCTTTTTACTTTATCCATAATTTCCTGCAGTCTAATATAAAATGCTTCTTTCACAGACTCTTCTTTGTCATTAGTTGGTGCATAACATTGGACGACATTAACAGGTATTTTCTTTTCAGCTGTTTTATAAGTAGCTGTTATTATTCTGGGTCCAACAGCTTCCCATTCAATGAGTGCTTTCTGTGCTTCTTTAGATAACATAAGAGCTACCCCTTCACTGTGGTGTGAACTTTCGTCTTCATGCCCTGAGGAAAGCACCAATTCACCTGTGATGAGTTTCTTCCTGTCTACCCCCTTCCACTTTGTTTCACACATTCCCAGAACCTCGATTTTATATTCCCTCATTTCTGCTGCTACTTGTGCCACTTTCCCTTGTTCGTTTAATGTCCGAACATTCCAGGTACCAAATCTGGAAGTTCTCCTAGAAGAAAGAAGGTTAGTCAGAAACACAGACTCCTTTCGGCTTTCTTTGTGTTGCGTCATACGCCTCCCTGCGAGAGGACCTTCCCCTGTCTTGGATGGCTGTGTTTTATTTTCCTTATTTGACTTGTCCATATTTGTTGAAGTTTTTTGTGGTTTAAATTTTTTACAGGATGGGGTAACCAGCCCCATGCCCAACCCTCCTTAGTCGCTTTCTACGACATGCATGGCAGGGAACAGTGTTACTATTCTTTGCTCACCTTTCGGGCCCCAGTAACACACGGGTGGTGGCATTTCACTGGTCAATACAATTTCACTGCGAGTATCGATCTCAAAGGTAGGGGTACCAATTTTGCTACAAGCTGATCATATTAATAATACTTTGCCGAATTACCTTCGGCTAGGAGCTTAATCAATACGCGTTTATTGTCACAATCGTGAACAATAAAATACTTATCGTACAGAAGTGGGCGGGAGGTATAAAGTTTACAATAAACTTAGTAAACGTAGTTGTTGTACTTGCCAACCTTAAAAACCTGTGAAACTCCCTCAAATGGGAGCGTAATTCTTATATTTACATCACAGCCAAGAGTAATCTTGAGCGAAGGTTGTTACCTTTGAAAAACCCATCCTTTTACTCCAACTGTCGGGCCATCACGGTAGATCAAGGGAGACAAGCCGTGACAGAGTCAATAATAACAACGATAACAAATATCCAACAACCAAGTAAACTGAACGGTCAGAACATGTCGCGCATGACAACAGAAAATAAAAGTTAATTGTACAAGAGGTCACGAACATCTACACCGATGACCTATACTGAAGCAGATTTAGATTAACAGAGAAGATAAAAGTGAAAATTTAAAACAGAAATAAATTTAGAAATGTCGCGTATAGGTATATACAGAGTATCTTGAATACGCTCGCTGATTCACTTAAAAAGAAAACTGAAAAAAAAACACAAAAAACAAACAAATGTAGACCAAGACAAAGCTGAAAGCTAACAACTGTTGTAAATTCAAAACTGAGCTACGGGAGTGCTATCATCAGGAACAGAATATCCTAGGACATTTTTTTTTTTTTTTTTTCTGAATGAAGAATTAGTTGTATGAGTGCTCTTTATAAACCAGACTGATGATCTTTGCATTAAATACCGTTATGAAACAATAAAACGTTTAAGTTATGCGCATCAAAATATACCTCGCTGGATTTTTAATGTAAATTTAAACTATTATCTTGTCTGTACTTTTAAAACGACGCCTTAAGACAAACTAACGTATCTACAATATTATTCGTCTCTTTATTCGTCTATTCAGTTTTCCAACTGAGGAGAATTTTAACATTTTCACTCGTGTATGCCTAACGTCATCATCACCATGATGCATAGCCTATTAAAGACAGCCTCCTACCGCATACTGTTCTACTTTATTGTCTGTTTTTCATTCCGAAAACCTAAGCTTTTCGTC
Source organism: Oreohelix idahoensis (assembly GCA_024509875.1). Lineage (NCBI taxonomy): Eukaryota > Metazoa > Mollusca > Gastropoda > Stylommatophora > Oreohelicidae > Oreohelix > Oreohelix idahoensis. Next base: position 33,378 of record JAMPIV010010611.1, read on the forward strand.
TCAGACGTTATACCCGCTCATGAAATTTGCTGCTAGTCGATTTTGAGAACTTTTACGCCTTTTTTCTGACGGCATCTGATTTATGGAATCTGTTGGTTATAACGCGGCTGGAGTTCATTAAGGGGTACCTGCCCTTCGGGAACCCTGCTGACTTTTATTGAAACCCGTTTCACGCTGCACAAAGTCCCTCTCCCAAAGCTTGTTGTGTCGATTAAGTTGCTGTTGGTGTTTTTGTAGCTGTTTGGTTTTTACAGTGTGGGAGTGCTCACTCCACGCCCAACTGCTCTCCTTTCTTTTACATGGTTTCAGACGTAGCAACATTTTTTTAACAGTTATGTGATGTTGTTTTTTTGTTCACGGTTGCCCTGAAGTTATTTCAATGAAATGATTCAAAGGCATTCTTAAAAAAGTTGTTTGATGGTGTACGCGTATCCCCTCTTATGCTTCAGCCACTACCTAAGTGCGCCCCATGTAGTTCCCGGGGTGGGAGGCATGTGTCCTCTGATGAAACAAAGAAATGACTACTGCTCTATCAGGCACTCGTAACAGGCGACTAGTATGAGGTTGTGCATAAAGCTGGCCACTTGATCATGTCAAACAAACTGCTACCATACCCAGTACTGCAAGGGCTTGGTGCATGTTCCCGGCAACGGGACCAGCTGCAATGGTGGCTCCATGTTCCATGAGAAGTGAACAATTGCAATTATGATGATGATGACTACCTAAGGATCATCATGTAAAACACACTGCTACATAAACCACCGACGCAAGAGCATAAAGTACTGTTCTAGCATGTAGAGCAGGGTTTTTTCAACCGGGGTTCCACGGAACCTTAGGGTTCCGCGAGAGGTCGCTAGGGGTTACACGAGAGATCGTGACTGAGAAACATATAAACGTCTTTTTAATTAATTTATTTTTTAACTTTGTGCCGACATTAAGGTCTATTTGGATAAAGTAAACAAAAGTTCTACAGCTGTAGGATATTTTAAAAAAAAGGGAAAACTGAAGCTTCTTCAACCTAAACTACTGACTTGCATTAGAGTTGATATCCTTTATGGGCAGTAGGCTAATACGTTGGCCAAAATAAACAGATCCACAGAAGAAAAAAATCATTCTCTACTAAAGAAGAACACTGAAGCTAAGAGCATTTACAACTTTACTGATCCCGCTACTGTACGGTCAGCTGTAGATATAATAATTTTTATGCAGGGGTTCCCTGGGACCTGAACATTATTTCAAGAGTTACTCCACGATTAAAAAAAAAAAAAAAATAAGGAAGGCTGATGTAGACCGTATGATGGTAGTTGGCTTGTTATCATTAGGACCAGGTGTCAACAACATTTCATTCGAACTTATATTTCTTAGTACTATTTTTTTTTCCTTCCATTTAGCCTCTCATTGAATTTCTGGCACATTTCTCAGATAACGCTTTTTTCATAAGCTACTAACATCCTTTGTCGCTTCTTACAGAGCACGGGGCCACCACTACAGAGGCCCCCTTGCTGGAGGCCTACATCAAAGCCCTAGTGTTCTTGTAGCGGTGGTTTATTTAGCAATTTATATGACATGATGAGGTTACCAGCCGCAGGCATAACTTTATATTAGCCGCCTCTGATAGCATGCCTGGGGAAACATGTCCTATTCTTTCTTTGTATCCCCTGAGACCCCGGGGGAACTACGAGGGACATACAGCAGTTTGTTGGCTGTGATTTCTCCAATCTGTTTAATGCAGGAAAACCACGGCTTGTGAGTGGTCAAGAAATAAGGTCTCTGGCTGGGCTCCACGTTAAGCCTAACATTTTCCTTACTTTTCTGTTGATTGGTTTCTTCCTTACTTCTGTCTTACGAGTGCCTGCTATTTGCCAATATTCGTTATTTATTTACTACTGTTTAATGTACTTGTTTCGTGCCTATCGTAGAATGGATGTGACGACAGCATGATCATTTGCCAATCTTGCACGGAGATGTTGCGATGTTTGCGAAGGAATGAAAGAACGAACTCCATTTTAAAAGGACTGAGGGGAGCCGCGCTGGTGTATTGGCTTCGGCGTTGTACTGGCGACCAGGTGTTCATGGTTCAAACCCGGGCGTCGGCGTTTGAAGAAATGTTTACGGCCGGAAATTTGACTGAATAGCCTGAACGGCTCCTGTGATAAACCCTCTGTGGATGGGAAGGAGCGAAGCTCCTGACCGGGTTGGAAGGAAAGTCCTCAGGTTCCCCAGCCTCGCAATGACATGTCATTGGGCCGAAGGGCTGAAAGCCTAAGTGCCGCTGGTTAAAAAAAAAAAAAAAAGGACTGAGCACTGACCATGCAGGCTCGTCTTACATTCTGCCTTTTACCCCAACTTCCATTCTGTATCCTGGCACTCAAGCATTAGATGGAACCATAAATAATGAATTCGTACACTTTCAAATACATTAGCAGCACAGACACAATCTCTCTTACATCAGCACATTGTGAAAAAATATTTTTTTTATAAACTCTTGCAGTTTGATAAAGTATCAGAGTGTTTTTTTTTTTTAAAAAGGTATATCAGTTCATTCTCGCACAGATCTCCCCACATTTTAAATAAATTACGTTCTTACACACCTTCTGAGGTATAATTAATTATTGGTATAAAATCACATGCAGTTTCTCTGCTTATCCATTGAGGCTTTCTGGCGTTTTTAACACATACTTCTGAGAAATGCATTCAGATAGCAAAATTACTAAAGATGTGCCTTTGTGGCCAGTGTCTCTGTCTAATCGTGTGTCCAGAACAGAGATATAACCCGTTTTAATAGTTAATAGATAAACGACATGCTTTAACACGCACCCGAAAGATTTAAATTGAAAAAACAAAAGACAGAAAATAACAGCAAGACAAAAAAAAAGGGGGGGGTGAGGGAAGGGGCAAAATAAATTTAATTAATAAAAGCTTCACCCTCACCCCTTGTCCCAACCCTGTCTATATATTACTCATCATCACCCTTCAGCTCCCCAAGGAACACAGAACTTCAACCAAGTCTTCATGTCACAGACCTTCAACCAAGTCTTCATTTCACAGACCTTCAAACCAAGTCTTCATGTCACAGACCTTCAACCAAGTCTTCATGTCACAGACCTTCAACCAAGTCTTCATGTCACAGACCTTCAACCAAGTCTTCATGTCACAGACCTTCAACCAAGTCTTCATGTCACAGACCTTCAACCAAGTCTTCATGTCACAGACCTTCAACCAAGTCTTCATGTCCCGTACCATCAGCTCAAGGTCTTTCCATGTCCTTCTCGTCCTTTCACGTCTGTCCTCAACTCTTTTCTTCGTGTGTTATTCTGTCTTCCTCCGCCCTGGGGATTTCAGAACAAGGACTGCCCTACAATTCTATCAACAGTTTTCCTCAGTATGTGTCCTATCTATCGCCAGCGTGTTCTTCTCATCTCTTATTTCACTGGCATTTATCTGGTTCTTGCCATCAGTTCCACATTAGCGATCTTGTCATACCACCGTGTCACGAAATATGTTCGTTCTCTTTTTCTTGTTTGCACTGCTCTCCCGCATTATTACTTTGCCACTCCTTTTACGTGCTAATTCTTCCAGTATTCGTAGTTTTCGCTATCATCGTTCAAGGTTTCATTATCACATTTTGACACACCTTTCACCCACCCGTCTCTCCTGGTTATTTTCTCCGTTGTTATCGGCGACACTTAGCGAAGGAGCGAACTTGCCACATTGACTTTTCGCTTATCACCAGCTCTAGATGGAGTCTACACCGAGCGATATTCCTATTGTTAGCCCTTACTTTTTGTCTGGGACGATACATGAAACCATGTTGTCGCATGATAAGGTGCTAGTTTGCAAACATGACGTGCCAAAACACATGGTCGATCTCATTGGGATGTATGAGGATAACAATCTTGGTAAAGAGACACGGACAGTGATGTAATACTCCCGGCAGATGGAATTTGTTGTGATAATCAACTACCAAAAAGTAACATCTTGGAGATTATAATGTTAGATCTGTGAATTCTTGAGTTTGTAAACATGATAGGCGAAACGGAAGAAGCAAGACCTTGTATGGTTATTGAGTTTGAAAATCATATGTAAATGGTAATACCTTATGTTGTCGTGTAGCAATGTTCTACATGAGGGTAGTGGGAGGACCAATACTAAAATCAGGTGCTTGTTCGCAATTGGTTTGGCGTTTGAGATGCTAAGATAGCCTGCTCCTGATTGGACTTCTCTAAGTAGCAACTTGGGTGTGTAGGCAAAAATTTCGCTTCTACAGCGTTGTAAGACTACTTCACTGACTTCCAATTTCGTAAAGAAGAAATCATAGACAGCCAGAAACACGGAATATTAAGACCCAAATATAGGATATATGTGTGAATTCTAAGATTAGAAGGAACGTGATGATCTTCGGCCTCCGACAAGTTGTTGAATGCTTTTATTTGAGTTGTAAACAACTGGACTGGTGAGAGTTGTGATTGTATCTGAATGTCCAGTACGCGAATGGTAGAATGATTCGATATGAGTTGACAGGTTGGTAGTACATCACTCATACTCACACTGTTCGAATTCAAGAAGTACTGGAACTACGGTGGTCTTTTTATAACATTTAATGGGACGCACACTTGGACAGTACGTGTATGGTTACAGGAACAAATGTCGACATAGACAGCATAATGTTGATCACAGGAATATCATCTTAAGTTAGCATTCATGCTTGGCAAATATCATAATGGAGCATTCGTAAATAAGCATTCAGCGTTCCATCATGTAAATCATCTGGCTTTACTGACTGGGCACGTCAGACCATAACCAAGATATAGGAAGGCTCCTAAACCTAACCTCGTCTAGCGAATATTCCTTCACGTAAAGTTCAATATATATATATTTCATAATATAGGAATCCCAGACATGGGTTCTCACATGTAGCAGTGATCTCTTGGTTCATCGAGCGATAGTACAGGCATCCCTTTTTCTCACTCGATAAATACAAAGTATATGAATTTCAACATGGCTGTTCTCTCTCTCGTGAGCTTCACTCACTATAGAATATAGACCAAAATTGGTCATTCATTAAATGTCCTCATTTCTTCATAGGTTCTCTCATAGAGGTAATTGAATAATATCATACAATCCAGTGCTGATACATAGGAATGTCTTCTTCCTTTGAATGGATATTCTTTTTAAAAGTACCACTGTGCATCTGCTTATCAACAACGATGGCGAAGCCCAAGTTCATAATAATTTGTGGTTTTACCTTTTTATGCGAAATATAACTTTGCCATTCCTTGGCAAAAGAGAATAAACACTGGGGTAAAGTACATACAACATGTCTATATGACTATCACTTTTCCCCATCCATATATAGATCACTATTTCGGCAAAAAGCCTGCTACAACAAAACTCAGCATCCTCACAGGATGGCAGCCATGAATCACACCCCTTCGCTAGCGATACTTCCGCTGCATAGCCTTTGACCTTTTCTAGCGACAACCAAATTAGTTCGGCTTAGAAATGCAAAGATATCCATATATAAGACAGACTCGTCCTACTCATACAAACACTACGTATAAATTCAGGCCATAGATATACTGAAGCAAGAACAATCTATTCCTACCCAGCCAAAGAATAAATCACAGTAGGCCTAGAGTCGTCTGCGGAGTCCGATCGAAGATGACGGACTATTTTCAAGGGAAGCAACCCAAAAATGACTTCTCCTTAAGCACTTAAAAAAGGAAATACTTTGCTTCCAAAATATTTGCGAACATAATAAGAATATAAATGTATTATATTGCAATATAGTAAAAATTGCCCTTTACAGTCTTACCACACCTCCCGGGAAAAAAAAAAAAAATTTTTTTTTTTTAAATACATCTAGGAGCACCGTAGAATAGGCTCACAACGCAAGAATACTGCGCAGATGAAAATATCAGGAATAACTATAATTCCTAATATGACTGGTGAGAATATATATCTCAAAATCTGAGAGAAATTGTTTCCCTACGAATAAATGTTTCCAGGAAGGTGTGATGTACGTATAATACAATTCTGGTAATTATACAATGCATACCAAAAATTCACACTATAATCTTAAATTTATGATTTATGAAGAAACAATCATCAAAGAACAGCGGTGAATTAACATCAATAAACCGCTAAGTAGAGATACCATCATTCTATTATTAAATTACAAATGTGTATCTTAATAAAGAAACAAAAAATAACTGTTGTAAAGTTATACATATTAAAAAGATCCAATATTTAACAGTTAAGTGGCATCATGTGGGCATCTGGACAGAATGTCCGCCATCACATTTTCTGAACCACGGATAGCTCGTACCGAAAAATGAAAAGGTTGAAGAGCGATTGCGTATCGAGTTGATCTCGAGCTCTTCAAGTTCTTACTTTGGATAGCCGTAAGAGCTTTTGGTCAGTTTCCACTACGAAATGCGCGCCCAGAAGGAATCTTTGGAGTTTGAGAATTGACCAAACCATCGCCAATAATTCGCGGTCTAAAACCGAGTAATTCCTTTCTGCAGCATTAAGTTTTCTGGATATATACATTACAGGATGCAGAGTTCCAGAGTACTCTTGCATTAGTGCCGCTCCAATCCCAGTGGATGAAGCGTCACTACGAAGAACAAATGTCTTATCTGTTGTAGGTAACACTAAAATAGGTGGTGATGAAAACATAGTTTTGATCTTCTCTAGTGAAGATTGGCATTCATGAGACCAGTGAACCATGTTAGGCGACCCTTTCTTTAATAGTGTAGAGAGAGGTGCCATGATAGAGGACAGATTCGGAATGAAACGTCCATAAAATTGTATGAGACCTAAAAGACTTCGCACTTGCTTTTTAGTCCTAGGGATAGAGATGTTAAGTATCTTAGTGATATTATGGTCTTCTGTCTTCAAGAAACCGTGACCTACTCGATGGCCTAAGAAAGCAATTTCGCTAAAGCCAATACAAGCTTTAGATGGTTTTGCTGTCAGGTTATACTCACGCAGAGTTGATAATAATTCAACTAATCCTGAATAGTGATCTTCCCAAGTATCGCTGAAAAGACAGATGTCGTCTAGATAAGCAATGACATCTGACCGATACGATAGGATTCGACGCATCATGCGTACAAATGTAGCTGGTGCGTTCATAAGGCCGAAAGGCATAAAATTCCATTGGAAAAGGCCTCTGGGAGTAGAGAAAGCGGTAAGAGGTTTGGCGCGTTCGGATAATGGAACTTGCCAATATCCTTTAGACAAATCAAGTTTAGTGAAAAAATGCGATTTAGAAAGACGAGTAAGTAACTCTTCTAGTAAAGGCATAGGTTCAGCATCGAACTTCGTAACTTGATTCAATTTGCGATAGTCAACGCAAAGACGTATGTTATTGTCTTTTTTTTCGAACAATAACCATCGGCGAAGAATATGCAGAAGTGGATGGTTCGATTATTTGTAAATCTATCATTTCATCCAACTCCTTTTCAACCTGTGTTTGGAAATGTATAGGGATAGGATAAGGCCTAACCCTAATTGGAGTATGTTCAGTTAGAACAATGTCATGCTCAATGACATGAGTTTGTCCAGGGATGTCAGTGAGGACATCCTGAAATGTTTGTAACATAGACGAAACTTGTCGCCGTTCTCCTAGAGACAAATCAGGAGAAACAGTAACGTCTTTCCATGATTCACTAGAATGAAGTGGGATCATTGGAAGCGGGAGATTAACATCCGAAAAACTTGTTTCCTCATCCTGTATTACAGACAGTGATGAGTAATGACCATGTTTGACATGAGAATCGTCCGTTGCCTGGAAAATAGGCTGTAAATAGTCAGGACGTTCATGGAACTCCGTAAGCATATTGATGTGGAATTTTTATGCTTCCCGTTAATATCGACGATGTAGTCAACATCTGAAATTTTCGATATTATATCGTACGGACCTTTCCAACTAATAAGGAGTCTATTTTCACGACAAGGTAGCAAAACAAATGCTTTGTCACCAGGACAAAGTTGTCGTAAAGTTCTCTTCTTATTAGCAAATTGTCTTGCCTTCTGCTTAGCAAATTCAGAAGAGGACGTTGCCAATTTGCATGCTTCGATAATCTTTTGTCTCAGCGCGATGACATACTCGTAAGAAGATTTTGTGTCATCGTCAATATTGTCAGCTGTTATAAGATCATGCAGCAAAGACATTGGGCCGCGCGGTCGCGCGCCAAAGACAAGTTCAAAGGGCGAAAACCCTGTATGTTCATTGGGGACCTCTCTGTACGCGAAGAGGGCCGCGGGTAAAACCCTATCCCAATCTTGAGGATGATCCTCAGTTATCTTCCCTAATAAGTTCTTAAGTGTTCTATTTAGTCGCTCGACCATCCCATTGGACATAGGATGATAGATGCTACTCAAAGATCTCTCTATCTGTAGAGTAGACATTACTTGAGACATGGTATCCGATATCAGTTGGGTGCCATGATCTGATAATATTTCTCCGGGGAATCCCAGCCGAGAAAATATAAGCCAAAGAGCATCTGCAATGTCAGCGGTAGTAATGCTCTTTAGAGGGATAGCCTCTGGCCAACGTGTGCACATGTCTACACACGTTAAGATAAACTGATGTCCTCTAGCAGATTTGATCTTGAATGGACCAATGATGTCTATCGCCATTTTCTGGAATGGACGAATAGGAATATCTGCAGCCTGAATAGGCGCAGCATGACGAGGACCTTTGGATTTGACTTCTTGACATACTTTACAGGATCGACAATAGATCCGTATGTCCTTGTTCACAAAAGGCCAAAAGAAAGCCGCAAGAACTCTTGACTTAGTACGGGAAAAACCCATGTGACCAGCACACTGCGAGTCGTGTGCATGTTGTAAGATCTTAACTCTCAAATTCTTGGGTACAAGAATCTGAGAATGACTTGACTTAGTGGAGTCTTGCACCATACGTACAAGTACGCCATTCTTCATTGTAATCCAAGATTTACAATTTGAATCTTTATTCGGATCACCTTTTGTTACAAGAGTGAAGAATTTCTTAAGAGTCGGATCTTCTTCTTGTTGTTTTATAAACGAGTCACGAGAAATTACCAAGGGATCATCTTGGTTATGCACTTCATTATCTTCAACAGATGAAGTTTCAGGCATATTGAGAGCTTGAGCTCTAGTGACTACTGCATTAGCAGATTGCATATTTTGATTTTCCCAAACGGAAATTTGCTCCGGAGTGCATTCTTTGACTCCGTGAATGCGACCGATGATAAGATCAGCGATCGGATTCGGCAAAAGACATGCGTGTACATCTCCTGTGAAGAAAGGAGTAGCAATCCTAATGATAGCGGTAGAGTATTTCTCTATGGTGCCGCCAAATGTTACGCATTTGACTACTTTGCCTGTAGAATGAGAAGGATCTATGAGTGACTGCCTAACCCCAATAGTTGTGCATCCAGAATCAAAAAGTACTGAGACTGGATTGTCATTTACTAAACCTTTGTGTAAGACAATGGAACCTCTCCCATCATGCGCGATTGACGCAGGAAGAGCGGGAAGAGGATGGCCACAGCTTAAAGTAGACACTGTGGTTGGCTCAAATAATGTTTTGCATTGGGGGCACTGAGATGCTCTCCCAAAATCAAAAGCGGCACATGCCATATTATTAGAGTCATCATTATCTTTATTTTGTTTATAGGCTTCGTGGGACTCTTGCTGTGCAGAGTTCGCCTGGTAATGAGCTTTATGTTTTTTGAATTGTGCTCTACCTCTGTTATTATTGCCTCTGTACTTATCATTGTTTCCATCATTATAACCCCTACTCGGGTTTGAATCATAGCTCCTTTGGTTACTATCATCATATTCATTATAATGAGTATCTCGGTAATTATGATCCCGTTGTCTCCATGAAGGAAAACTTGGATAGTTTCTAGAATGACTTCCTTTGCGAAAGTTCCTGTAATTATGACCACCCCTGAATCGAGGGCTGTCAGCTCTTCTCCAGGTATTCGAAGAAGAACCCTGAAATGATTGGTTACCTTGGTTCTGATAACTGTAATAGTTACCTTTTTTATTAAACCTATTTTGAGGTCCTTGGAATTTGTGAGAGTGATTAGGGTTGTATGGTGTTGCAGAAGCAACTGGCATACCTTCTTTAACCTTACTGTTGCTAATAGCTACGTCCGGATGTGCAGTGACGTATTGGGTACAATACTGTTCCATTTCTTTTAGAGACTTAGGTTTACGCTCATGTAAGAATTCGAGGAAAGGTTTATTTATACTTGACATAATCTTGTCTCTGAGTATCAAGTCCATAAGGGCTTCATAAGTCTTTTCTGTTTTGGATAGCTCAATCCAACGATCAAATGTAAGACGTGTTCTTGCAATGAATTCTGAGAATTCTACACCTGCCTCAGGCACCATTGTCTTAAACAACTTCCGATAACCCTCTTCAGACAACTGATACTTCTTTAACAAGGCTGCCCTAATAACATCATAGTTATCTTTGTCAGCCTCTTCAACCAAACTTAAACTAGTCAGAGAATCACCTTTCAGATTTTCTGATAACTGGTTAGCATATTGTGATTTGTCCACATTATGTGCTCGACACGAGCGTTCAAATCTGTTTAGCCAGAATGTTATGTCATCACTGGAAGGGTTGAACGCTGGTACCTTGACCTTGTAAGTAAAGGGTTTACCATTACCACTAGATGCTTGATTAACATTACTTATGTTTGTTAACTTTAACTTTTCTAACTCAAATGCTAAAAGTTTTTTTTGGTGTTCATGTTCTCTTATTGCTTTTTTCTCTTGTGCAGTAGCCTCATCTTTTCTTTTCTCTTTTTCCATTTCCATCAGGAATCTTTTTTCATCAGTCTGTATCTGCAATCTCTTTTGTTCATCCTCTCTTTGTAATTTTTTTTCCTCAGCTTCTAATCTTTTCTCCTCAGCTGCTAATTTCTTTTCTTCAATCAATGCTTTTCTTTCTTCAGCAGCAGCAGCAAGTTTTCTCTCTTCTGCAGCTAATGCTTTGTCATATTGAGCAACTGCCCATTGTTCTAATTGCTGACCAGTCTTATCAAGAGCCCTGCCTTGTGTGATAAAATAATCTAAGGTAGACATCTTGTCTAATAAGATCAGTAATTTGCAAAAGTAAATAAATTCACTTTCTTAGTCTTAATCAAAGACCTTGTATGATAACTTTTTAACCTGTGGAAAAATAGTACTTAACTATCCCAATCACTGTGGGAAACAAGCCTTACAAAGGTCTTGTATAAATCCTTATATAATAACAGCTATAAGTTGCTGGTTCACTCTATAATATAAGTGCAGTGCACCAGAAATAGTGTTTTATATCATCAACTGTGTACCTTTAGTAATAGCAATTGACTATCAGTTGATTCTTGTACATCAATTTATATGATCAACTATATTTTAAATAGTGTATGTCGATCAGGCACCAAACAAAACAGTTATACAGAAGAACATGAAAACATTTGCGGAAATGAAATAAATCAAATGGGAAAAACAATAAAAGATAAACCGCAAGAGGATAACAAATACAAATAACGCCACAGTATATAAATATAAATTGAGAATAGAACTGAAAGATAGAATAGGGTAGACCAACAAATTACAAACAAATCAAAACAAACTAAAGAACAGAGGAATATTACAAAAACAACAATGAGTACAGTCTTCACAGCTAACACTAATAGCAACAGCTGTCGCAGCAAATTTTCAATCAAGAAAATTGCACCTATAGAAACGCACACATCAGACCCTCTATTACGTGGGATACTCTGCTGTGTGACACGGCCCAACCGAAACAACAACCCGCTGGATACAAACAAATATCACATATAAATAGTTAAACATAAATACATAAATGCATAAATAGTATGGCAATATGATGTAAATAGAGTGTTGCAGAAAGAATGTGTTGGAATGAAGGCTCAGCTACACTGCCTAATAGTACAGTACTGTGGTACTTTATTAAACAAATACTTCTGGTCTAATTATTTTAAATTCAACACAGAAATAGAAGCTCCATCGTTGATTTGAATGATAACAATCAATGTAGGACTTCTCAGTTCAATAACATTTTCTTTCGCAAACACTGTCAAATATTCTCCAGTCCTGATGTGTAATGTTCTATGTTTCAACCAAGCTTGCCGTGTAACACTGTCAGTTGTATGGCAAATGTCCAATGAACCAAATGTCAACAAACCCTGACCTAGTTACTGCATACTCTCGACAGGACAGGTCACGCTGACATCACTGTAGAGTTGTACTGTTGATGTATTTGTGTGTCGTAACAGACCCCAAGGAACGTCTGGTCTCAGTAGTTTACTTCTCAATATAGTCACTGTGCAGGTTGACCCAGGAAGCTGGCACACCAGTTGATAAACTCTGTTTAGTTGTTAACTCATACTGGCTACTAGTTGTTGAATCATGCTTTATTTGCTAAATGATGTGAATGTCCACCAGTGGATAAATGTAGATGTTGGGACTGGTGTAGCAAAGTGTAACGATTGTCAACTCATCAAACCCAGCACAGTTTTGGTCATACAGGTCATCTTGTCCTGGAACGTGATGAGGCTCCGACAAGAATGTGAGTGTAAACAATGAGTGTGTATCTGAATGTCAGTACGCGAATGGTAGAATGATTCGATAGAGTTGACAGGTTGGTAGTACATCACTCATACTCACACTGTTCGAATTCAAGAAGTACTGGAACTACGGTGGTCTTTTTATAACATTTAATGGACGCACACTTGGACAGTACGTGTATGGTTACAGGAACAAATGTCGACATAGACAGCATAATGTTGATCACAGGAATATCATCTTAAGTTAGCATTCATGCTTGGCAAATATCATAATGGAGCATTCGTAAATAAGCATTCAGCGTTCCATCATGTAAATCATCTGGCTTTACTGACTGGGCACGTCAGACCATAACCAAGATTAAGGAAGGCTCCTAAACCTAACCTCGTCTAGCGAATATTCCTTCACGTAAAGTTCAATATATATATATTTCATAATATAGGAATCCCAGACATGGGTTCTCACATGTAGCAGTGATCTCTTGGTTCATCGAGCGATAGTACAGGCATCCCTTTTTCTCACTCGATAAATACAAAGTATATGAATTTCAACATGGCTGTTCTCTCTCTCGTGAGCTTCACTCACTATAGAATATAGACCAAAATTGGTCATTCATTAAATGTCCTCATTTCTTCATAGGTTCTCTCATAGAGGTAATTGAATAATATCATACAATCCAGTGCTGATACATAGGAATGTCTTCTTCCTTTGAATGGATATTCTTTTTAAAAGTACCACTGTGCATCTGCTTATCAACAACGATGGCGAAGCCCAAGTTCATAATAAATTGTGGTTTTACCTTTTTATGCGAAATATAACTTTGCCATTCCTTGGCAAAAGAGAATAAACACTGGGGTAAAGTACATACAACATGTCTATATGACTATCACTTTTCCCCATCCATATATATATAGATCACTATTTCGGCAAAAAGCCTGCTACAACAAAACTCAGCATCCTCACAGGATGGCAGCCATGAATCACACCCCTTCGCTAGCGATACTTCCGCTGCATAGCCTTTGACCTTTTCTAGCGACAACCAAATTAGTTCGGCTTAGAAATGCAAAGATATCCATATATAAGACAGACTCGTCCTACTCATACAAACACTACGTATAAATTCAGGCCATAGATATACTGAAGCAAGAACAATCTATTCCTACCCAGCCAAAGAATAAATCACAGTAGGCCTAGAGTCGTCTGCGGAGTCCGATCGAAGATGACGGACTATTTTCAAGGGAAGCAACCCAAAAATGACTTCTCCTTAAGCACTTAAAAAAGGAAATACTTTGCTTCCAAAATATTTGCGAACATAATAAGAATATAAATGTATTATATTGCAAGATAGTAAAAATTGCCCTTTACAGTTACCTGTGCAAAAAGTCTGTGCTCGCACGAAAAACTCGAGGTAAGTTTTAACATGTACATTTTATCATTTTGCATTTTGACATGTATAAATTGCTTGTGGATGTACAGGTGCATATGCGACTGGCAACTTGACCACTGCAAAGAACTTGATGCAAGAACCACCACTGCAATAGCCGATGCCTGCTTCGCGCGGGTTTCCTCACAAGGAACCAACAGCAGAGGTGGCCCCAGGCTCCATTAGACAGTAGGGATTGAATAATAATATCATTGTGTACATATTTATTATACACGCACTTTAGTAAATTTCATATATATAATTTATTTATTTCAATTGTCGATTTCCGCTGTTCAAAAGCAATTTCATCAGACTCACTGGGATTAAAATAAACGCTCAGGGGGTGTACTATTTCTGGGGAAGAAGATGTGGTGGATGGAAGCGGAGGTCGCCTGATGACTATGTCTGGAGATCCAATATTTAGCAGAGACATTTGTTTGCTTTTAGTTTGTGGTACATGTTGCCAGCAGTCGACGCTAGACACAAACATCAGAAGGGTCTTGAAGACGCTTGACAAACTTTGTAGTTACCCAAACCTTAATGCATGGGACGTACCACAGACATCAGACTTGACTATTGTAAGGAAGTATAGTCCAAGGCACCAACAGCGGCCGAAGCAGACGCCAACCAACCCCACATCGGAAGCTAAGTACCATAACAGCGCAACCAAAGAACATTTCAACCTTTTCAAAGTTTTCCACCGCAGTTTAAATCATGCGATGATGATAAATACCATCACTTCTTTTTTATAACAATTTTATTTATTTTACATTGTTAACCCATAACTGATTATTAAACCTATTTATCTGTAACTTTAAATTGATAGATTATTCGCTATTGAGAGAATTGTATGTCTGCACCCGTACGACTTATATTGGTCTAAATACATAACCAGATACAGCTATTAGATTAATAGATGCTAAAGCACTTTCAGATGTGGGCTCAGAAATACGAGCAAATATTTATTACCTCACAGAAGGGGCGGGAGAATAATAAGTTCATGACAGCTTAGATGACCTCAGTTGTATGCATTCTTTTCTTTAAAATCCTATGAGGCTCCCTAAAGTAGAAGCATCATTTTTCTATTTATATCTCTACCAAGAGTAATCTTGTGAGAAGGTTGATACCTTTGAATACCCTCATTAATATACTACAAGTTTGGCCATTTTTGAATCACTACTCCAGAGCAGGGGAGACAATAGCATCACACACTTCAATCCTTCTATTCTACGATTTAATGTCTGGATGTTACACAAGGACATTGTATCAGACCTTCTCTGGTAAATGTTACTCTTCTCATGCGAGACAAACATACCAGCAAACATTAGATATATATAAACAACCCGACAGCTTAGAAACACAGAGATAAAGACCTTTCTCTTACGAACTAATACGTTAAGAAATTGCCTGATTCTTCGTGTAATATGTCGATATATTTCGAGCGTACTCGCCTCACTCTTTTGGACATGTGCACATACCCGTATCTCTGTGTAGTTTCTGAGACAAAGAAAGAGCAGGACGACTGTGCCCTCTGTACAAGGCGACTAACATGAGGTTGGGCACGGGTGTAGCAACCTCATCATGTTAAAAATGACTAGTACTTTGCACATAGTTTTCAGTGTGCTAGGGTGTATGTTGGTATGCGAGTGAGTGTGTGTAATTTTTTTTTTTTAACAAACGTTTCAGATATATATTTTTTTACATGATATTCAGAAGAACGTGAAAACGTATACAATGCCAACGCATACGTTATGGAATTGTTTCTGAAATCGTAAGTAGTTATATTGCTCTCTCTCTATCTCTCTCTCTTTCTCTCTCTCTCTCTCTGTGTGTGTGTTTGTACGTATGTTTGTATAGACCATGGCGTCTAACTAATGTAAAATTACAGTCTAAATTAAGATATTCATTCTTTCCTTCCTCTGAGCTCTTATTACCGTTGTGCCAATAACATCTTTTACCAACCTCCCTATGTCCTCTGCTGTGATGATCCTCTCTTAATGCGAGAGGCCTTGCTTTGTTCTACTCCGTCCCGTTGAATGCACGTGCTCTCATTGTTGACCTCACCGCTCACTTAAATATTTACGTGTGACGCCTGCATGCGGAACAGAGATAAGAGGGTTGTGTGGTATATCGTTGGATTAGGAAGAAACGCGTATCCCCTTCCCCCCTCTCTCTCTATTTCTCTCTCTCTATCTCTCTCTCTCTTACGCGCACACAGACACCACACTTTCTCGACAGACGGACAGACAGACTCGGCGAGTGGGTAGGTACCTAGGTAGATCAGATTAGATCGGATGGCAGGGCAGACAGTTGCTAGCCCAACGCACAACCTACCTTATACTTGGTTGCGTGGAATAAATAAAAAAAATAATAAAATAAAAAAAAGCCAGAGTTTCATTCCCGTTAATTATCTTTGTGTTTCCGCCCTGGCAGTTAACTGCTGCTCATCTGTTCTGGCAATGATCTCCAAGTCACCTCTAATCTTCCTTCTTTAAGGTGTCTAGTTCTACCTAATTTCCGGTCCTCATTCCGTTAACCATCACCATACTTGACTCAGCAAGTTATTCAAAATGTAATACGTCCTTACCGAAATTATACACACAGTACTTTTCTGTGGCATATTCTTTTTTTTTTTCTTTTTTTTTTTCTTTCTTTCTCGACCCACTGTAGCGACAAAGAGGGAATAAGAATACATTCCGTATTCCCATCCGACATTTCCGAACAAACTAAAGTGATTTTATATAGGAGATTAGCAATTTCTTCATGTAAAACAGAATAATACTCAAACAACAACTACAAGAGCACCGAGATTTGCGTTGATTCCTAGCATGGGACCTACCTACAGTCGTGGCACCGCGCTCCACAGTCATTAAGGAGCAGAAAAAGGGGACATTCATTAATTTAAAAAAAAAACGTAAGGTAACCGGCTGCACGCCCAACCCTCTTTAAATGACCTTTATGACAGGGTGGAGTATATAGTTCCTGTACGGCTACGGAACGGAAATTTGTATGCTTCTTTTTTCCTGGATGCTCTAAAGACTTGTTGCCCTCTGAACCGTTTCAATTTAGTGTCGTACTAATACTAACAAAAACATTTTTACAGCAGAATTCCAATTATCCTAATTAATTCGTGACTGGTATTTTTCCGATAATCAAAATGTCGGTTAATTGGATTCAGGGGAGAAAACACTCTCGTCCACGAAAAAATGTATTATCAAATATTAGAGCTTTCTCGTGTAAACTGAGTACTGAAATTATCTGTCCAGCTTATCAAAAAATTTGAATAAACCAAGTGTATATTGCTTCTTCTGCTTTGTCTTTGTCAGCCTCTTTCATTATTGTTGGACTAGAGCCACCAACTTCACTTTGTAATCCAGAAACGAACTGACGAACTTCTTCTTCTTCTTCTTTGATCCTTAGCAGCCGACTGCCAAAGCAGTCAGTGGCCATCACGTTCATATTTTTGACCTTCAATGATGTTATCTCTGGTATTCACCAAAGATCGTTCTTAATATAAATGAACACAAGCCCCTAACAAACCTTAGCTCAAGTTGTTACAATGAAAATCAAACGATTAGAATAATGACACTACAACTCAAAAGTTAGAACGAACTTGTTTAATGAATTACGATGGTCAAGAGATATATTCAAGAACCCGATGGGGAAAACTATGAATTCGAACTATATAAAACTGTTCACAAACAGTCCCCAACAATGCCTATTGCTTCTCTTTCTGTTCTTCTGTGTGGTGTCGTTCTCTTTCTTTGTTTCCGCCCTATATCGGCTGCTACTTATGTATTGAATATTCTTCCCCCAAAAATTGACATAATAATTTTAATTTCCTCAGTGTTAATACAACATCAGATCTAGACCTAATCAGAAATGAATCGGACATATGCACAGTCGTTCACGAGGAAACACGAAAAAGAGAACGGGAAGGGGGGAGAGAAGGGGATGTTGTTAATTAACTGTGTCCCTTCATCTCAAGCAACATATAACACTTCGTTAGCAATAATTAAATTAGAACCTAAAGGAAATGTTGAAAGCATTATTTTCCGATTTCCATGAAACGTAATATTTTAAATAAACAATTTTCAAAGGCTACCTCTGAATTTTTAGCTGCAGTCTGGGAATGTGAGATTCTTAAACTACGTCTGCAGGAATTACTGATGTGAAAATTATCCAATTTTAGGCAGAAATACTTGTCGTATCAATTTAAAAACGTGTAACCACCCAAACATAATATTGCCCTACGCTCATAAAAGAACAACACGTACGTATGCTTGTATCCTTTTCCTTAAATTCCATTCCACTGCGCCAAGACAAAATACGGTGTTACATATAACATTGTATACAATACGTCAGCACTGCACGTTTTTAAACGTGTAAAGAAACGCTTCTCAGTACGTACGGCTTGACATGCCAGTTAAGAAACATCAGTGCATCATATGGGACCGAAGACGCAGACAAAGTGATGAATGCAGTCAGCGACCCATAGCTTGACTGCTTGCGTCAGGGTCAGCGAACCAGAGCTGACCAAGACCCTACTCCACCTCCAAGTGGTGGTCCTGGAAACAGGCTGCATCACTGCAATCTAGCTGAGAGAGTAGGGATCGAAGAGGGAAGGCAAACTCGGTCCCAAAAAACGCCGTGCTGAAGGCGCAAATATCGCAGCTCCGCTGTAAACGGACGCAATGCAACCAACGTCCTTTTCAGGACGAACGAAGAAGCAAAAGAAGAAAGTGCATCGTACCCAGATCTCTCTCTATCTCTCTCTCTCTCTCTCGCTCTTCAGACATATTAATACGCATACTGCGTGTAATTTCCAGAGGCATCTGAGGAGGCAAAGATAGAATAAGACTAGTGCTCCTTCGGGCGTTTCGTAAAGCTTGACTAATATGAGGCTGTTAATAAGGCTGGCCACCTCATCATTTAATACTAATTGTTACAGAAGCCAGTGCTCCAAGAACACGTGAATGCTGTTCTGTGGGCTTTCTGCAAGAGGTCCTGTGGCGGCTTCATGCTCCATGTAGCAAAGTTGATTTTGCTGGGGAGGTTATGATGGTATCCTAAAAGAATGAAAAGGTGTCTGCTTTAACCGTGTGAGGTCAAGCACATGTAGGTCTCTGACTCTATAAATGATGATGATGAATTATGTGCAGAGAACCTACCGCTACCTCCCTAGGTCTCACACGGTCACTATTCTGGCTCTAGTGTATGGTGTATGGTGTACCTAGTGTCTAGGGGAGAAATGAAATGATGGTACACAACAGTCAAACACTTTAAGTTTCTATAAAGAAGATAATAAAACTAGCAGTTAAGTTTTTCTTTAACAAATCTTCTGTACAATTTATTTTGCCTGTCCACTCATAGCTTGTGGACAGGTCTTTGAAAATAAGGACAAGATAGTTTACAGAAAAGAACAATTAAAATGTTGGGACAATTTGCCCAATAACTAAAAAGTGTTTATATATATATATATATATATATATATATATATATATATATATATATATATATATATTATATATATATATATATATATATATATATATATATATATATATATTAAAAGAATTCACTTTATTCATATAAAGAGAGAGTCACTGTATATGAGGGCTGTAGTTCATCCTACCCCCATAAATGTCCTGTGTATTGTTTTGAAACACAAGAAAATGTCAGAGATGCCCCAGATGTCTAACACATCACCTGGGAGTCCTTGTTGTAAGATATTTCAATGTGTAGTTGCAGAAAGTTTCAATTTCACCACTCGCCAAAGCTCCTACTGGTATATTCGACAGCATATAAGTCTGGTTGGAAACTGGTTGGCGTTTATTAGTACTCAACAGGTTTCCTGTCACCAGCCGGCAACAGGAACATAGACCCTCTGCAACAAAAGGACACCCTGGCCTTTTATCTCTGATCACTTATTCTAACACTTAATTTCCTACGTGGGTATGGGGTCAGCCTCGCGTGCCTTACAAGTGCACTAGCCCCGAATTGTACAGGACTCCCACCTTGCTGTGACCACACCTCAGGTCCTTATAGCAGATACGCCACTGTACGTTTACATACTTTTCATCAATACAATAATGTGGAGTAACCACATTTCCTTTGTTATTATATTATCTTCTTTTCTTTTAAATTATATTTGCTTCAGGCATGTTAAACAGTGTTCATTGAACACAGAGGCTTACTAATCTATTTTAATACAATAATACGACAACATAATTGTTACGGTATATGATATTAACGCCGTCTGCTAAAGGTTACCAGACGTGCAATTATAAAGGTTAAGACATTTAATATATTGCGATAGATGTTTCAATTAATGAACGCTTTATACACGATCGATTATGACGTGTATAGCGTTGTTTAGGACACAGTCGGTAACTAAGAAACGCTACCCTTTTCACATTGACCGTCAAGCTGTTAAGACGCGTCTGACTCTCCTTCCAATGTTGGGCATGGTATTGCCATACAGATATATTTTATGCAAGTACGGACATGGGTCAGTCCATTGCTATTATGAAGATTTGAAATGATTAAAGGTCAGTACGAAAGTGAAAATTAAGGAAGGATGAATTACAGTCCATAGTATTTGATTTTGCCAGACTCATAGACTCACTGTCGGCCGTTGGAAAACCCCAACCGCGCGTGCATACAGCTATGACAATCTGCATACAGTAATTTGATTATTGGACAAGGACTGATAGGATATCTGCATATCTATGCCATATATTTTCAAGTTATAATATGTACCTTTGTGATCAACATGCATGAATCGTTTTGACGTGTAAACTGTATTAAATGTTGGTGGACTCAATGGAACCGACTTGTCACATCAATCGTATTCCAAGTCATTCAATTATTGTTCAGAATCTTCCACCCCTGCATTCGCGTAATCTTACATAGAAGGCACGATACACGATCACTCAAGAATATCAAGAAGATAAAACAATGGCCAGACATTTATAACTGTTTTATTAATATCACATGGAACATTATTCAGAGCTAACCAAACCACGCCTTGCAACAGACCACTTCCACTTGCAACAGTGGTGTCCGGTGTCTGGGGACGACAAAAAAAAAAAAAAAAAATTTCTTCATGACTTTTGAATGAAATGTTTACGATCAAGTTTCGATCACATGACCAGTACGAGGCTGACGTGACGCAGTACTCATTATAATACCTAACAACGCGACGTCACTGAAAATCGTGTAGGTGAAACTATCGAGAAACTGAAGTCGTTCTGTTAAGCCTAACCAAGGGAAAAATAAGTCATTTGAAGCAGACACAAGAAATGGACTACAGGAGCAGACAGTCAGGGGCTTTAGCCTAGCTGTTGACGACCGCTAGCACTGATCGAAGCAACGGGAAAGATAAGTCTAGCTGTTTAAATTGTCGTCATTGCAAAACCGTAATACTGAGTCCATTTTTGCTTTGATTAGGCATGTCTATGTATTTTCATGTATATATGTTAAATTTGTTTTCCATCGGTTGTATTTGTTGTTGGTTCGTGGGCCGGTTGGAGAGGGAACTGCAATCTCTGGGAATGTCGCGAACAGCTAACCACCTAGATTTTAGTCGTTCTTAGGGAACTTAAACGATTGCATTTTTGGAAGCCCATTGAGGTTGCCATTGGACAGTCTGTCCAAATCTGCTACCGTTTGACAATTTGCGTTAGCTGTACTGTCCCGTAGATAATTGGTGTATTTTATTCGTATTTAGTTAATAATTTTTGTTCAGTTTTGTACCATGTTCGTTACTATTTCGTCCATTCTCCTCTGACTATCATTTATTTTATGATTATTAAATTTTCGTCCGTTATGAGTCCTGTGACGTCATCATTTTTCGCAGTCATTTTTTTGTGTGTTGTACACTTGAATATTCAGTTGACCTCAGGTCAGACCTTGACCCTTCATTTGGTCTGTGACATTTCCGCTTATTTTATTTAGTTCATAAATTCATTTTTAATTGTGAAAATGTCTTGTTTGCGTCTTGACATTGTTTGTACCCTTTAGTTGCATCATTGCTTGTCTGTCCTCATAATATATATTAATATTACATTAATAATATGATAATTATATGCAATAATACACTTGTAATTTAATTTAATTAATTTTTTTTGATAATTAAGATTAATATGGGACATTGCATAATTATGCAGTGATAGTCCAAGAAAGTAGCACTACAATTTATCATAGATGCCTAGGGCATAATAATATAATATATATATTGACATCATAAATAATCTTATAGCTACCTTTGAGGTAATAGACCCATTGTATATTATTTAATATACTTTTCTGGTACTAAGAGAGTGACTTAGTACATTGAACAATATAATTACTAGGAATTATACCCAACATTATTGGATATTGAGGTTAATTGGGTGATATAATTACATTATATTTAACAGATATCATAACTATTTATGATATAGTATTATTTAGATACAATATTGTTACAAAATATTGTCTATTAGGTGAACTTAAACATTAAGTTCAATACTATTGTGATTACTTATATTGAATATTTCTAAGTTGAGTAAGTATAATAATTACTCTGAAGCTACTATTGACTATTTTAATCAGTAATTATCAATAATTACTACAGATAAAAGTCAAAATGCTTACTATAGACCATTCGTTAAAATTGGCCGTGATTATGGCTACAAATCTCAAGAACTTCGTCAGTTTGCTGAATCAGAACTGGAAAAATATGAAAGAAAGGAAGAAGAGAAAAAGCTGCATTAAAGAAAGAGGAAGCAGAACTTGAGATGAAGCAAATTGCCAAGGAAAATAGATTGAGAGAGATTGCTCAACGTGAAAGAGAAGAGCAAAGAACAATCGCCAAACAGGAAGAAGAGAATAAATTGAAACGAGAGGAAATTATTTTACAACAAGAAATGGAATTGGCGCGTATTAAATTGGAGACAGCAAGATTACAAGCACAAAGTGCTGATGCAAACCAGAATAATAACGCACAAAATGGATCATCATCCAGCCAACCTAAACATTTCTATAACTTTAAATTACCCATTTTCAACTTGAACGTCGACGACCTTTCATCGTTCCTGGCACGGTTTGAACAGACTTGAAAATCTAACCATTTGCCTGAAGAGTCATGGGTACTCAAGTTAAATGAATTCTTGGTTGGAGAACCACTGACAGCTTCTCAAAATGCTGACCCATCAATAGCAAATAACTACGGTGCTATTAAGTCCTTGCTTTTACGAAGATTTCACCTGGACGAGGAACACTGTAGGTTGAAATTTAAGGGAATTCTACCTGAATCTCCAAGGGATTTTGCTGGATTCATTGCGAATATACGCAATACATTTAATAGATGGGTTGAACTGGCAGAAGTCAACAAATCATACGACAAATTAGTTGATTTACTACTGCGGGATAAGGTATTATCTTCAGTTAGCCAGCCATTTTTTGCATATTTGCAGGAGCGTAAACCCGGTACTATGGATGAGTTAGAAAAAAATTTCTTTAAACTACTGTTCGGCACATCCGAATGCAACCATTTCTAACTCCTCATTAAGAGAACCTCTACCTGTGGCGTCTAATATGGCCTACAATCATAATAGCAAACAAAGACATCACAGTGTAGACAGAAGCAGGTTCCAAAGAAATCACAATGTTAACTTTCAGAAGGGACATAATAATGATTTCAACAATAAAAATGAGTTCAACAGAGGTAGATCACGAGATAGAAATTATTCACCTCAAACAAACTACCACAATGGTCAACATAACACTCATTATAATCGATCACATACTCCCAATAATAATAGTAACTGGAATGGTAATAATCATGGCTCGAGACATCGAGATAATAGTTACTATAGAGGACGACGAGATAATTCTAACAATTATACTCGGAATCGATCTCATTCTCGGGGATCATCTCATTACAACCATAATACAGGGGCGGCATTTACAAATAATACTACCCCTATAGCTCAGGTCCCACTTGACAATAATACAACACAGTCTTCTGCTGCATGTTTTGCTATTAATTATAATGTGGCAAATAGTTGCCAGCAATGCAATCTTATTTTTCAGAAGGCGAAAGAAACAGTGCTTAACTGCGGACATATTATACCACAGGTAGGTCTTGCAGTCAACGATGGAACAGGCCTATTAATTTTTAACAGAGGATTAGTTAATGGATCCGTCGTCTCAGTGTTGAGGGATTCGGGATCCACAACGATTGGGGTACGACAGTCGCTGATACATCCCAGCTGTGCAACGGGGGAATATGTCCGTTGCATGACGTTTGGTGGAACAATAGAGTTTTACCCCACAGCTATTATTCATGTTAACACTCCTTTTTTTTCACAGGGAATGTAAAAGTATGTATGCTAAAAAAGCCTATAGCTGATTTGATGGTCGGTCGTATACACGGCAGTAAAGATTGTACTCCAGATGAGATTATAGAATGGGAGAAACATAACCTATGCACTGGAAACGCCGTGACAACTAGAGCGCAGACTCAACTCATGGAGAAAGTTGATGATAATAAAATGGATGCAGACAACCAAGAGGAATTTGTAGTCAATTCACCTATTGATAGGGAAACATTTGCAACCAAACAAAAAGAGGATAAATCTTTTAAAAAATTTTTTAAACTGGTTGATAAAGTTGACAATCTATCCTCAGGTAATAATAACAAACATTGTTTTGTTATTAAAAATGGCATATTGATTAGATGTGTTTTAATGACAAATCACAAATGAAACAACAAGTTATGGTCCCATATACTTTTAGACGGTACATTCTTCAACACGCACATGACTCACATTGTGCTGGACATATGGGATATACTCGAACACGATCTCGAGTACTGTCTTCATTCTTTTGGCCAGGGGTGTCAAGAGATATTTCGCAGTATGTACGTTCCTGTACTACATGCCAAGAAGTGAAAGCACGTGGAGCTTTTCACACGGCGCCTATTCAGGCTTGCGATATCTCAGTGAGACCTTTTGACAAGATGGCAATAGACATTATTGGTCCATTGCTACCATCGGCCAGAGGACATAGATTCGTCCTTACGTGCATTGATTTGTGCACACGATGGCCAGAAGCTATCCCATTAAAGACCACCACTACCACAGATGTAGCTGATGCACTACATCTCATCTTTTCTAGAATAGGGTTTCCTAGAAAACTTTTATCAGACCATGGGTCACAGTTTATATCTGACACCATGAAGGAAGTCATGAAAACTTGGGACATTGATAGAAATTTAAGTAGTATTTATCATCCGATGAGTAATGGTGCGGTTGAAAGACTTAACCGTACACTTAAACAACTACTACATAAGGTTACTGCTAAGCACCCTCATGACTGGGACAGAGCACTCCCAGCTGTTCTATTTGCTTATCGGGAGGTACCGCATGAACAAACTGGCTTCTCTCCCTTTGAATTAGTTTTTTGGTGCTCCCCCAAGAGGTCCTATGGGACTAATAAAAAACTTATTAATTGACGACGAGATGACTCAGGACACTCAGTCATCTTACGAGTACGTAATTAATCTTCGGAAGAACATTATTGAGTCTTGCCTGTTGGCAACAGCTTCTTCTGAGGCTGCAAAAGCTAAGGCTCGATCTCTACAAAATAAGTCTCGACGATTACGCCAATTATTCCCAGGCGACGAAGCTTATGTGTTACTTCCTCACAATAACAATAAATTATTGATATCTTGGAATGGTCCTTACAAAGTCATTGATAAAATTTCCGACGTTGATTACGTCTTAGATATCAAGGGACACAAAAAGATATTTCATATTAACATGCTCAAGCAATTTCATACACGTCCTGAACACTTACAGTCAATTTTTCATGAACTAGATGACAACACAGTATCCACTTGTCATTATACTAACTTATCTGTCATCCAGGAAGAAGAATCTTCTTTTCCTGAGGTACAGTTACCGTTACCTGTACCAGTAGTTCAACCTACTGAATCTTGGCGGGATGTAACCATCTCTTCAACGGTTACACCGCAACAGCGTCTACAGATTGCTAATTTATTACAATCTTATCCAGATGTGTTGACCGACGTTCCGGGTCGCACATCGGCTATCAGTCATGACATTACTCTCAATGACGATACACCTATTCGTGTACATCCCTATTCTGTTCCTTTACATTTCCTTGCTAAAACTACTAGGAACTTGAACAGATGTTGTCTCTGGGAATCATTGAGACTAGTAATTCGCCATTCTCTTCTCCATTAGTGATTGTCCGGAAGAAGGACAATAACATTAGACTATGTGTTGATTATAGAAAATTAAATGCTAAGACTATAGTTGACAGCGAACCACATCCACTCATTGACGACTTACTGCCACGTCTATCTAACGCAACTATATATTTAGTAAGATAGACTTAACAAAAGGTTATTGGCAGATACCACTGACCGAAAAGGCTAAGTACTACACCGCATTTTCCACGCCACAAGGTCTATACCAGTGGAACGTGATGCCTTTTGGGCTTGTTAATGCGCCAGCTACCTTCATTCGCCTGATGCGACAAATTTTATCAGGTAGACCAGACGTTATTACATATATTGACGACATATGCTTGTTTAGTTCGTCGTTTGAGGAACATGTTTCGGGACTTAGACATGTTTTTGACACTCTAAGGAATTATCATCTAACTGCTAAACCTACAAAGGTGCAAATCGCGTGTAATGAGATAACCTTTTTGGGACATATCATTGGATCGGGATATATCCGAACGTTACCTAGTACAGTCTCCAAATTTCTAAACATAGCAGTTCCTCAGACGAAGAAACAGGTCAGGAGTTTGTTAGGACTTGTTCAATATTACAGTAGATTCATACCAAACTTGTCATCCATCACGGCTGTATTGTCTTCATTGTTAAAAAAAAGATATGCCGGTGAAGGTGACATGGACTGGTACATGCAATGAAACTTTCAACAAAATTATAAATTTGTTCTCACATGAACCAATTTTAAGACTTCCCGATGCTTCCAAAAGATTTTTCTTACGAACAGATGCTAGTAACTACGGCATTGGTGCATGCCTGCTCCAGAACCATGACGGCATTCTACATCCTACCTTGTATATCTCAAGAAAGCTAAAGCCGGCAGAAACTAAGTATTCAACAGTTGACAAGGAACTGTTATCTGTGATCTGGGCAATAACGAAGCTTGAAAAGTTTCTTACTCGGTGCCCCCTTCACCCTACAGACGAACCAACGTGCTGTAGCATCCTTGCGTCGATCAATCACAAAAGCCAGAAAACTTGCCAGATATTCAATCATCCTACAGCCATTCGAGTTCTCCATTGAACACATACCTGGCACTGAAAATTGTGTGGCAGATGCATTGTCACGTAATCCTATTGACGACGAATAATCAACATTGACACTCTTAAACTACATCAATCAGAACTACATTGGATTGAACGATGTATCAACTATAAAGGAACTAACCTTGCCTTCAATTTAGACTTTATAAACACTATACGCATCACAGAATTGAATTAAAAGACAATCAAGGTATATATATAGGACATTCAAAATTCGTCTAACGTCCATACACGAGATATGAATACTCTTTGAACAATCATGGATTTATATCTGACGACAAACCGAACTGATGTTCCTGTGTATACTTAATTCTTGGATGCTGGGATAAATGACATTTCTTTCCAACGTAAACGTTTGACCTTTCTTGCCTAAAAGAATTCATCAGTATCAAGACTACGGATGGATCATCATATCCTATACTAATTAATTAGTTAACTTAACTTCTTAATTGAATTATTATCAATAAAATGAAATGTGAGAAACACATGAACAGCAAGAACCAAAAAAGAGCACGAAATATAAAAAAAAGAAATTAAGAAAAGAGAAAAAAAATCTCACACAAGTATTAGATTAATAATTTTTTTTTAATGTACCTATACATTATTTAGTTAGTTAAATTAGATAGTTATTATTCACTAACACTTAACACACACAATTAAGTTAAAACTTATATTCGAATTTCTTTTCTATTTTCTTCTCACTTAGTTTGTGTCTTTTCTTCTCTCATAAACATCGCATTACATTAGTAAAACCTTAATAATTTAACTCTTAGTTTAATTTAATTAATTTAATTTTAATTAGTCAATATTAATTTCCTATATGACAATACTAATACTACAGACCTTACTTTAAATTTAATTTTATCATTCACTATTAAACATTGACATTTATTTAGTTGATAGAAAACATAAAAAGAATAATGACATGTATAATAATATGATATATAATGTGAATTTATGATTAGATGACTATGACCAAATAGTTAGATTTGACAGGGGACCGCAACACGGTTCTACTCAGAACATCGTCGGCCATATGTCACAATTGTGTTAAATTTTTTTTGAAAAATTGTTAAGTCGGATAGATCTTGAAAAAAAATCTATCGATTTTTTTTTCTCCCGGTGTGTACAGGGGAATTGTTACGGTATATGATGAATATTAACGCCGTCTGCTAAAGTGTTTACCAGACGTTGCAATTATAAAGGTTAAGACATTTTAATATATTGCGATAGAGTGTTTACAATTAATGAACGCTTTATACACGATCGATTATCACATTTCTCCTTCCATTACAGTTTTTGACCTGCTGCCAATAGTCTTCTTATTCTCTACATCTTCCAGCTGTTGGAGCACTTGGAATTTGTTGGATATTGTGACTGCAAATGTGTCGCTTGTTTCTTGATTTCTTAGATGTCCTACATTAAATTGTTGACTATAATTTTGCATTGTTGCATATCTCTTGAGTTTCATTTTTACTTTGGCTATCAGAAGGTGGTGATCTGATGCCACATCTGCTTCTCTATCTACCTTTACATCCTGCAATGATGATCTAAACTTCTTCTTTATGCATATATGATAAATCTGATTTTCTGTTCTATGGTCTGGTGATATCCATGTTGCCTTGTGTATTCTCTTATGTGGAAACATGCTTACTCCTATAGCCAGTTGATTTGAAGCACAGAAGTTTGAGAATAGTTCCCAATTTTCATTCATTATTTCTAGCCCATGTTTTCCCATGACTTCTTCAAAGCCGGTGTTGACTGTTCCTATCTTTGCATTCATGTCACCCATCAAAATTGTGATGTTTCTTATTTTTACTTTTTCCATAATTTCCTGTAGTCTAGTATAAAATGATTCTTTCACAGACTCTTTTGTCATTAGTTGGTGTATAACACTGGATGACATTTACATTTATTTTCTTTTTAGCTGTTTTAAAAGTAGCTGTTATTATTCTGGGTCCAACAGCTTCCCATTCAGTGAGTGCTTTCTGTGCTTCTTTACATAACATAAGAGCTACCCCTTCACTGTGGTGTGAACTTTCGTCTTCATGTCCTGAGGACAGCACCAATTCACCTGTGATGAATTTCTTCTTGTCTACACCCTTCCACTTTGTTTCATACATTCCCAGAACCTCGATTTTATATTCCCTCATTTCTGCTGCTACTTGTGCCACTTTCCCTTGTTCGTTTAATGTCCGAACATTCCAGGTGCCAAATCTGGAAGTTCTCCTAGAAGAAAGAAGGTTAGTCAGTAACACAGACTCCTTTCGGCTTTCTCTGTGTTGCATCATACGCCTCCCTGCGAGAGGACCTTCCCCTGTCTTGGATGACTGTGTTTTATTTTCCTTAACTGACTTGTCCATGTTTGTTGAAGTTTTTTGTGGTTTAAATTTTTTTACAGGATGGGGTAACCAGCCCCTTGCCCAACCCTCCTTAGTCGCTTTCTACGACATACATCGCAGGGAACAGTGTTACTATTTTTTGCTCCCCTTTCGGTCCCCGGTAACACACGGGTGGCCATGTGTATAGCCCTAACCTAATGAGACCTTGCAAACTGAGAGCACATGTTCAAGTTTATGCCTCTCATGGCACAGGGGCACCAAGCATCATCAGACTTTCCTCATCTCACAAGGTTTGCGAACGATGGCAGGAGGTCATACATTGATCTGATAATGAAGCTGAGTTTAAGAGGCGCCATATGCCATATATCATTCTATGTCAAGGAATAATGTTTGTCAAGGACCTTGCAGAGCTCGTCATCTGCTGACTCGCACAGCATCATTGTGAGCCTTGCCTTTCCTGCTTTGTATTCTTCAACAACTGACTTGGAAGGAAGCGCAAGCTTTTCCTTCTTGCAGTACAGTGCTACGTCTGATAGACCTGGTGGTACTCCTAGCCATTTCCTCATGAACTTGTTGACCTTTTGCTCTATAGCTTCTACTGTACTGGTGCTTATTTCATATATAAGCAGTGGCTACAGTAATTTAGGGATCAACATGAACTGGAGGCACCACAGTTTGAACTTTCCTAGGAGTCTGCTTTGGTCTATGATCTGTAGTTCTCTGCCATTTCTATTGTCTGTTGAACTGCCTTTGAGTCTTTTAATGAGGTAGCATTCACCCTGCCAAAGTTTTTAGCAGGTTCCTCAATGACAGTAGGGATTCTTTGGTGTGAAACCATGAATGTGAACTCAGTTATTTTCCCTTTCCTGACTGATACGCTTCTAGACTTCTTAGGTTTAAAGCTCATTCTGCACCAGCTGATTAGTTCATCCAGGCGTGCTAACATTCTCCGGGCCTGGTTTTCATCTGATGTCAAAATTGTTCTGTCATCCATGAATACTTTCAGCGGTGACATGTGACACCTTCCATTGCGCTTTGGACCTAATGCAAATCCTTCATAGCCAACACGAATAGTATGTGAGAGATGGTACATCCCATCACAATTCCAACTTGTAGGTCAATCCACTTAGTTGTGTACTCTCTGGTTGAAAATCTGACAGAGAACCCCGAGGAATACATCTTCAGCCTGCCACAACATCCAGTGTGGAACGGATCCATAAGCATTAGCTAGATCCACCCAGATTACATGCATATTGTTTTTGTTTTTTTTAGCGTACGCCCACTTTTACTCGAGGCGAGAATCTCCGGTTAGTATATCTAACCTGAGTGATTTTTACGTGAGTATCCATTTTTTCCCTGTACACTGACAGGTGTCCAGTCGCCATTCAGGCAGACACTCGCCGTCTTCGGAGGGTACCCATTAGAGCTGGGTCGGCTCAGGAGCCGCTAGTCCCTGGTCGATGATACTTCTTCAAATGTTCTCGCCAGGGCTCGAATTAATCCAGTCCAAAGCACGGTCGACGACACTCGTTCAAATTCTCTCGCCCGGGCTTGAACCTGCATCACCCGATCGCCAGCGCAGTGTGGTAACTATTACACCAGCGCGGCTCCAAGTGGAGATTTGTTTTGTCAGACTTGGCCTTTCGAATTGCTTCCCTAGACACCCTGGTGTACTTGGGATACCGCCTTTCTGGATGGTAGTGTCAATGTACTCATTCTCCAGGAGGTATATGTTGAACCTTTTAGCCATCACTGAGAAGAATATCTTCCCTTCCACATTAAGTTGTGGCATTGGCCTGAACTGACTGATGTCTGTCTAATTTTGTTCCTTAGGGGTGTAGAATCAATTCGCCTTTCTCCACTATTTGCTTACAAGCTGGTTTTCCCTGCATTTTTCAGCAAACGGAACAGCCGTTTCAGAACTTCAGGACATCTGTTATAAACAACATATGGGACACCATTAGGACCTGGGGCTGACTTGCACCGCGCTGTCTGGACAATGCTTTCTATTGCTTGCATTGATGGGGGCTTGGTGTTGAATTCAGCTCCTGGCTTACTAGGCCATATAAGGCCTGCCATGCTGTTGAGAGGTTCATCTTTGCGATCATCTGAATAGGTCGTTCTAAGGTGTTCTTCCAGATCATTTTTCCCGATGTTTAGTATTCCAGACCATGGCTATTCCAACAGTTCTTTGGCAAACATGAAGAACTTCCCGAAGAATCTTTCCCTATCCTTCCCTATTTTCCTTCTATTCCTGCACAACCTTTCTGCTCTACAAACAGCATTATGTCGGTCTTTCAGGTGCTCACAAAACTGTCGTAAGCCTTCCTTCTCTGTGTCCACTGCATTCTAGAACTGTTTTCGGGTATTATTCTTCTGCTTCCTGATCTCTTCTATTCTCATTTGTGTTCTACTTTTTTTGTGGTGGATTATTTTCCATTGCCTCTCTGACTCCAAACACTTTGCGACAGTGAAGATATATTACGTCGCCGAAGATTTCCAGCTTTTTCTTCAAGGTTATATGCTTCAGGTTGTTATCCAACTCTTTTGACTAGGTTTCGTCCAGTTGTTCACAAAGCCCTTTTGCACTAGCAGGTGGAAACTTGATGGCATCTCTTTTCCCATCCAAGAAGTACGTGAGATCATCATCAGGCAGGTCAACTTGAATATTCTCCGCGCTGTGGACTGACTCCTGGCTGACGTCTTCTAACGTCTTATCTGTCGAAACAGATCGCTGTTGATCTACCACTGACGAGCTCCCACACCCTGTTTTCGTTCTGTGAATTTTCATGCCTCTCTGAGTAGAGAATTTCCTACCACATGCACATTGAAATTCCAGCCGTTGGTCAGAACTCAAAGTACGTGTAACTGGTCTGGTCGATTCCACTAAGTCACCTGTGGATTCACCATTCTCCCCCACCCCCTTTCATGCAGGATATCGTGAGGTAGTTAATGCAGGATATTGTGAGGTAGTTAATGCAGGATATCGTGAGGTAGTTCATGCAGGATATCGTGAGGTAGTTCATGCAGGATATCGTGAGGTAGTTCATGCAGGATATCGTGAGGTAGTTCATGCAAGATACCGTGAGGTAGTTCATGCAGGATATCGTGAGGCCGCATATTATTAATTAAGAGGTTCTTCAGGGTTAACAAAACAACAAATCAAAACAAATAAGTAAACCAAATAAAACCTAAATATTGGAGAAAAGTGTTCTAGCATAAAATGGAGAGTTGCATTTGACAAAGTATTTTCACATTCAGAACCATCATCTAAATGTTTTAATTCTGCTGCTGCATTCGTATATACAGAATATACTTTCTTACGTCCCTTTGAGGTGAGTTATGTTGAAAAATTTTGAAAAGACCACGGACTCTTACAGTGCAACATCATAAAAATTAGCCTTCCTCATAATTCTCTTCTGGCTGATTTGTGATTTGCTTACTCCGCTTTCAGATTCCTCGCTGTTTGCCGAACACACAGTGTTTTGGGTTTTCCTGGTAAAATTGTTCTTTTGTTGATAAGTCTTAATTTGTCAACATGAAATAAGGTGTCAGCGTTGTATTCCATTTTGTTGCTTGTTCGATGGTTTCTTATTCTCGATTTTCAAGACTAAACATTTTTTGTATGTTAGATAAGTGGTTATGTAGTTACTCTGAACAGTCGAAGAAAAAAATAAGACTCCTGCACCCCCAAGCATGTCGTACAAGACGGATTATATAAGTTTGGCGTTGGTCTAGTAACCTCATCATGTAAAACAGACTGCTACAAAAACGGCGGCTACAAGAGCATGTGACTGGTTGATGCAGGCTTCATGTAGTGCTTGTTCTATGTTCCGTAATAATTTGTTTTTGGTAAGTGAGGTTACTGTCATATTTTTCAGCTACTCATACTAGCAGAACATGTCAGATCACATTAATCAATCAATACCCTTTAGCTACCCGAAGAGCATAGGCCTTCAACTAACACAAGCCAAGTTATTTCCAAGTTTTCCTCATCATTTTCACCTCTGTATCCAGTTCTCTTCTCGATGTGTTTTTTGGTCTACCTCTGCCTCTCTTTCCATGTGGATTCCAGAACAAGGACTGCCTTGTAATGCTATCAACAGGTTTCTTCAATGTGTGTCCTATCCATTGCCAGCGTCTTCTTCTCAACTCTTATTCCACTGGCACTTGTCTGGTTCTTGTCATCAATTCCACATTTATGACTTTGTCATACCATTTCAGTCCTTCTATTCTACGCAAGCACCCGTTTATAAAAGTCTGTACTTTTTGGTTGTTGTTTTTGGTGCTCTCCATGTCTCAGAGCCATACAATAGGACTGACTTGACATTTGAATTGAATATTCTTATTTTCGTGTTGGACTTGATTTCTCTTGTTCTCCATATGTTTCCCAATGCAATGAAAGCTCCTCTTGCTTTTTGTATTCTTATTTTGATATCATTGTCCCTCCAACTTTGTCTATATTACTGCCAAGATATGTGTACAATTCCATATCCTTTAGTGGTGTTTCTTCAAGTTTAACCTTGTTATCATTTCTTGCATTTATTCTCATAATCTTTGTCTTTTCCCTGTGTATTTTCAGGCCCACTTGCTGTGACCTCTCATCGAGAATTTTCATTTTCTCTTGCAAAATCCAGATCATCAAGCTGTTTCGTCAGATTCCACTGGCTTCCATTTCTGTTGTGTGATGTCGATGTTTCATAACCCAATCTATTGCTAGTAAGATCAGATCAGAACAAATTGTCATTCTGCGCCTCAGAACAGGACACAACCGACTCCGCAGCCACATGTATACAAAATTCAAGATTGGCAATTCAGCCATGTGTACATGTGGACAGGCACCCCAGACTGCGGAGCACGTACTTCAAGATTGCCCCGAATATGATATATTGAGGCAAACCCACTGGCCCAGATAAACAACACTGGAAGCAAAACTATACGGACCTCTGTATGAACTACAAAAGACAGTGAAGTTTATACAAGAAACAACATTGCAGATATAGACAATATATTTCAAGCGAACGAAAGAAGAAGAAGAAGCTAGTAAGAAAAGAAATGGAGACAAGAGGCATCCCTGTCCCACTCCCGTTCTAATCCTAAACACGTTCTGTAAGTTGTCCTTTATGAAGAACTCTGCACGTCATGTCTTCATAGGTTTTCCTTATTAAAGTTAATGATCTTCATGGAACTCCATATCTGTTTAATACTTTTCCTGGCACTGATAGTAACATTATTCCTCTATAATTTGTGCACTCTTGTAATTTCCCTTCTTAGGCAACTTGACCAGATAACCTTACTTCCATTCTGCTGGTATTTCCTCTCTCTCCCAGACTTTGCCAAGTAGTTTGTATAATATCTCTGTAGAGGTATTAATATCTGTTTTGATGGCCTCTGCTGGAATGTCATCTGGACCAGTTGCTTTTCCATCTTTCAGAAGCTTTATGGCTATCTATACTTCTTCTCTACTTGGTCGTTCACAGCTGATTTGTAGCTTCTCTTCTGCTGGCTGGATGTCTGGGGGATTAGTTGGAGCTGGTCTATTGAGAAGTTCCTCAAAATGTTCTGTCCATCTCTTCATTTGTTCTTGTATATTACTAAGCAATTTTCCATTCTTATCTTTTATGAGGCCATTTGCTTGCTTTTATTTCCCTGTTAGCTTCTTTGTGTTGTTGTACAGGTCCCTCATATTTCCTTTGGCTGCAGCTTCCTCTGCTTCCCTTGCCAACTCTTCAATATACTTCCTCTTGTCTCTTTTGATGTTTCTTCTTACTTCTTTGTTTGCTTCTATGTACACTTCATGAGCCTTGGCTTTGGAGCTTCTGGTTTTGCTTCTGTTTAAATCTGCTTTCTTGTTTTTCCTGTCTTCTATCTTGGTAATGGTTTCTGTTGTTATCCATGCTTTGTGCTGATGTTCTCTTTTTCTCAGTACTTCTTCACATGTCTCGTTCCATATTTTTTTTTTACTTGTTGCCAGTGGTCTTCCGTACCTGCTTCATCTTCCAGCTGTTGGAGTACTTGGTATTTGTTTGATACTGTGATTGAACATTTTTTCTCTTATTTCTTGATTTCTTAGATATCCCACATTATACGTTGTCTATAGCTATATACTGTTGTAAATTTCTTGAGTTTTAATTTTGTTTTAGGCAACAGAAGATGGTGGTCTGATACCACATCTGCTCCTCTACATACTTTTACATCATGCAATGATGATCTAAACTTCTTACTTATGCATATGTTATCAATCTGATTCTCAGTTCTGTGGTCAGGTGATATCCATATTGCTTTATGTATTCTTTTATGTGGAAATATGCTTCCTCCTATAGCTAGCTGATTTGCAACACAGAAGTTAACCAATAGTTCCCCATTCTCGTTCATCATACCTAATCCATGCTTTCCCATGATTTCTTCAAAGCCGGTGTTGTCTGTTCCTATTTTCGCGTTTAGGTTCCCCATCAAAATTGTGATGTCCTTTCTTTTCTTTTTGTCCAAAACATTTTGTTGTCTGGTGTAAAAATCTTCTTTCTCAGATTGTTCTTTATCATTTGTTGATGCATAACACTGGATGATGTTTATATTTACTTTCTTTTTGGCTGATTTAAACCTTGCTGTTATAATTCGGGGTCCCATTGCTTCCCATTTTATAAGTGCCTTCTGTGCTTACCTAGACAGCATGACAGCCACTCCTTCACTGTGGTGGGCTCTTTCCTCCACGTGTCCTGAGGACAACACCATTTCTCCTGTGATCAATCTCCTTTTCTCTACCGTGTCTCGCAGAGACCCAGGATATCAATCCAGTAATTTGTCATTTCTGCTGCTACCTGTGCAGTTTTTTCTTGTTCACATAGAGCGCGAACATTCTAGGTGCCAATCCTGGAAATTTTCTTAGACGAATAAAAAAAATATTAAAAAAAATATTTTAAACACACGCTTTTAATGCACTAAAATCCCCAAAAATAATTTTTCAAGGAGTTTATAGCTTGCAGTAAAAAAAATGTAACATCAAATTGACAAAAAGCGTGGTGTGCTGATTGTCGTTTTTTACGATATGCATTGTAGGTGTAAGGAACCACTTATCATGGAGAACACTCCACGGGTTACACCGCTGCTGTGTGGGTTTATAATAACAACTATAGGCTCGCCCTCCTAAGGGTATGACCACACTACAAAAGTAATGAACACCTTTAACAGGTACTTCTCTTTAATAAATATATACACACAATAAAGCCTCACACGGCCATAGTAATGCATCAAATACAATAATGAGAAAACCACTGTAGACCTGCCTTAGCAGCTTAAACTATCACCTCCATACACGAAGGTACAACTATACCCCAAATGGCTGCTTTAAATATCGCTCACCCGAGCGGCAAAACTATGACAATGACACACTCAAAATCACCGACATCTTATCAAACTACGGCCTGTAGACAATACGATCTAGACCCTTCACCGCTCTAGACTTAACAACGTAATTATCACCAAGGTCCAAAAACATGGCAGGCACTCATTTTACAGTCTTACAATATAGACCACACAGCGATCTCGCTGGCATAAGGGAAAAACTCCTTCCCGGACAAGAGACTCACTTCTCACTAACTAATTTTGCGCCTTTTCCCCCGACTTCCGGTAGTCACATGACCCACCAGTTCGGCTAACCTCGGCCTCTCCCGACTGTCTTTTCAACGAACACAAGACATTAAATGCACTGCGAAATAACGCTGTGACAGTAGGGTACAGTGTTACTATTCTTTGCTCCCCTGTCGGGCCCCGGTAACACACGGGTCGCCAGATCACATGGTCTTTTGTATTTGGACATGCGTCCTAATATAGCCGACGAACCCTGCGTCCCCGTTGAATGGGTGCACCTCGCCAAAACGAGGTAAAACTAGCGTTTAAAAATATAAACCTACTCACCTAATCTGAACTCAACAGGTACAGTTGAGTAAATCATTATATTGATAGATTCTTTGTTTGATTTCTTTTACATAAAAATATAATTTTTAAAAATATTTGTGTGCGTTGCTTCCCCTGATTAAAACAACAAAGTAACGATAACCTCCCCTTTCATTTCTTTATGCAACACAATGTGCTGGGGCAAATAAAAATAAATGTTTCCTGCAGTTGAGGTAATTTCGTAGGCTACACCATTTCACAATGAGGAATATATTTATATCTGAAAGATATAAATGTACATTTTCAATTTTGTCTGTATTATGTCTCATAGCGTCCGATTGGCATAGAGGGTAGAGCGCTTGTTTCTCGAGGCTCGAAACTAGGTTGCGCCACGCTCCAGCCTATCATGTTGTTAAAATGTGTACCTGACTGTGCTCTGAGTTAGGGAAAGCAAAGGCCACGAGGAAGGGAACTGACCACCCTACCTCATAAGCTGAGGCCCAATATAATGGAAGTCTCTAACACTTCACTACCTTACGGCAATATCTTTTATGATATTAAGCCTACCTTTACATGTCTAACGCAGCGGCTTTAAATATTTATTCTTTATTGAAAGGTTGTTATTTGTTACTTGTAGTAAATAACAAACAAAAATAGGTTTGTCACAGGCACTCGTAAGAAAGCAAGGAGCAAAAATGTGTTGACGGCGATTATTACTTGTGCATGGACCCCTTTCATTGTCCGATGAAGGCTATGGACACCTTTTGTTGTCAAATGAAGATTATGGACCCTTCTTAAAAAAATAAATGTACATAAACGCGTGGCTTTAATTTTAGATATGTAACAGACCCCATAAAATCCATTTACGGACCTCCAATGGTCCGTAAACCACAGGTTTAGAAACCCTGGCTTAGTACAGTATTTATCAATATATGTACTGTAGTGTAGAGTGTAATTGCGTTCTGATACGAGTGACATTTGAAATGGAACGTACCTCGCCACGATAGGGCAAAAACCTGAAGGAAAAAATGTCTATTAGTTTGTCTCTTCCTTCCTTCCCCTTTTCTCTGTCTCTGTAAACTATTATCACTATAAATTACGTGTTTATTTATCAACACACCATATCCTGAGTAGTTTTCAGTAACACCGGTTTTGAAGTGTGCTTATTTTTTTTTTTTTTTAACAAATGTATCGTTGTTAATTGACTACTGATACTGTAAAGTGTACTTATTCTCCAACTATGTTATATTTGTAGTGCTTACGTATGCATATTGGAGTGACTTTTAAATAAATCATTCGAGAACCTTTATCTAAAATTTAAGGACTGAATTTATGTTACGTAAGGTCTTATTTAAGTTCTTGAATGTCATTTTAGCATGTATGTTAGTCTTTCTAAAATCTCTGATCCAAATATTGTGCTATTGTGTGCTTATTAAAAGCTGTTATCCCAAGACTCAGTGCTATAGTCTTGCATCTGTTCTTTAACTTTCGCTTAGCCAGAATTTTTAGCTATTGAATATCATTGCTGCTTTGTGTTTTAAGCCGAGGATTTGGTTCGTACTTTTTTGGCATTATGTAGTTCGGCCAGATAATAGTGGCTAGCGTTTAGGAAATGCTGGTAATTTTGTCTTCTCAAGTACGGTCATCATCATCAGCTGCCATCTCCACAAAGAAGGTTGGCTGTAATGGATCTCCAACGTCTCTTGTCTTGATGTTGCACTCTGATAGACTCTTTCCAGTCCATCTCTTGATGTTATCTTCTCACTTATAGCACTGTCTTCCCCTTGCACGTTTGCCTTCAACTCTCCCTTCTGTTATGGTATTCAGCAAGGTGTTATGCCTTTTTATGTGGCCAAAATATTTTAGCTGCCGAATTTTGATCTCCTTCATTAGTTCTCTTTTCATGCCTAGATTTTCTAGAACCTCCTTATTTGTTTTCTTCTCTTTCCATGAGATGCGCCCCATTCTTCTATATATCTACATCCCAAGAGTCTCAATTCGTTCTTCAAATTGCTTATTCATTGTCCATGTTTCTACACCATACAGTAGTGCAGAATATATGTAACGTTTTCTGATTCTCAGTTTTAATTTGTGAGTTAACTGTTTAGATGTCAGTATATGTTTCATGTTGTTGAATGTAGCTTTGGCTATTCATATTCTCTTCTTGATTTCTGTTTCACATCTGCCATCTCCTGTTATTATATGACCAAGATATGAGAAGCTCTTGACTTGTTCCAGGATTTTCCCATTTATGCTTATCTTTAATGTGGGCTTATCGTCTGTTTTGCTAATTATCATAGTTTTTGTTTTCTCAATACTAGTGTCCAATCCATATTCATGACTTATACTGTTCACTTGCTCCACTAGTTTTTGTAAATCCTGTTCACTTTAAGTTAACAACACGGTATCATCTGCATATCTAAGGTTGTTTATCGACCTTCCACTGATGTTCAGTCCTGGTATTTCCTGTATCTGTTTGAAATTTTTTTTTTCGGTGTATAAATTAAATAGGCAGGGGGACAGCACACAACCTTGTCTGACACCTCTTTTTATGTCTATGTGTGGTGAATAATTCCTTCCAGATCTTACTGTAGCAGTTTGCTCCCAATAAAGATTACTGAGTATTCTTATGTCTTTTTCATCAAGTACGGTATGGAGGTTTTAACGGCTGTGTTCTTGTTGCCTTCTTGGAGATATTTTATCCCCCAGCTCCCTTTTCAATCTGATTTTGTTCAGTTCTCTGCCTTTGGGTTTGGATCGATATCAAAAATATGTCTTTAAATATGAATTTATATACATAGTACTACACTCCTCATCGTTGCACCAGATTATAATGATTGTGCTGACCGTGCCATTTGAATCCAGACTGGACGAACAACACTCGTTCATTCAAATTGGCCAACTACAATGATCTGATCACGGACTTCAGATATTGATATTTCGTGCATTATGTATATTACAAGTCTTTATTCACACCAGTTCATCCACTCGGCGAACGCTTAAACATCTTCGAACACCTCTCGACGAAATTAGACCATGGGGATTTCCATTGGTGTTACTCTACTTCCTTAGAGAGATTACTCTGTCACCGTGATACGATCTCGTGATCGTCTGCTGCAGTTAGAAAACTCAAGATTCACTACCGGCTATAAGTAGTTTATTGTATTTTTATTTGTTTCCGATTTCTTTTACTTTTATAAACTAAATGTTGCTGCAAGTAATGAAATTTTAAGTGTGTGCAACCGGGACAAACTGTTGAAAGACTTCACTTAGGCCTACGTACGTATGAACAACTGTTACAGTGAGTTTCCAGGAAGTAGAACACGCAATATGAGCACCGTTTTGGTCTGATCACATCTAACTGTTTGCAATATATTAACAACATGCAGTAATATTAACTATTTTAAACTATATTTTATTCATTCTACAAAGAAGTTTTCATAAAATAAAGCGCATTTGAAAAGTTAGTTGAAACGAACAACAGTGAGACGTGTGTTCCATACAGTCTTAAAAAGAATTCAGAGACTCGATGATAAGAGTTAGGGTTAGGTTTATGAATTGTAAACCTATCCTTAAACCTACCCTTAATGAAGTGGGCGAATTATTTGGATGCCATAGAAGAGAACACATCCCATTGTTATTCATTTCAACCGAAAAGTTTAATGTTGAGTTTCTGTTCTTAGATCTTCCTGGTATACTGTAAATATCTGCTTCATTGTAACTTACGCCAGACTCCAGTTTATGTACTTGAAATTTCGAACATGTAACAAAAATTAGCAGCTAAAATTATTGTAAATAGAGTAATTGAAAATGTCCAAATTGTAGTTGTGTGGTTTTTTTTTAATTTTTTTAATTTCCTCTAAAACGGTCTTCATACTGTTATGGTGTGAA
Source organism: Oreohelix idahoensis (assembly GCA_024509875.1). Lineage (NCBI taxonomy): Eukaryota > Metazoa > Mollusca > Gastropoda > Stylommatophora > Oreohelicidae > Oreohelix > Oreohelix idahoensis. The sequence goes on from JAMPIV010010611.1 coordinate 74,868, forward strand.
AGGGAAGGTGTGAAAGATGGCATATTTATTAACACAGACATCCCAGGCTTTCACACACCCTGCCCCTTTCTTCTTCTTCCATCCTTAGCCATCAACCGGCAAAGCAGTATGTGGCCAGTACGCCTAGTGGCGTCTTAGGGCAACAACAAATTGATCAATCTATCGCTGTTTCCACCACGCCTAGTGGCGTCTTTGTGGAACAAAAACAGACCAAACAATCTATCATTGTTTCCGTAATCAGATTGGTTGGCAAGCAGGTGATCAGCCCACTGTGCGAAGTTTTTACGGGATGGGGTAAACAGCCCCATGCCCATACCCTCCTTAGTCGCTTTTTACGACATGCGTGGTAGGGTGCAGTGTTACTATTCTTTGCTCCCCTTTCGGGCCCCGGTAACACACGGGTGACCTGCCCCTTTATACCCCTTTATTAGATAGTCAAGATTCTGTTTAGTTCCCCCCTCTTTATCTATCTCATATATGGTTCCTCAGATACCGCTTGTATATGGCAGTGGCCACATCTCAGGCAACAGTCTTATCCTTCTTAAGGAAATGTCAATTCTTAGTACACAGAGACTGAGAAGGTGAGTGAGGTGAAGGTATCAGAAAAGATCAACAGCTCACGAAGCAAAACAGCAAAATGTGTGGCACACTACAGGCGTATCAGGGCATAGAAAAATGATAATGGCTGGCCACCATAGAAGAGATTGGGGGCCTTACCACGTAAATTTTCTACAAAACACAATGGGGTTACAAAGAAAAGAAAAGAACAGCTATGTAGAGAACTTCTGGTCCCCTGAGGGAGAATCTACTATACATAACAACAGGGAAGAGGCGACTCCTTTAATGAGTAAGAAAGTCAGTAATGACGAGTGCTCCCCAAATTCTGATGAAAGGGTGCATTCTGAGAAACACCACCTAAAAACTGGTAGGAGCAACCTAAAAATAGGCACACAGAATGTTAAGATGTTGAATCGAATGGAGAAATTAGTTTAATTTTAGAGGCAACCAACATGGAACTCGATATACTGAGAAAGGAGAGGCAAAAATTTACAGATGCAGACTACATAAAAAGAGACTTGTACACACTTATATACTCAGGAGGAGAAAAACACGAAAGAGGAGTAGGAATATTGATTAAAAATGAACTTGAAAAATATGTTTGTGCATATTGGACGCACAATGACAGAATGATGTTATTAACAATGAGAGCAAAACCATTTGACATCACAATGTTACAAACATGTGCTCCAACCAAAGAATGCAGCAAAGAAGAATACTGTAAAGAGTTACAACACACTCGTAAATCAGTAAAATCTACGGATGTGGTGATAGTAATGGGAAACATGAATGGAAAAATAGTAGGACAGTATGGATAGAGGAAAAGAAATGATAGAGGAGACATACTTATAGAGTTTTGTTAAGAAAAGCAACTTAATTTTATATATAACACCTTTATTGAACACCATTCAAGGAAACTATACAGGAAACAGAAGAAAAGAGGCACCCCAGTTAGAAATATCAGCATTGATACAACCAGATATAACATAGAAATATCTTATTGAGATCAAAGATAAATACAAACATTTACTGACAGAAAGCATGAAACAATACTGAAGAGAAAGCCCAGAAGAAAAAAGTAGCCACAGAATGGGAATGTCTAAAAATAAGCATACAATCAGCAAATAACAATTTATCTAAAAGGGAGTTTAAGAAAAATCAAATTTGGATGACAAATGACATCTTAGATAAAATGACAGAAAGAACACAAAAAACACTCCAGAATATAAGATAATAACTAAATCATATGTATGATGTGTAGACAGGCAAAAGAATAGTGAATAGAAACAAGATGCAAAGAAATAGAAGACATGGATGCTAAACATATGTCTAGGGATATGCATGAAGAAATAAAGAAATTGTCAAATAAGTCAAGGATTGCCCAAGCAGAAAGCTGTATCAAAAATAAAAATGGTATAATCTCACTTGATGAGAAAGGCATATCAAAGAAATGGGCAGAATATGTAACAGTACTTGCTGAGGACAACAGTGGCAATAAACCATCACCAGATTCTAATGAAGGCCCAGACAGATCAGAAGCAGAGAAAGCTATAAAAATGATACAAAAAAGGAAAATCAGCAGGAATGGACAACATAAAATAGAAATGAAAGGAGCCCTGGAGAGCTTCAGCAGAGATACAGACACAGACCTATGCAATGATATATGTAATACAGGGCACATACCACTTGACCTAAAGACATCAGTCTTATATATTATATATATAAAAATTGCCAAAAAAACCAACGTAATGCAGCAGATGTTCAGACTTTAGAACAATCAGCCTAATGAGTCACACAGTTAAAATGTTGCTCAAGATCATACAGGAGAGAATTGAAAAAAATAAGGTGGACAATGAAGTCCAGGAAGAAAAGTTTGGTTTTTGAAGGAGCAGCGGAACAAGAGAAGCAATATTTTATATAAGAATATTACAAGAAAAATATATAAAGGTCCATAAAAGCATTTACATGTGCTTCATTGACTATAGGAAAGCTTTTGACAGAGCCCATCATGAGAAAATGATTGAATGCCTCAAAGACACAGGTATTGATGGGAAAGATATAAGAATGCTCAGTAGCCTTTGTTGGAAACAAACTGCAACAGTAAGATCTGACAGGAATACATAAAAAGAAGTGTGAGACAAAGTTGCGTAAAATCCCCCTGCCTATTGGTTTTCTACACAGAAAAAATTTTTCAGACAAATACAGGAAACTCCATGGCTGCATATCGGCAGAAGATCAATAAACAACATTAGATATGCAGATGATACAGTTTTGGTAGCTGAAAGTGAACAGGAATTACAAGAACTAGTGAAGCAAGTAAACAAGTTGTGAATATGGATTGCACATTAATATTGACAAAATGAAAGCTATGATAATTAGCAAAGTAGATGATAAATCAACGTTAAAGATAAGAATAAATGGGAAAATCCTGGAACAAGTCAAGAGTTTATCATAATTTGGTCATATAATAACAGAAGATGGCAGATATAAATCAGAAATCAAGAAGAGAATAGGAATGGCGAAAGCTACATTTAACAACATGGAACTAATACTAACATCTAAACAATCAACTTACAAATTCAATTTGAGAATCATAAAATGCTATATATATTCATCATTATTTTATAGAGTAAAAATATGGACAATGAATAAGCAATTGGAAGAAAGAATTGAGACCTTTGAGATGTGGGTACATTGAAGAATGGTATGTGTCTCTTGGAAGGAGAAGAAAACAAAAAAAAAAGAAAACCTAGGAATGAAAAGAGAATTAATGAAGGAGATCAAAGTTAGTTCATATATTTTGGCCATGTAAAAACACTTTACTGAAGACCATAATAAAAGGAAGAGTAGAAGGCAAACGTGCAAGAGGAAGACAGTTCTATGAGTGGGAAGATAACAACAAGAGATGGACAGGAAGGAGTCTGTCAGGGTGCACCATCAAGGCTGGAGACTGAAGGCAGGCGTTGGAGATCCATTGCAATTGAGTTTCGATGTGGAGATGGCAGCTGATGGCTGATGATGATTATTAATTATTAATAATTCATATATGTGGAACTATCTTATTCACAAGCTGTTCTAAGAATCTGCTAATGCATTTGTAAGCTTCTGTTGCCTATATGCTTTAGAATCAAAATCGTATCTGTTCTGATGGCCTCTGCTGGAATTCCATCTGGACCAGCTGCTTTTTCATCTTTCAGAAGCTTTATGGCCTTCTTTATTTCTTCTCTACTTGGTCGCTCACAGCTGATTAGTAGCTCCTCTTCTGCTGGCTGGATGTCGGGGGGATTAGTTGGAGCTGGTCTATTGAGAAGTTCCTCAAAATGTTCTGTCCATCTCTTCATTTGTTCTCATATGTTACTAAGCAATTTTCCATTCTTATCTTTTTATGAGGCCATTTGCTTGCTTACATTTCCTTGTTAGCTTCTTTGTGTTGTTGTGCAGGTCCCTCATATTTCCTTTGGCTGCAGCTTCCTCTGCTTTCCTTGCCAACTCTTCATTATATTTCCTCTTGTCTCTTTTGATGTTTCTTCTTACTTTGTTTGCTTCTATGTCCATTTCATGAGCCTTGGCTTTGGAGCTTCTGGTTTTGCTTCTGTTTAAATCTGCTTTCTTGTTTTTCCTGTCTTCTATCTTGGTAATGGTTTCTGTTGTTATCCATGCTTTGTGCTGATGTTCTGTTTTCTCTGTACTTCTTTACATGTCCATATATTTTTTACTTGTTGCTAGTGGTTTTCCGTATCTGCTTCATCTTCAAGCTGTTGCAGTACTTGGTATTTGTTGGATACTGTAATTGAAAATTTGTCTCTTATTTCCTGATTTCTTAGAAATCCCACATTATACTGTTGTCAGATATACTGTTGTAAATTTCTTGAGTTTTAATTTTGTTTTTGCCAACAAAAGATGGTGGTCTGATACCACATCTGCTCCTCTACATACTTTTACATCATGCAATGATGACCTAAACTTCTTACTTATGCGTATGTGATCAATCTGATTCTCAGTTCTGTGGTCTGGTGATATCCATGTTGCTTTATGTATTCTTTTATGTGGAAATATGCTTCCTCCTATTCATAACCCTCCACTCCTAAAGGAGCATAGGCCTTTAACAAATACAAGCCAAGTCCTCCTGTCACGTGCCATCATCTCAAGTTCCTTCCATGTTCCCCTCATCATTTTCACCTCTGTATCCAGCTGTCTTCTCCATGTGCTTCTTGGTCTACCTCTGCCTCTCTTGCCCTGGGGGTTCCAGAACAAGGACTGCCTTGTAATGCTATCAACAGGTTTCCTCAGTGTGTCCTATCCTTTGCCATCGTCTTCTCATCTCTTGTTCCACTGGCACTTGTCTGGTTCTTGTCATCAATTCCACGTTGGTAAGTCTGTAGCTTTTTGGTTGTTGTCTTTGTTGTTCTCCATGTTTCAGAGCCATATAATAGTACTGACTTCACATTTTAGTTGAAGATTCTTATTTTCGTGTTGGATCCAATTTCTCTTGATCTCCAAATATTTCCCAGTGAAATGAAAGCTCCTCTTGCTTTTTGTATTCTTATTTTGATATCACTGTCTGTCCCTCCAACTTTGTCTATATGGCTGCCAAGATATATGTACAATTCTACATCTTGTGGTGGTGTATCTTCAAGTTCAACCCTGTTATCATTACCTGCATTTATTCTCATTATTTTTGTCTTTTCCCTGTGTATTTTCGGACCCAACTGCTGTGACCTCTCATCGAGTGTTTTCAATTTGTCCTGCATCTGATTACGGTTATGGGACAGAAGAGCCAAGTCATCAGCAAAATCCAGATCATCCAACTGCTTAGTCAGAGTCCACTGGATTCCATTTCTGTTGTGTGTTGTCGATGTTCTCATAACCCAGTATATTGCTAGTAAGAAAAGAAGACAAGAGGCATCCCTGTCGCACTCCCATTTTTATCCCAAACAGTTCTGTAAGCTGTCCTTCATGAAGAACTCTGCATGTCATGTCTTCATATGTTTTCTTTATTAAATTAATGATCTTCAGGGAACTCCAAAATGCCTCATCAATTTCCAAAGTGATTCTCTGTCTACACTGTCAAATGCCTTTTCGCAGTCCACAAATCCAGTGTATAGTAGTGAATTCCATTCCAGACTTTTCACATTTAGGTCCCCCATCAAAACTGTGATGTCCTTTCTTTTCTTTTTGTCCAAGACATTTTGTAGTCTGGTGTAAAAGGTTTTTTTCTCTGATTCTTCTTTATCATTTGTTGGTGCATAACACTGGATGATGTTTATATTTACTTTCTTTTTGGCTAATTTAAACCTTGATGTTATAATTCGGGGTCCCATTGCTTCCCATTCTATAAGTGCCTTCTTTTCTTCCCTAGACAGCATTATAGCCAAACCCTTCACTGTGATGGGCTCTTTCCTCCTCATGTCCTGAGGACAACACAATTTCTCCTGTGATCAATCTCCTACTCTCTATGCCATTCCACCATGTCTCGCAGAGACCCAGGATATACTTACTTACTTAGTCGTTCCCCTTCTACTGTGAGGTGTAAAGGTAAAGGATCCCGTTACACGCCCATTGAGGCATATTGGGAATATGGTGTTAGGCCCATATCTTCTTGACCGTCAGCACACTAGGGGTGATGTGGTCAGCATCACGCCAGGCCCAGGATATCAATCCTGTAATTTGTCATTTCCGCTGCTACTTGTGCAATTATCTGGGTAGCTGCTCCAAAAGTGCATTATTCACTAGGAAATCATTATAACGATCCATAGACAGTATATATCATAATTATAACTTGTCAGAGTTTGAACAGATTATCTTTCTTCATTAATTAAAAACAAAAAAAATAATCAGACTCCTCTGGATTTGGAGACACGTGCTTCAAAATACTTCCAGGGCGTATTTGATTCTTGTGTTTCAACCTGATCATTGAATAGTCGGATGATGTCCATCTTGCATCCCGGTGTGAATGTGACGTAATTGAAGACAAGGATTTTCTTTGGTGGTGAAATTATTGAAGACTGGCTCACCAACCTTGAATCTGGAAGAATCATGGCTAACATGAAAAGAATTTCTGTTCTGCCTCTGGCAACATGAGTGATAACTGTGCTCTTAGTTGCCACTCATGCAGTAATTCAGCAGTTACTTTACTTGAATATGATAAGGGTATGTTTTATAGGAAAAAGACTGTCAGAGTGAATCATCAAGACAGATGTTGGAGAACATTTGCAGCAGACCTTTTATGTGTTGATGGCAGTTGATCATATCAGTATTTGAATGCCTTACTAGTTTTTGTGTTTTTAGAGAGTAATTGCCTTTGTGATGTCCTTTTGGCTTTTATGTCTGCTTGGTTTTAGTTATTCGTTACGTGTTATCAAAAACTGCTGTTACTCATACTGGATATTAATTTTAATCAATGAAACATTGTAGAGCTCACCATTTTGTGATCGGGCAAGGCAGTGTTGCTGAACAGACTGTGCAGTCAATCATAGAAGTGAAAGAATACTAGTTGGTAGCTAGTGCTACCAGACAACAGCAATGTCAGAAAAGCTACATGAGCCAGTACGAGGTACAGCATTGACCTTGTATAACAGGTTTGCTGAACTGATGTTGGTTGTTGGCTTGGATGAGAACACAGGACTAGTTCCTTTGAGGAAAGATACAGATGTAAGCAAATAAAAACAAGCTTGCACTCATTTATAACTCCTTTATTTTATTGTTGTTTGTAGATTACAAGTTCCAATTAATGATTATCTTTTTCTTTTTTGTTTCACTGACTTTTTGTACCAGTACTTTTCCAGGTAGGATTAATTATCAGTTAAATACCCATTACATGTATTGTGAAATGCTATGCTGTCATGTTTTTTTCTTTAATATCTTCCATCTCCTTGATCCACTTACTCTTGGGCTACCATGCATTCCTGATCACTTCCATTTTGTGGTTATATGCCCAAGCAGGTAGCTGAAATTGAATAATCCTCAAAAGATGTCAAAACCAACTTATCCTTTCTTCTTCTTCTGTCCTTAGCCACCGACCGTCAAAGCAGTCAGTGGCTATTATGCCTAGTGGCGTCTTAGGGCAACAGCAGAAAGGTTTTCTTTGCCATTGTTTCCCATCACGCCTAGTGGCGTCTTTAGGGTAACGGCAAATCAACCCATTTGCTGTTGTTTCCGTAATCGAAGTGACTGGCAAACGGGTGATCAGCCCGTTGTGAACTTATCCTTTGTTTCACAATATAATCCATTAATGGTGCTGTTCCAGTATTGTTCCTGATCTTGTCATTTCTTGTTTTATCTTTTCTAGTCATGTTAGCTAAATCATTGAAGGCCTTTTCATAGCCCACAGATGCAGTGTAAAGTGGTGAATTAATTTCCAAGCTCCGTTCGACTATTTATGCATGGTGTGGATATCTTCCTTGTATCCTGAGAATAGTACTATTTCTCCTGTGTTCACTGTCTTCCTTTCTATTCCTTTTCATCTTATTTGACATAGTCTAAGAATGTCAGTTTTATAGAGCATTTCTGCTGCCTCATATGCGGTTCTTCCTTATTTGTTTAGTATTTGAACATTCCAGATGCCCAATCTGGAGGTCCTCCTGTGTGAAAAGAGGTGAATCAGCAGTACATACTCAACTCAGCTTTCTCTGTATTGTGTTCTGAACCTCACAGTTTCAGGGTTTCCTTCCAACCTGGGACAGCTGAGTTTAATGACTTGCTATGGGTGACATTTTTTCTGACTGAAGTTTCTGTGGTTCAAGTTTTTGCATGGTGGAGTAGTCAGCTCCATTCCAAACTCTCTTTTTTTACAACATACAAGGTAGTGTACAGTGTTACTATTGTTTTGCTATATTTTTGGGCCCCAGTTATGCACTGACAAACTACTTCTTTTGTCAGCTGCTTTAGTCATTTGGATCTTTGGGTGCTTTAGAATTGGGTTGAGCTGATAAATCACTCCACTAATTTGTTGAGTTCTCATATCGATCTTTGTTTCTAATATTCCATATGTTGTGAACATAACTGCTGAGGTATTTGACCTCTGTACTTCTTTGCTGCTGCCATCAATGGTACCTATACCTTGTAGCGGTATGGCAGCTTGCGTTCCCTGATAATCCCCAGAGCTATGCCAGTGGGAGTTTTACTCCTGGTAGGTTCAACCAAGCTGGACTGGTCTGTGTGGGTAGGGGTCAGACAAAAGCTGGTACCCTGGTCCTCCAGGTTGGGGGTTTTAGCACAGGGTTGACACCCCTGTCTGTAAAAGAAACAATGAAGTTACGGAAACAATAATAAATGAACAAACTTTGCTGCAGGATGGACATTCGGAGTCTGTGGCTCGTATGACTGTCAGTGGTGAAAGCCGAAAGGAAGTCACTGACATGAAAACGGATGTCCTGACCGCAAAACAGGATACAAGAATAGGTTTTTGGAATGTCAGGACAATGTACGAGACAGGTAAACTAAGACAGGTCACGGCAGAAATGAGAAACTATAGGTTACACATTCTAGGGATAAGCGAGAGCAGATGGACAGGGGCAGGAAAAGTTAAAACAGCAACAGGAGAAACAGTACTTTACTCTGGAAGAGAGGATGGACAACACAATGAAGGCGTAGCCATTATTCTACAGAAAGGAATAGAAAGGACATTACTGGAATGGAAACCCATCAACAACAGACTGATAAGATTAAGATTGAGAGGGAGATTCACCAACACTACAATAATACAATGCTACGCACCAACGAATGATAGTGATGAGGAGGTCTAGGATGAATTCTATCAACAACTGCAGAAAGAAATGGAAGACACACCTAGATATGATCTTGTTATAGTAATGGGAGACCTCAATGCGAAAGTTGGTACACACAATACACATAATGAAAGAACAATGGGGAAATGCAGCAGCGGAACAGCAAACGAAAATGGGGATAAACTAATACGTTTCTGTAGCATTAATAACCTGGTCATTGGAGGAACACTCTTCCCACATAAAGAAATTCACAAATTAACATGGGAATCACCAAAAGGTCGGGACAGAAACCAGATAGACCACATCATGGTTAACGGTAGATGGAGACATGCATTACAAGATGTGAAGGTAAGAAGAGGTGCAGATGTGGGAAGTGATCACCATTTAGTAGTAGCAAAACTGAAAGTGAAACTAAGAAGGGCTGCACCAACTGTAACTACACAGAAAAGGTTTGACATCAGCAAATTGAAGGACTCCCTTACCAGAAAAGCTTTTACGGCCGACATAAAGAAACGATATCAATTTGCCAAAAGTCAGGAAAAGACATTGACTGATGATATAGACCAGAATTTCAACACCATTTCAACAATATACAAAGAAAGCAGCAAATCATGCTTGGGATTCCAGGAAAGGAAGAAGCAAGACTGGATAACACCAGAAACTTTAAACACCATAACGATGAGAAAGGAAATGAAAAGAAAGAAAACAGAAGCGAAGTCCCCCAGGTTAAAGCAACTACATAGCGAACAGTACAGTCAGCTGGACAAGGAAGTTAAACGCCAAACCCGAGCCAACAAAAGGAATTTCCTAGACGATCTTGCAAGACAGGCAGAGGAGGAAGCACTGAGAAATGAACAAAGCACAGTATACAAAATAACTAAATTCATCAGCGGAAAACGAGGTGCAAACAATATTACATTAGTAAGAGATAAGCAAGGTAATCTCATCACGACAGCAGAGGGACAAGAAACAAGATGGGCAGAGCACTTCAGAGAAACTCTGAACAAGGAACCACCAGAGACACAATTGAATGTTCCTGAAGCTGAAAACGATCTAGATGTGAATACAGACATTCCACAAAAAGAAGAAATCATCACAGCAATCAAAGGGTTAAAGAACGGCAAAGCTCCGGGCCATGATAACTTAAATGCAGAGCTATTTAAGACAGACCCTGAGCTAGCAGCAGAACTATTAGAACCACTATTTGCACAAGTCTGGAAAACGGGGACAACACCATCAGAGTGGAACAAAGGAATAATTGTCAAATTGCCCAAAAAGGGAGATCTTGCAGACTGCAATAATTGGAGAGGAATCACTCTTCTCTCAGTTCCCAGCAAAATACTAGGCAGGATAATTATACAGAAAATTTCAAAGGCAGTAGATCACAAACTGAGGAAAGAACAAGCAGGATTTAGAAAGAACAGGAGATGTGTAGATCATATATTCACTCTCAGGAACATTATAGAGCAGTGCTCAGAATGGCAAAGACAGCTTTACATTAATTTCGTTGATTTTGAAAAGGCTTTTGACAGCATACATAGGGACAGTTTATGGAAAATACTGAGGGCTTATGGAATTCCAAGCTGCATAGTGTCAATCATAAAAAGCCTCTATGCAAACTTTACGTGCAGTGTTGGGCAGAGCAACCTAACCTTTGAGGTGAAGACAGGAGTACGACAGGGATGCCCCTTATCAATCACTCTATTTTTAACAGTCATAGACTGGGTGATGCGCCAGACAACAGAGGGCAGTCCAAGAGGAATAAGATGGACAACATTTTCTACATTGGAAGATCTGGAATATGCAGATGACATTGCACTACTAGCACATTCACATCAACACATCCAGGAAAAAAACGGATAGACTTAATAAGTTTAGCCAGCAGGTGGGCTTGAACATCAATTTAAAGAAGTCTGAGGTCATGACGCTCAATGTGAGCAACACTGAGCCCATATCAGTAAGGAATAAGCAATTGATACAGACAGATACCTTCACATACCTAGGAAGCATAGTAACACCAGACGGCGGGGCAGGCAAAGACATCAACATCAGAATGAATAAGGCAAGAACAGCCTTCTTTAGCCTAAACAACATCTGGAAGTCCTCCCAATACAGCTTAAGCACAAAATTAAGATTATATCAGAGCTGTGTGCTTTCTGTGCTTCTCTATGGTGCGGAATGCTGGAGAGTTACAGAGAAGGAAATGTCGAAATTGTCCTCTTTTCACACAACATGCCTAAGAAAAATTCACCGAATCTTTTGGCCGAATACCATCACTAACCAAGATCTGCTTACACGTAGCAAGCAAGAGGACATGCACACCATCATAGCTGGCAGACGCTGGAACTGGGTTGGTCATGTCCTCAGAAGAGACCCCGATGCCATCACAAGAACAGCTATGCTTTGGACCCCTGAAGGAAAACGAAAGAGAGGCTGACCAAAAACAACCTGGCGGAGGACTGTGGAGGCTGAGATGCAAAGAATGAACCAGAGTTGGGGCACTGTACGAAGGATGGCCACCGACCGAGCAAAGTGGAATCAATTTGTTGTTGCCCTACAAGACGCCACTAGGCGTGATGGCCACTGACTGCTTTGACGGTCGGCGGCTAAGGATCAAAGAAGAAGAAGACTTCTTTGCTGGTCTCTTGCAGCAAAGGTGTCGAGTTTGATTCACAGTATCGACAAACTCCAATCTACCCAGCTGTAAATGGGTACCTGACTTTAATTCTTGAGTTAGGGAAGGAAAAGGCAGCGAGGAAGGGAACTGGTCATCCCTCCTCTTGATGCTGGAATCTCTAACACTTCACGCCCCTACGGCAGGGTCTGCTACGGGACTACTTTTTTACTTAAAATCTGGTATTCATCATTATCATCATTTCCGTTCAGGTCCTCAAGAACTTTAGACCTTCAACAGATTCATGGCAAGTCCTCCTGTCATATGACGTCTGCTCAGGGTCTTTCCATATCTGTCTTATCCCTGTCATTTCTGACTCCATTTCTTTTCTGTATTAGTTTGTTGGTCTCCTTATGCACATTGAACAAATAAAAGGTAAACAAAGAGGCTAGAAAAAGCTTGTTTTTGAGTTATTCAGTGGTACACAAGAAATAGAACACTGGAAAAGATGGATGGGCAACATACTTGAAATAACTTGGTGTAAAACATTTAAAAGACCATGAAGGGCAAAGAGAGCAACCATAGGATTGTAGTTTTAGTAAAAATATCGATGATAAAGATGTAATGTTTATAACTTGGCAGATATAGAGTGGCAAATGTAGTAATGTGTTTCTTATTGTATGTTTTACAGCATGTTATTTTTGTTTGATTTAAAATCGAGGTGTTGCATTTGTGGAGTAATATTTTGCTTCTTATTGTGGTAGATCATTATAGTGCAGTTTCATATTTCTTTTTGTGGCATGATATTTGTAGGCTAATTTAGTATCTCCCTTCAGTTATAACTGACTATGGAAATGTGCACCAGAAGTGATAGCCCTCAACTGCTGTTTTTTTTGTCTGGTATTCCTTTTAGTGTGTTCTTTTCTCTTCTGTTTGTTGTGAGAGCTTCTTTTTTACCAATCTAAGGTGGCGCCATAGGGAGCATCGCCATGTGGAGCGATCGGCAGCTTCATCATCCCAGGTTGCTGGATTTATGTCCAGTGCCTTCATGTCTATCTTGCACACATCTTTGAACTTCAGCTGCGGTCTCCCAGCTGTTCTGTTGCCATCTGCCAGTTATCTGTAGAAAATATCTTCCGAGGTATCACCATCTTCCATGTGGCAGACATGGCCAAGTCAGCATAGTCTGCGCTGTATACATGCTTTGAAGGCCAGCATCTCAATATTTGTTACTTTGCCCTTCCAAAAAAATATCAAGGATGTGGCGTAGACAATGTAGATGGAAGGTATTGAGCCGTCTTTCCTGCTTAGTATAAGTTGTCCTTGTCTCGCTTCATATAGAAGTGCGCAGGTGATGCAGGCATTATATATTACAGCTTTGGTCTTCATTGTGAGTTTGGAGTCTCCCCAAACACATGTTGTGAGGCGGGCAAAGATGGTTGCAGCTTTGCCAATGCAGTTGTTAATTTCTGTGTCCAGAGAGAGGTTGTCATTGATGCCCAAGTATGTGAAGTGATGCACCACTGCCAATTCATAGCTATTGATAGTAATAACTGGGGCAGTATCCTTACCCAGCACTTTTATTTTCTTTAGACTTCTTGTGAATATATAGACCAATATTATGCTTGATATTGTAACATTAAATTAAGAGTTTGGCTTCTTGTTTTTTTTAAATGGTGTTGTATATATGGAGCAATACCATTATTATGGAATAACATTTATGATGTGATATCACGTTACTTATTATAGTATTACATTTACCGAGTTATATCTTACACTGCATGATGTTCACAGAGTGATGAAGATAGTGATGATTCATTTAGCCGGCTCTTCGAAGATGAATATGAAGCACAAGTTCTTGCAGCGATTTCAGCATCAAAAGCTCTCGTGTTTCAGCCAAATATTAAGGAAGATCTTACATACCCACCTTCGGCTGAATCCCTTGCCAGCATGAGCACCTTTCAGACTTTCAAGTAAGTATTTGTGGTGCCATCTCACCAACACTAATTATATGTTGACAGGCACTGTAATAGAAAACTGCTCTTAAAAAAAGCTGATGGAATATTTTCAAAGACTAAGTCTCATTTGGGCTTATTATTGTGGTATAGTTATACCTTTTCCCCATGCAGTTTCCACAGGCCGGGGATCTCTGAGGAGACAGAAAGAATATAACTCCTGCTACCTCAGACGTCGTATGAAAGCAACTAATATGAGGTTGTGCTTGGGTGCTGACAACCTCATCATGTAAAGCAGATTGTTACAAGAACCAACACTGCAAAAGCACAAATGCTTTGATGAGGCTTCCTGCAAGGGGACCAGCTTCAATGGTGGTTCCATGTTTCATAAGGAGCTAAAAGGAAATGAAGAAGAATTACTCCTTAATCAGCCCCAAATGGGTACCAGAGCAAATCTGGGAAGGTCAAGGCGGCCGGCTTGATGCCGACCACATCACCCCTCATGTGCCGATGGTCAAGATAATATGGGCATAACACCATATTCCCAATATGCCTCAATGGGCGTGTAATGGGTTCCTTACCTTTACCTTTTTTTACACCTTAATTAGTAACAAAGTCACTATGCCAACACACAACTCTGCATATTTGGAGAGCCCCCTTTGGATGGCGGGAAATGCACAGTATGCCACACGCTTCTTCCTCCTAGCTTAGGACTAGATGTGATGGTCCTTTAAATGCCAGCCAAGTTGGAGAAACTGGAGCTCATGACATCAACTCAACATGTTTCAGAAGGGCAGAAAAGTCACAAGAAAAGCCTAGATCTAGAGTATAGATAATACCAAGGACAATTCAACTTGGTGTTGGTTGCAAAAAAACAAAAAAACTCTGCAGCCCTAGTTAAACAACAACAACAACAACAACAATTGGTCTTGACCTCAATCAACTTCAATATATTTTTCAATGTAGTGAAAACTCTTGGCTTCTGAATCCTTGAATTGATATCAGTATCCATGCCTCCATCCTTGTTTGCTGCAGAAAGTAGAAACTATAATCATTATATCAACCTCTTAATCCCAGGTCTAGGACAGAGAAACATGTACCTCGTAGAAACACTCGAAGTGCAAGCCGAACTACACCTGTCAATCCAGCTGTCTTGAAACAGCATCTCACCAACAATGACCACTCCGGTTCATCAGCAACCGGTGTCACCGATTTACCTTTGTCTAAGGATGCTCTTGAAGCAATAACCACATTTTGCTTCCCTGGTATGTTGTTTCTTATTATAAAAATAGGAAACAGAGAAAATATAACACAAAATTTGATTGGTGTGTCTTATGCATGGAGTTGTCTATATATGGTATTCATGGTTTCCTGAAGGAGTATTGTTGTAATATTTTTTTACTATTATCTTTTTATATATGAAAAGAAGATGCTGTCGATGGATAGGACACAAATTAAGAAAACCTGTTTATAGCATTACAAAGCTGTCTTTGTTCTGGAACCCCCAGGGAAAGAGAGGCAGAGGTAGACCAAGTAACACATGGAGAAGAGAGCTGGAGACAACAGGGAAAATGTGGAAAGAGCTTGAGCTGATCGCATGTGACAGGACTTGGCATGGTGTTTGTTGAAGGCCTTTACTCCATAGGGAGCTAAAGGGTATAGACTGATTGATTGATTGACTGATTGATTGATCTTTTTAAATCTTAAAGTTTAAATATGTGGCTGGTCTTTTGTAAGCTGAAAATTGTGCTATTATGTATGTATTGGTTAATGTTAGATTTTAAGCATTTTTTGGGGTTTTTTTTTTTTTTTTTGGCTTAAAGTTTCGACTGAATGCGGTAGCTGCCAGCAAGCCCTATTGTTCTTAGTTTCCTGGTATGTTATTGCCTTTGGCAAAATCTGTAAATCAAAAGAAATCAAATCCAACACAAAGATAAGAATTTTCAACTCAGATGTCAAGGCAGTCCTATTGTATGGCTCTGAAACATGGAGAACAATAAAAATAACATTCATAAATGGGTACTTGTGCAGAATAGAACAATTGAAATTGAAGGATCAGACCACCAGTGTGTACTGATGGAAAGGGCCAGACAAAAGTCAGGGGAACAACGTGAGGAGAAGATTCTTACATTGGATAGGACATACATTGAGAAAACCATATGTAACTATGTTAGTGATAGTCCTTCTCCAACTAATTCTATTTCCTTTACCTTTTTTTCATTCATTCCCCATAATGATCCATGGAGCACTTGCTTTCAACAAATACACATCACACCCTCCTGTCCTGTTCCATCTAGTCATAGTTTTTCCATGTCTTCTTTGTCCTGTCCATGTCTATGTCTGATTCCCTTCTTGTGGATTTTTTTGGTTTCCCTCTTTGTCTTTTACTCTGGGGATTCCAGAAAAAGCAGTGTCATGTAATGCTATAAATTTGTTTTCTCAATGAATATAATTAGAATAATGAAGAAGTAAAGATGGCTAAGAATATAATTGATCTGTAAACTTGTACATCTTGTTGTAGTTAGCTCCAGCTGTTGTATTTCTACCTTCTTGTTGGGCAGACAATGCTCGTGTTTATCCAGAAAAACCAGACAGCAGCATACACTTTCTGGTGTTGACAAATGTGTCAGGCAACAAGACTTATGCTTCTTGTTTAACCTTCTACAAACCATACAGGCTGACCAAGGTAGGATATAGTGAGTCATGTCATCGATGAAGAGAATACGTCATTCTGAATTAGAAGACATAACAAAATCAGTTGTTTGTCATCATGCATTTGAGCCATTGAAATTGCTAAGAACTAACTCAAATATTAATTCTTAATATCAAGATATGGAATTTTAATTTCTATAAATCTATATCCCAACTATAACCTGGTATAAAGCAAAAAAAAAAAAAAAAAATTTGGATTCATTAAGATTTACAGTAGAATGATATACTAGAAACATGGAATATTTCATGGTCTACACTTTGTCAGCCACAGTCACAAACAAGAGACAAAGATGAGAAAGATAGATAGGTTACGAGAAAATGGCAATAGACACTGCAGATGTGTCACAAAAATCAATAAAAATAAAACAAGGTGAGAGACCCAGAAAGATGAAAAGGGGAGAAAGAACAAGTGTACCACACGTAAAAAGTAACAACAAATGAATATTTATCGAAAATTTGATCCAAATGGTACATTTCAGCAGAAGACAAAGAAATCACCACACAAAAAACAAAAAAATTTAAATAGTTTCTGTGACAAACAGTTCACCTATAACTGCAGGTCAGCAGGATGGAGATATCCTCTATATACCAATTGTCTTGCTGAAACATCTGAAACAACAGTTAATAATCCTGCCACCTTTATGAGAGAACACAGAAAAGCGTGCATTGTATAATGAAAGCTAAATTGAATATCCATTGAAAAACTGCACATAACTTTCAGTTTTTTCATGGTACATTAACCATAAGTCATGATAAGTTTGACTAAAAATCGATATATATAAAAGGCAGTGTCATGTTGTTTCTTCGGAGTAATCAGGAGGACATGCACACCATCATAGCTGGCAGATGCTGGAGTTGGGTTGGCCACGTCCTCAGAAGGGACCCTGATACCATCACAAGAACAGCTATGCTATGGACCCCCGAGGGAAAGCGAAAGAGAGGCCGACCAAAAACAACTTGGCGGAGAACTGTGGAAGCTGAAATGCAAAGAATGAACCACAGTTGGGGCACTGTACGAAGGATGGCCGCCGACCGAGCAAAGTGGAATCAATTTGTTGCTGCCCTACAAGACACCACCAGGCGTGATGGCCGCTGACTGCTTTGACGGTTGGTGGTTATGGATTAAAGAAGAAGAAAAAGATGTTGTTTCTATGTTCTTAATACAAATCCGCATGCCTTATTATTACTTAATGAATTTTGGCAGAGTTTCTCTTTAGGTACTGGGGAGTAATGCCGTGGGGTTATTTCATAATTTAATATTGTAATTATAACAGAAGAATTATTTAAATTTTTCCAATAAATTGTAAACATGCCTTTCATTTTTATTTAGGGGTCATAATCAAGGGAAAGAGAAATCAAGAGACATAACACAAATGTTAAAACTATTATTTTATGTTTGTAATTAATAACCATACGTTTGCATATTTTACAAGATTATTTAAAATGTTACACACTTTTAATTTAAGGGGAAATAGAAAAAAGCCCAGTTTTATGTAGCACGTCCGTTTTTTTTAAACCATGTAATTTTAATGGAACTGATTTTGCCACGCGGATTCTAATTGCATCGGAGCAGTATCGATATAAATATTAAAAAAACCAGTGAATGTTCCTTGTGAATCAACATTCGGAAGTATGCATCATCCACTGCGTGTTTAATTTGAATGAAAATCTAATGAAATTTAGAGTATTTAAAAAAAAAATGTTTACAGCATTTTAACACATTAACTACCGAATTGAAAAACACACTGTGGCCGAATTAAATTTTTTCCCATTTTCATCCTGTAGATGTGTGCACAAAGTAAGCTGTAGTTTTCGTAATTGTTTACAGATGTTTATGAATTACACGTCATTTTAACGATAAATGAATGTACCATTACAATAAGCACCATTTGTAACTCTAATAGAGGTTGTTGCTATTTAACGGCCCTCCGATGGTGGAGGACTTGCAATATTTTCACAATTATAACTGCTTGCGCCCCATCTCTATCAAAATCACTATTTCAATCAATGTGCACACCGTTTTCACTCTTGTCCTCATCGCTAGATCTATCAGTCAATTGTTGAAACACGTTTTTAGCCTATTCAGCTGTTAGACGAGATGTACAAGCATTTTTTTGTGGTCCTATCTCTAGTTGCCACGGTAAACAGTTTTACACGATTTGGTAACTAACTCAAAACGCTGAAAAATAGGAACATAATATCAATTTTCCAGTGTTCTACAACAACCATACTTTGGGATTTTGTTTTCCGGTGGCAACTTAAAATCTCAAACCAGATCAGAAAGTGTTTCAGTACATTTATCATTCGTTTTATTACTATGCGGTAGCATAGTGGTTAGTGCACTGGCTTCCTAGCTCAGTGGTCTATGGTTCGATCCCCAGATGAGGTGGGATTTGTTTAGGCCGCGAACGGCTCCTGGGTCAACCCAGCCCCAACTGGGTACCAGAGCAACTCTGGGAAGGTTAAGGCGGCTGGTGTGATGCTGACCACATTACCCCTAGTGTGCCAATGGTCAAGAAAATATGGGCCTAACACCATATTCCCAATATGCCTCAATGGGCGTGTAACGGGATCCTTTACCTTTATTACTAAACATAGATCGACGCTCTGAGCGGCTCACGGTTCAAATGAAAGGATTTGAAAAGGTGGTCCCACCGGCTCACGGTAGTTAATGTGTTAAAAATACTGCGTCAAGCTAATTTAAATTGTAAAATAACTGTATCCAAATATATAAAAACCAAAGTCACTTGAAAGCAATTAGTTTAAAGTCATTTTATAGCAAAAACTTTAGTTTTTGCATAAAATAGAATTATTAAAAATATAATAATTGTAATCGTTGAAAGACCGTTTAAAGAGAAGTAATTTTGTCACATATTGCCAGATAATGGCATTGATTTTGGCACGCGGATTCTAATTGTAGCAGAACTGTATCGATATATATATTAAAACCAGTGGGGGTTGGAGTGGCTCAGAGGTATGGCGTCCGCCTCATATTCAAGAGGTACCGGGTTCGAATCCCAGTTGATGGATTATAATTTATTTAAATATTTTTCAGAACCAGTGGTCCTAATTATGTCATACTTCCCCCTGGTCTCATGGATAGTGAGATCGGATGCCTAACCTTCTCGGATAAGGGCGAAAAAATAGGAGGTCCCGTGTGCAAGTTGTGCATGTTAAAAATCCCACGGCAGTTGGAAATCCTAAGAGTAAGCTTATCCCTTGTAAAATTTAAAAAAAAAATTTGGAAACCAATTGATAATGTCTCTTCTTCGATCACCACATTGATAAAGGCTTGTTTCTTGCACCACGTTAATAAGTGCTAGTACTGGTTAGATTGTCAACTCAAAACCCGGCACAGTGTTGGGCATACAGGTCACCTTGTCCAAAAAGTAGTGAGGCCCTGGACAGGTGATGTTGACAATGAGTGAAAGTGTAAATGTCAATTGCGCGAATGTGTGGAATGTTCTGAAGTTGACATGTTGGTTAGAATACACTCATACACTCGTATGCAAGTCAATGATGTCCTGAACTGCTATTGACGTTTTCATATATTTATTGTGACACACTAACTCTGTCACATTACGGTCTTTTTGACAGTCGCACTGGATAACAAGTTGACACACACACATTGTTGTATTTGTAATACGTGACGAAATAACGTATCCTAGTAAAACGAATCTTAGGATCTAATGGAATGATCGTAGGCAAGCTGTATACATCAAATATTCCTGATCTGTCTATAGTCTCATTTCCTTAGAACATGACTAATCGCGTCAGCCAATACTAATATTACTGAATAATGGCTTCTTATCAGACCCTCTTCCTGCCAAAGTCCTTACAAGCCTTTAAATCCAGCAAATGGTTCATGGGTAACGATCTTAAACCACCAGATAGTGGGGTTTTATTTTAAGCCTTAAATATAGATAGAACAGATCTCTATCATCATCAGATTAATAAGGTTGTCCCTGTTCTCGATAGATGATTTTATTAAAACTGGCAATGAGATTCCAAAATGGCTTTACTTTTCAGTGATCGAGCCTCGCTCACCCAAGACTTGTGGAAAATATGATAAGCATAATTAAAGATGCTGTTCATCATACAGAAATGTCCCTTATTGGGCTACTGAATATTCTGCAATTAATAATGCGATGGGTCACATCAAATAACATAGGCCTGCTAGGTAGCTCATATCATCTTCCTCTGTAGTCCCAATAATAATCTAGGTCACGACGAAACGTCCCTGCCCATCTAGGCATTGCAGAAGGCGGTACATAAAACTGGGCTTCGTTACCTTTGTTATGGAAAAACACTGGCGGAATAGCTCACACACCATCTTTTGGCTTTAAGAACAAACACTCGGGGAGGATTACTGACATAACAGTCATATAGAAAACTATCTCCTTACGGAAAGACCCTTTTTCAAAACCATATATCCTCATATTTAACCCCCCCCAGTTCTCTGGGCATCGAATGTAAAGATATAAACCACTGAACTCTATATTCAAGTGGGCGTACTAATATATTACAATAGTTCATACAAAGTTCATGGTATACTGGAGTATTCAAAACCCTTTGACTGAGGTACGTTAGAGGCCAAAATATTTTCAAACATTAACTTATAGATACAGATCCTATATCATAATCGATAATAGGTTACACTATAGTTATATATATTATATATAATAATATATTATAAATATAATAGCAATATATAGATATATATATATAATATATGACAGCAATACTTTTATATATATCGCTATATGTAATATATATATAGATATATCATATAATATATATTATATAATTATATATATATAATAATATCCTAGTAAACACTATATATATATATATATAATATATAGAGAATATATATAAATAAAAATAGAATATAAACTAGTCTATCAATATGAATATATATATATATATATATATATATATATATATATATATATATATAAATAATATATGTATATATAAATAACTATAATATAGAATATACCTGGCTATATATATATATACTAACATATAAATAAATATATATATATAGCTGACACATACCACCCATCTATCTCAGGCCGACACCACAAGCTACTCAAAAGATATATCTATACACAACCCTCCGGGAGTATAAAACATACACCAGACCACACCACAAGAAGCAAACTATATATATCAATATATATATCATGCCACCCACCACAATAACCACCACACACGGAATATACACACCACACCACAGATATCTATAATATACTGGGTAACATACCAGCATTATATATCTAATTTATAAAATATACTATACGGAAGCTAATATTCACCCTACACACGACACACACACACACACACTATCAATTCACACACACCTAGTTAATCGGTTGGTAAAGATATACCCTCCAACCCATCCCTCCCACCTTTCCCCCCCATCACCTCCAAAAAAAAATAAACATTCAAGTGGAGAGCACTATTTATATAATATCTAACGAATAATGCGACATGCTAATAACAGCCAATTATAATTAAAGTATATATACCATTCACCAATAGCCCCAGGTATAGTGGTAACAGATGGAATGCCGCCCCTAGGTGGGCAGCAATAACAAAGCTGCTTAATTACCTTCTGGTGCTTCCTTTCGACGTTCACCATATCCTCACGAATCTGCTATATATGATGTATAAGCCTCGTCTTCGGGCCCTAAATCTAGGTAATAATTGCCGTAAATAGCATCGCCACTTAGTAGCGAACCTCGGGCAGCTTCATCCTCCCATGTTGCTGGAGGTACAATCCATGTCCAGTTGCCCTCATATGCTCTCTTGTGCACACATCTTTGAACCTCAAGCATGTGGTCGCCCAACTGTTCTCTTGCCAGCTCCTGCTAGATTTGTCCGTAAGAAGAGCTTTTATAATGTCAAATTAAGGTCAAAAAAGTCGCAGCAGCAGAAGCAGTGACTCGGCCGTCGAGAATATATCTCAACAAGATCTAGTCCAGAGAAAGAGCATTTCTCTTAAGTACAATAAATATGAAACCTCCAGCTGTGGTGCCAACGTATACTGTTCTCTTGCTCATCTGCTAATTGTCTCAGAAGAGCAATTTATAACAATGTCACATTAAGGTAAAGTCAGCAAAAAAGCAGTAGATCGATGTGAGAATATATCACAAATCTCAGAGAAAAGCAATTTCGCTTAAGTATAAGGGATTTCCAGGCGGTGTGCCACCACAGTATACTAGGGCAATGCTGGCAATGTGTGATAGTATGCATATAACAATCAACTATATTAAAGCAACTGTGTATCCGTACTTGATTTGACATATAGAAGAAAGAAATCATTAAAGAAACTTAGATGTTGTTGAAATAAATCAATCCAATTGAGTGATAGTAGTGATAGTCACTATACTAAAACCGAATAATTCCTTTCTGCAGCATTAAGTTTTCTGGAGATATACATTACAGGATGCAGAGTTTCAGAGTACTCTTGCATTAGTGCCGCTCCAATCCCAGTGGATGAAGCGTCACTACGAAGAACAAATGTCTTATCTGTAGTAGGTAACACTAAAATAGGTGGTGTTGAAAACAAATTTTTAATCTTATCCAAAGAGGATTGGCATTCCTGTGACCAGTGGACCATATAATGCGACCCTTTCTTTAGTAGTGTAGAAAGAGGTGCCATGATAGAGGATAGATTCGGAATGAATCTTCCATAAAATTGAATAAGACCTAAGAGACTTCGCACTTGCTTTTTAGTCTTAGGAATAGAGATGTTAAGTATCTTAGTGATATTATGGTCCTCTGTCTTTAGGAAACCATGACCAACTCGATGGCCTAGGAAAGAAATTTCGCTAAAACCAATGCAGGCTTTAGAGGGTTTCGCTGTCAGGTTATACTCACGTAGGGTAGACAGTAATTCAACTAACCCGGAATATTGATCTTCCCAAGTATCGCTGAAAAGACAGATGTCGTCTAGGTACGCAATGACATCTGACCGATAAGATAGGATTCGACGCATCATGCGTACGAATGTAGCTGGTGCGTTCATAAGGCCGAAACTTGTCGCTGTTCTCCACTACAAAATATTTATAGAATGTGTGATTCCTAGACATTATATACACACTGGGATTCTCGTCGGTGCTACGGAGTTCGTGCACTGCGCTGAAATCCTCCTTGTGTGATCTAAGGGAGGAGATCGGAGCACTGATGGCGTTGTCCATGTGCAATGAAGATAGTCCTTAAAAACCAAACCAATGAAATCTTCCATGTGGATCAACATTCAAAGTAAGCACCATCCACTGTTCATGTCCACTGTGCACCATCCACTGTTCATGTCCACTGTGCACCATCCACTGTTCATGTCCACTGCACCATCCACTGTTCATGTTTAATGTGAATGAAAATCTAACGAGATTTAGTTTTTTTATTGTTTTTTTTTTTTAATTTTTAACAGCATTTTTACAAAACTGCTTCAAGAAAATTTAAATTGTAAAATAATTTTGTTTTCACTGCTTTGGTTAATAAAAAAAGACAAAACATTAAGCTGGTGCCTTAGATACAAAAGTGAGAATCTGTGAATTCTTGCCTCAAAGGATTACACTCTGGAGACACATTCAGAAAATTTGACTGACCACCAATATGCAACGTAAAGGCTGAATCAAGGGAAATAATCAGAATGATACAAATATATATATTTTTTACAAATAACTACGCAAATTGTTATTATTTTACAACGCAATTAAAAGGATTTAATTACACTTTAAAGTTATAATTGAAAATTAAAAGAAAAGTTAAGTTGTATGTAGCATTTCAGTTTGTTTGAATGTCAATTAAAAATAATTTTAAAAGGTGGGTTTTAATTGTTTACTCGGAATAACAAGATATGATATTCATTATGGATATTACACAATGAAACCGACCACAAGGTCTTTTCTATTTGGACAGGCGCTGACGACGTTTTGGCACAAAAGGTGACACGCATAACATAATTCGATAAACTATCTAAGAAAGTCATGGCATTATAGAAAGAATTGTGAGTCAAACAGTTTGTCAATATACTTGGCAAGATATTACCTATAGAGGTCATCAGCATGCTACAAGACATACGCTGGATTACAGAAATTTGAGAATTAAATACAGAACATTTCTGAAATTCTACAATGTAATCAATCAGAAATTTGGTTGTGTAATAAATCAGAAATGTGGTTGTGTAGCAAAACTAACATATTGTGTTTTAAAGGTGAGGCTGCACTCCGGTTGGGTAGACTTATTCGATCCCCCCCAAATGCAAGTGACTTGAGTTCGCATTTTGTTTTTTTCATGGGGGACTATGTTCCCGGTATCCCCTGATAAACAAATTGCACAAGAATGATGTTGACCAGTAGTGGTGATAGTACACAGCCTTGTCGAACTCCTGTTATTATAACTCATACTTCAGTCAATCAATCAGTTGTTCTTATTACACTTTTGCTTGTATGGTACAGAGTTTTCATATTATCTAATAGCTGCCCCTGTATCCAGTAGTCTTCAAGTACTGACCAAAGTTTATCTGTCCATTCTACCTAAGGCCTTTCCCTGATCTATAATTACTATATTCAGAGCACTATCATACTCAAAGCCATAATAACAAACACTAGTAATTTCAGCCATACACAACAATAAAAGAAAAACAACCACATATCGTGCTATACACTCCAATTATAACCCATATGTGATTGAACAGGGTATTGCGATGGAAAGTTAAAAGCAAGCACAGAAAGTGACTAAAATGATTTTCACTGAAATTATGAAGTACATTTTTTTTTAATTGTATAGTTTTATGAATACAGTATACTCGTATACAATTATGAAAGGGGAAAATTCAACATTTTATTGTTCAAGAAAGAAGCTGAGCAGAAAGTGACTAACATGTTTTCATTGAAATTATGGAGTAAGAATTTTAATCATAAAGTTTTATGAATGTATACAATGTATTTACATGGATGTAAACAAATGTTTAATATACACATTTTACACAAATTTCCGTGCATTACAGTAGTTCCAAGAACGTCCGTTAAAATTGTTGAAGTGTGGTTTTTGCAACCTTGTGTAAACTTGGCCATTAATTAAAAGAAAAAAAAATTAAATGAACCATCTTTGGTACTGGTCTAGAAAGCGGGCCCCGGAAGTTCAGGTTTTTGAAAACGCGAATCCGACTTTTTATTTCCTCATACGATACATATTTCGTTTACCATTTCGTAAATTGTGTTTCGTTTCGGAAAAAGTCCGGGGCCCGCTTTCTAGACCAGTACCCAATCTTTATATATTTTGAAATGGTATAGTCAAATGAAACAGTACACACAAAATAACAAAATAAATAAGAAAAAGATTGATCTGCTTTAAAAAAAAAAGAGAAAGTCAAACAATTTTTTAAGGACACCACAAAGCACGATAATTAAAAATTATGGATCAACAGCACTATCACACATTTTATATTAAGTGTAAATGATATTTGTATGCTAAATTTAAATTATACCTGACGGTAACAATTAGGAAATAAAATGATCAAAATTCCTCATTTCACATTTGACTACTTCGATGACAAAGCGAGTTCAATTTTTGAAATGACATTTAGAATCGTATGCAAATATTTACATACAATACGTGTCACTGAAATAATATTAGTGCACACAGAACAAAATTTAAAAATGCCGGGATAATAAGAAACACAGCTCAGTATTGCAAAACATTTGTCCATACATTAATATGCGTCAACGATATTTTCTTTACTGCTCAAAATTTCAAGTATCAAATACATAACACACGCCGATTACTGATACTCATTGAGTATACGCTTTCTCATCCACTTTTTTTTTAAATTAAAAAATATATTAATATGATGGAGACTGCAAAATTTACATTGACCAATTTTCATTCTATATGTATTGTGCATAGTTTTGATTTCAAGCATTCATCAAATAACTGGCAATATCACCCGTAGTAATTAAAAATTGGCAATCCAGTTGATAAAAATTTAAAAAATAAAAATTGACTAGACCATTTTGTAATCTACATAAGTTAGTTGCTTATCCTTTACAGGACGTGGCAATCAACCCCAGCTTGGCAATCTACATAATCTCGCTTAAATTAAGGCAGTCGCTGGTACAAAAAACTAAATAAAAAAGAAAAAAATTGGTGTAAATCGAGTCAAGAATCTGAGCAAAGTAATTAAAAAAAACATTAATTAAAAAAAAAATTAAATGAAAACCAACAGCAATTTATACTTATATATGTACATAGATATGTACATATATCGTTCAAAAAGCAGAAAAAAAAATTATGCAAACGACAGGAAATACAAATAGCATGTAATTACTATAGTTTTATTTTTTACATAAGCGAAGCATTAAAAATATTATAATATTATTAGAATAAATTGAAAAAAAAATTGTAAATGAACCAAATTTGCCTAACATGAGCTAACATTGAATGAAGAAATTTTCAGTATCTCCCATCCCTTTTGAATTTGTATCAAATATACTTTCCTTTGAACACACCCCCCCCCCCCCCCCCCCCCCCCCCCCCCCCCCCAAAAAAAAAAAAAGAAACACGTTTCACACACTCAATTACATCATACCTGACCATGCCCCGCCCATCCGCTCACCCTCCCCGCGCTACCCCACCCACCCCGACAGCATTACTGAATACACTGAAGGATCAAAGGACAGGATGGCAAATTGGGGATAGGAATATATATTCCAATATGGAAAATGGCAAAAAGAGTATAGTATCACGGAAAATACATCATTTCCACTGCAGAGATGGTGGCAGTACTAAAAGCACTAGAAATATTCTCTAATAAAACTCCCAAGAAACTAACAATTTTAACTCTCAACAATTCAAGCACTTTGAAACTTACAAGAATGTAGTAGACCTGTTATAGCAGAGGAGATATTTCTGGCTACTTACATAACAAACTTATGTTCCAGAGGGATGTTCAGTCTTAATCGCTTGGATACATTCACATGTTGGCATAGAGGGAAATGAAAAGGCAGATAAAGAAGCCAAGAAAGGTAGATCTAATAAAAATATAATAAATGTAGGGATGAGTAAATCAGAGATTAAGAGCTTAATTAAAGAGTTAATAACAGATGAATGGAAAGCAGTGTGGGATTAAAGAATCTGAAAGGAAGACATGCATATATTCAAGGCTACAACAAGAAAATGCAGGGAATTGAAAATTTCCAGTAAAAAGAAACTTCTCAGACCACAGCTGGAAAAAGGCTATTTCAGAATAGAAGAACCTTACTGTGCAGGATGTCTTCAAGACAATAATATAGAGCATTTCTTGTTAAAATGTAAGAGGTATGAGCAAATGAGAATCCCAATATTAGATTATGTGCAGACATCAAATTTACCTATACATATAGAAGAGGTATTGACAATAGACAGACCTAGGGAACTGCATAATAGTCATACAGTATTTAACTAGAACAAAAGTTAATAAGTATAGTAATTGGGGTGGTAAGGTCAGATGCTGTTCTTACAACACATTTGACTTTTGACAGGTCAAAGTCAATTAAATATCTATTAAAGTCAATTATATAACTGGAAACATCAGGCCTTTACACCCCTCACCCTTAATATTATTTTTATTTTATGTTTTTGTTTTGTTCGGTTTTATCTCGTTTTTGTTTGTTTGGGTTTTTTTTTTTTAAACATAGAAGCATAATTGGTAATTATGATTTGCCCCATTTACAATGATTTGACAGGTGTAATGATACTTTCTCATATCGGCAGTTGTTCATATTATTTGGAATTGAAAACAGTATATATCATAATTATAACCCATCAGAGATTGAACGGGATATTTTTCATGATTAACTTAAAAAAAAAAAAACCCCCAAAAAAACCACATTTTTATCCCAGGCTGTTTTCCAGTTTTCCCAGGCCTAAAAAATTATGCATTTTTTTCTACAAGTGATGTTTTGAAAACAGGCAGTAGATGTACATATTGATTCAGCAGACATTATGTATTTATTATGCATCAAACTTTAGGGAAATTTTATGAAGAAAAGGGACCGAAGACGCAGCAAAAGTGATGAATGCAGTCAGCGACCCATAGCTTGACTGCTTGCATCAGGGTCAGCGAACCAGAGCTGAACAAGACCCTACTCCACATCCAAGTGGGGGTCCTGGAAACAGGCTGCATCACTCTGCAGTCTGGCTGAGAGAGTAGGGATCGAAGAGAGAAGGCAAACCCGGTCCCAAAAAATGCTGTGCTGAAGTCAGATGTGTCGGCCGAAAGGCGCAAATATCGCAGCTTTGCTGTAAACGGACACAACGCAACCAACGTCCTTTTCAGGATGAACGAAGAAGAAGTCTGAAGAATGCTGTGAAATGCAGTGATTTCTTCTGTGATGTAAAACTTTGTAATGTCTAGAAACATACACTGTTTGCAGTGCTATTTGAAAGACTATGTGTCTTGTCTGTTATTTTGTGATAGCTAATACATATGTTAGTAAGGAGGGAGGTAAAGGGTCTCGTTACATGCCCATTGAGGCATATTGGGAATATGCTGTTAGGCCCATATTTTCTTGACCATCGGCACACTAGGAGTGATGTGGTCAGCATCACGCCGGCCAGCTTAACCATTCAAGAGTTGCTCTGGTACCCAATGTAATATAATACATTAATAATACGAACCACACATTGTAATAATATGCGAATCTTCACATGTACGATATTCTGTAAATAAACATGGCTACAAACTGAACATGCTTTTACTGAGTGCCTTCTGAAACATGTGTGTGCTTGTGTAGATGACGAGGTAATGCTTATATACATACATCATAACATTACATGGTGGCAGCGGTCGATACCGGACTGACGCAAAAAAACAGCTACACGATAACACGTGAGTACAGTATTCGGCTAATTTTCGTCATCGAGGTCAGCCATGGCGGCGAAACAATATCGCAACGCACCGCAAATGAGATTCGCCGGTAAAGATGATAAGAGTGAAGCTTTCTTGTTATGGCGCCAACGCATAGATCTATATTCCAAGACCACTGGTCTGGAAGGACAAACCCTAACTCCATATATCCTAGAAGCATTGGACGATGAAGGTTTGAAAATTTACAACAGTTTTGCTACCGCCATGCCTGTGGAGTCGGCGACA
Organism: Oreohelix idahoensis; assembly: GCA_024509875.1. NCBI lineage: Eukaryota > Metazoa > Mollusca > Gastropoda > Stylommatophora > Oreohelicidae > Oreohelix > Oreohelix idahoensis. Next base: position 104,580 of record JAMPIV010010611.1, read on the forward strand.
GACCCCGTAGCCATATTGGACGAATTTGAAAAACGTCTGATAATAAAGCACACAAACTTTAGAGCGGCAAGATTAGAACTTCACCACCTGCGACAGAAACCTGGTGAAAGTCTAGATGATTTTTTCACTCGCATCAAGGAGAAAACAAGTGTATGCAAATTTAACAAAGAAGAAGAAAAAGAGCGAATTATCGAACAGATTCTTCTTAGCACACCAATGCCAGAGTTCCAGAAATGGCTACTGAGCCAGAGTGATACACTAACTTTACAACAACTTCTGGATGAAGGCAGGAAACACGAGGCACAAGCACTAAACATTAAACAAATTCAGCAAGGTACATTAGCAGCCCAGGTGGATGCAGTGAAAAGCTATAAACCTAGACACAACAAAGCAACTGGTTCGAAGCAACAAGAAAAACACAACACAAGCAGAGGTGCTATGTGTAAATGTTGTGGCCTAAACCACATACAAAACCACTGTCCAGCTAAAGACTCTACATGTCACTACTGCAGAAAGAGGGGCCACTGGATAAAATTATGTTTCAAGAGGAAACAAGACAGTGCTCAACACAAACTTCACAGCAGAAAGTCGTCAAAACAAACACACTCTATGATGACTGAGGACCTTGACTCCAGTGAAGAAAGTGATCCTTCCACTTTTGATACTGTGAAGATACTAACTTTCAGTAATGAACCAAAGAGAACGCAGGCTTTCTGCAAGGTACAATTCCGAATACCAGGAATTAAAATGCACAAAGAAAGAAACATTCGGTTCAAGATAGACACAGGTGCCCAAGGTAACACTCTACCCTTAAGAATATTCAGACAGATCATGCCTGACAAGGTGGATGAGCAAGGATTTCCCACAAGGGATGTAAAACGTAGGAGTGGCAGGACAAAGCTAAGAGCTTACAATGGAACAAGTATAGACTGTTTTGGAGCAGTAACACTTGAATGTTCATACAGAGGCTCTGAATGGACATTGTCAACATTTTACTTGGTAGATGTTGAAGGACCTGCAATTTTGGGTTTACCAATGTGCGAAAAGCTGAGTGTGGTAACTATTAACAACATTAAAGAGGATATAGGTCTTGCAGATGCTCTCAGCAGACTACCAAACCCCAACAAGACAGCAGATCTTACCCCAAACATCAAAGTTGATTTTGTCAAGTTTAGCGGTAATCGGCTTGAACACATCAGAGAAGACACAATGAGAGATCCTATCCTTAACTCTCTCAAAGAACCGATATACCATGGATGGCCAAGCTCTATCAGGGAAGTTCCAACACACATCCGTCCATACTACTCTATGAGGGACGAGTTAAGCATCGAAGATGGTCTGATCCTTAAAGGAGATCGCATTATTATACCAGAAACACAACGCGATATCATCCTTAAACAGCTCCATAATAGTCACCTTGGTATTGTGAAGACACAACTGAGAGCAAAGAAAGATGTTTACTGGCCACAGATAAACAAGGACATAGAAACACTATGTAAAAACTGTTCAATTTGCCAAGAACATGCAAATAGGCAGTGCAGAGAACCTCTCATACCATCAGACATACCATTGAGCCCTTGGAGCATTATAGGAACTGATATTTTCTCAATCGACAATAATGACTATCTTATTATTGCTGATTACTACAGCAAATTTCCCATCATTGAGAAACTTCCACAACCCTCACCATCAGCTGTTATTGCAGACATTACAAAGAAGTATTGCAGCATGTTTGGCATCCCAGATGAAATTAGATCAGACAACGGTCCACATTTCTTAGGTCAAGCATACAGAAACTTCACTAAGGACTGGAAGATCAAACACACAACATCATCACCTAGATACCCTAAATCTAATGGTTTCATTGAGAGACAGATACAAACTATCAAGTCAATCATGAAGAAAACAAGAACAGAGGATGTACACCTAGCACTCTTGAGATGGAGAACAACACCGGTAGACAGTAAGATCGACAGTCCAGCAGAACTTATGTTTGATAGAAGAATTAAAGACCTCCTACCATCTAAGGTTCACTTCCGTCCACAACATAGAGACAGCACATATGATCAACTTCAGCATCGTCAGCAAGTTCAGAAATCCAACTATGACAAATGTGCTAAAGACTTACCACCATTATATCCTGGTCAGCATGTGACTACCTACAACCACGACAATGACACATGGTCAAAAGCAACAATCATTTCCAGAAACCCTGAACCCAGGAGCTATACTTTAAGACCAGACAGCAGCAGCAACCTCCTGAGGCGAAACAGAGTGGACATAAGAGAAATCCCACAGAGCAGAGAATTCCCATGCTTTCAACAGACAATGCAGTAACTCCAGACCTTGGTGCCCCACAAAACCAACAAGCGCCAAGGCCGAAATCACAACCAACTCAAGCTAAACCAGGGACTTCCGCAGAACCACCAGCACTTTACACCACTCGTTCTGGCCGTACAGTGACACCTCCCAGCCGATACAGACAGTGACATATATATACTCACACTGAGCATTACACATACTCATCCTTTCTCACATGAAACATTTCGTTGGAAATGTTTGCACACATTTTTTTTTCAAAAAAGGGGGGATGTAATATAATACATTAATAATACGAACCACACATTGTAATAATATGCGAATCTTCACATGTACGATATTCTGTAAATAAACATGGCTACAAACTGAACATGCTTTTACTGAGTGCCTTCTGAAACATGTGTGTGCTTGTGTAGATGACGAGGTAATGCTTATATACATACATCATAACATTACACCCAATTCATGAGGCTGGGTCGACCCCGGAACCGTTTGCGGTCTAAAAAAAATCCCACCTCAACTGGAGATCAAACCAAGGACCACCGAGCTAGGAAGCTAGTACACTAACCACTGCGCTACACATAGTATCTTTTGTTGTTTAAACTGTATAGGTTTTCCTAGGATCTTTGTTATTCATGTACGAAAATATCTCAAATAAGGTGTTATTTTTATATTACAGGACGAAAATGGGACTATCAAATATTTTCTAGATGATTCCAGCCACAAGATTGATAGCACAGAATCCATGGTACAATGCTACATACCACAGTGCTGTGTGCTGGTCTCTAATTATCCATACTTCTATGCCATGAAGGAGTGCCTGTCATGGTAAGACAGAATTAATGCAATCTTTGACCCCAGTGTGTTTTTTTTTTTTTTTTTTTCAGTAGTGGCTGCTTGTCAAGACCACTAATATTGTGGATTTATAGTAACACCAATACTAATGATAAATAAGGCTCGTCCTTCCAAAGGTACGACCACAACATGTAATGGCTGACACAGCAAGATAACACCTTTCACAGGTACTGTCCTTTAACTCTTTCCGTCCACAGTGGCGCACCACGCGCCAGATAGGACTTCCGTTCTAACCAATGACGCGTGGCACGCCAGTACGATATATGTCGAGTTTGAACGAAAAGTTATAAATACCTAGCAACTAGCTGGTTTTTAAATCATTTCATTACATCTAGGACATGTTTATGGACGTTTGTGAGCGAAAAACAAATTTGTGAAGCTAAAATTGTGTGTTTTATATCCATTTCTATTCCTTTGTTTACATACAAAATGGATTGAGAATCTTCAGACCAATGACATATGTCGAGTTTGAACGAAAAGTTATAAATACCTAGCAACTAGCTGGTTTTTAAATCATTTCATTACATCTAGGACATGTTTATGGACGTTTGTGCGCGAAAAACAAATTTGTGAAGCTAAAATTGTGTGTTTTATATCCATTTCTATTTCTTTGTTTACATACAAAATGGATCGAGAATCTTCTTCTAAACACCTGCTTTCGGCTGAGCAAGCACGACGCTAATTTCTCAGTGGACAGAAGATAACTCGAGCGACACGGATTTTTAGAAGTTAGGTTTAGTAATTCCAATGAAGACATTGTAAAGACTTTGTGTCAGAATATTCATGAAAGTGATCATTCTGAGGGCGATGTCGATCAGCTGATTGAACATGCATCAGGTAGGGCTGGTATAAAAAGAGCAAAACTTTCAGTCACTAAAGGAGAAGGATAAAGAGGCAAAAACACCATTGTGACCAAAAGTAAAGCTATGAGAACTGCCACAAGTCTAGAGGCAGGTGCATCCTCACAAGATGTCCCAGAGTGGTTAGAAATTGCTGAGGGGATGACACAAAATGCATTTCGATTTTGTGCAAGGAAAGCACAAGGTGTGACTGAGGGGTTTGACCTGTCAACCCCATTGAAATGTTTCAGTGTTTTGTTTACAGATGAGGTTCAAGATTTCATGTTCCAGTGCATCAATGATTATACCAGACTCAAATCTATTCAAAATAACCCTGCGAAACAATATTCATTGTATTCTCGGTGGACCAAAGTCACACGCCATGAACTTGATAAGTTTATTGCTGTCCTAATAAATATTGGGATTCAGAAAAGACCATGCATTCGCAACTACTGGTCTACATCTGCAGAATTTTATACTCCTTGGTTTCTTCAAATGTTTTCAAGAAGTAGATTTGAAGCATTATATCATACAATGCTTCATGCCTCTGATGAAAATTCACAAGGAAAAGAAAAGATTTTATGAACATGTTGTTGCAAAAATTTCAGAGTGCCTTTTACCCATTCCAAAATCTCAGTTTGAATGAAGTGGTAATAGGGTATAAAGGCAGATGGCAATATAAGCAGTATAATCCAAGGTTTTCCTTGTATCTTCTCAGGCCAAAGTGGAAGCACATTGTCAAACCAAAAATGATAGAATATAGTTGGTGTAAATAATATTAGTCATAGTTGTTTGGTATTTACAGAAATTTGTGGTGTAGGAAAAAAATCATATAAATTATATATTTGAAGTGATTGTGGTAAAATGTGTTGTGTTTCAAAATGGATGTGCACTGATATTCTGAGATTTTTCTGCTATGGATTAAACTGGAGCTGACATATGTGAGTACAGTTTATTTATCTTTTTTTCCAGTTATTTTTGATTAGGTCTACACTTCACATAACATGACAGACTCTTTCCCTACATCAAATAATTATCTACAGCATTTCACAAGATTCTTCAGTCAATTTCCCACATGTTGATGTATAACATCAACACCTAGTTAAATACAATGTGTATCTACTGCCTGCTTTTAAAATATAACCTGAAGAGAAAAATTGCACACATTTTGAGCGGTTGTTTTTACAAACATATGTGGCTTTGAGAAAAAAAATCATAACAATTACATCTATGAAGTGATAGTGATAAAAGTTTCTAGATATGTTTCAAACTAAATGTGCACTGACATTCTGAACATTTTATTGCCATACATTAATTGGGAGCTGAAATATTTAAGTTTAAGTATGCAATTTTATTTTATTTTTTAAACATTTTTAAAATCAAGTCTACACTTCACAAGACATAACACACCTATTCATATCAATTAATTATATGAATCAATTCATAAGATTCTCCAGTCAATTTCACACATTTAAATGTATAACATAAACACCTAGTTAAATAATATGTGTATCTACTGCCTGTTTTTTTAATATAACCCGAAGAGAAAAATTGCACACATTTTGAGCGGTTGTTTTTACAAACATATGTGATTCTGAGAAAAAAAATCATAAAAATTACATCTATGAAGTGATAGTGATAAAAGTTTCTAGATATGTTTCAAACTAAATGTGCACTGATATTCTTAATATTTTATTGCCATACATTTATTGGGAGCTGAAATATTTAAATTTAAGTATACAATTTTATTTTATTTTTTAAACATTTTTAAAATCAAGTCTACACTTCACAAGACATAACACACATCTATTCATATCAATTAATTATATGAATCAATTCATAAGATTCTCCAGTCAATTTCACACATTTAAATGTATAACATTAACACCTAGTTAAATAAAATGTGTGTCTACTGCAGTTTTTTAAATATAACCTGAAGAGAAAAATTGCACACATTTTGAGCGGTTGTGTTTACAAACATATGTGGTTTTGAGAAAGAAATCATAAAAATTACATCTATGAAGTGATAGTGATAAACGTTTCCAGATATGTTTCAAACTAAATGTGCACTGATATTCTTAATATTTTATTGCCATACATTAATTGGGAGCTGAAATATTTAAATTTAAGTATACAATTTTATTTTATTTTTTTTTAACATTTTTAAAATCAAGTCTACACTTCACAAGACATAACACACACCTATTCATATCAATTAATTATATGAATCAATTCATAAGATTCTCCAGTCAATTTCACACATTTAAATGTATAACATTAACACCTAGTTAAATAAAATGTGTATCTACTGCCTGCTTTTAAAATATAACCTGAAGAGAAAAATTGCACACATTTTGAGCGGTTGTTTTTACAAACCGAAAAGCAGCGGCTGGGAGACTTTTTCAGGCCATAAATCGTGGATTCCTCAGCAAGAAAGAGGTTGGTAAGAAAACGAAGATGGCTGTATACCGCTCCACCTATGTCCCAGTTTTGACATATGGATGCGAGTCGTGGGCAATGACTACAACCCACAAAAGCCAGATCCAAACCTCAGAAATGAGGTATCTGAGGAAAGTGGTTGAAGTAACAAGAAGAGACATGGTCCGCAACCAGACGATACGTCAAGGCCTGAAATCCCATCCGCTGCAGACCCAAATAGAACAGTCCCAACTAAGATGGTTTGGCCATGTCTGCAGAATGGGAGAAGATCGGCTACCACGACAAGCATGGGAAACAAAGAGCCAGGGATCCAGACCTCCAGGACGACCCAGAGTTCGCTGGGAGGACAACATTAGACAATCTTTGAAGGACCGAGGACTAGAATGGAACCAGGCCAGGAAGAAGACAGCTGATAGAATGGTCTGGCGCTCTCTCTTCCAAACCTCTACACTTCACGGTAGAAGGGGAACGACTAAGTAAGTAAGTAAGTTTTTACAAACATATGTGGCTTTGAGAAAAAAAATCATAACAATTACATCTATGAAGTGATAGTGATAAAAGTTTCTAGATATGTTTCAAACTAAATGTGCACTGACATTCTGAACATTTTATTGCCATACATTAATTGGGAGCTGAAATATTTAAGTTTAAGTATACAATTAAAAAAAAAAATTTTAACACTTTTTTAATCAAGTCTACACTTCACAAGACATAACACACACCAATTCATATTAATTAATTATATGAAGCAATTCATAAGATTCTCCAGTCAATTTCACACATGTATAACACAACTACCTACTGAACTTATGTATTTGTCCACTGTCTGTTTTTAAAACCTCACCTGTCTGAAAAAATTGCATCCATTTTCGGGCCTGGGTAAAACCCAAAAACAGCCTGGGGGGGAATGAGTTAATATGGTATACACACAAATAAAGGCCTCACACAGCCATGAACAACGTATGAATTACAATACGAAAATACCAGTGTAACTTGCCTCACTCCCAGCTCAATCTATCACCATAATACATTCTAGTATGCCCTACCGAATGAACATTATCGCTGACTATCGCTCACTAGCAAAACACTGTGCCAATGGTACTCTCAACACATCGACACTTTACAACTCTGCTATCTATGGAAAATGTGCACTAGATCCTATCTACATCTAAAATTATAACACATAATCCCCTCAGCATGAAAAATGGCAAGTACTATAATAATCCAAACATGGCATACAGTTCACTACAAGAATGCTGGTGAGTGAAAATATCTGCGACCTCTCTCGGCCGCTGACTAGGAGGGAACTGCCCTTTGCACCAAAACTTGTTTTTTGCTTCCTGCCCGATCACCTGATCTGGGCAAACAAGTTATCTCAGGGTTGCCAAAAACTCAATGTGGCCAATCTGAAATTTGTGCTGTGACACTGCTATAGCACCTTTATGTATCCTATTTTTAATTTAAGTCCGTTTTGTTCTATACGAACATAGGGCTCAGCATTCCATGATTTCCATTTTAGGCTGTCTTCTTCAGCTGTGCCCAGCCTTCAGCTGTGCCTGTGGTTGCCCAGTTGCCTGAACTTTATCTGTTCTTCTTTAAGTACTTTTTGGCCTCTGCACTCCTCTTCTGTTGTGGGTTTCAGTCAAGGGTATATCTGATTATACTGGTCGATTGTCTTGTGAGGGTGTATCTTATCCAACTAATCCCCAGCTGTATTGTATGCTAAATACTTGATGAGTGATCACAAAAATTGAGTCTGACAGTACAGAAGAAAAAAGACAGATTATGAGAATAAATACAGAAAATTATAACAAGATTGTACTTCAAACATCTTATTTTCATCTCTTGTTCCACAGGCACTTATCTGGTTCTTGTCAGCAGTTCCATATTGATTATTCTGTCCTAGCATTTCAGTTCTTTTGTTATGTGCGAGCAACCATTTATGAAAGTCTTTACCATTCTGGTTGTCACTGTTGGTTTTGTTATCCATTAGCAGTGCCAAATATATTACATTCCCAAGTTAAAAATAACGATTAAATAAAAAGAGAGAAAAAGAAACCTGTATTTGATTTAAACAATATTTTTATCCAATCTTGCCATCACCATATTTGTTGTACTGTTCTACCCAGATGAAGAATTTGTTGGCTGCCTAATCTAGTGGATTTGTTCTTATGCTTCTCAAAACAACTGTTCATAAGTGTTTGTGATAACTGTTACTGCTGTTATAAAGTTTTCACTTGATTAACCCTCCATTTATTATTTTCTTCAGCATGATCAGCCATGTTGAGAGAGACCTTGAAGAGATGTACCAGTTTCTGAAAGACTTCACATATACTGTGACCATGGCACCAGTGCCACCTGCAGGAGATGTGATTGTGGTATGTTTCATATCTTTATGAGTTCTCATAATTTCAGCTCCTTGACATGGCAATACCACTTAAGCTTAAACAACATTCTGTGTGTTAAAAAGATATATAATTAAATATTAAATGAACACATTAACTACCACAAGCCGGTGGGACCGGCTTTTGAAATCCTATCATTTGGACCACGAGCCGCTCTGAGTGTCGATCTATGTTTAGTAATAAAACGAATGAAAAATGTACTGAAACACTTTCTGATCTAGTTTGAAATTTTAAGTTGCTACCGGAAAACAAATTACCAAAGCATGGTTGTTGTAGAACACTGGAAAATTGATATTATATTCATGTTTTTCAGAGTTTTTGGTTAGTTACCAAATCGTGTAAAACTGTTTACCGTGGCAACTAGTGATAGGACCACAAAAAAATGCTTGTACATCTCGTCTAATGGCTGAATAGGCTAGAAACATGTTTCAACAATTGACTGATAGATCTAGCAACGAGGACAAGAGTGAAAACGGTGTGCACATTGATTGAAATAGTGATTTTGATAGAGATGGGGCGCAAGCAGTTATAATTGTGAAAATATTGCCAGTCCTCGGCCATCGGAGGGCCGTTAAATAGCAACAACCTCTATTAGAGTTACAAATGGTGCTTATTGTAATAGTACATTCATTTATCTTTAAAATGACGTGTAATTCATAAACATCTGTAAACAATTACGAAAACTACCGCTTACTTTGTGCAAACACCTACAGGATAAAAATGGGAAAAAAATTTAATTCGGCCACAGTGTGTTTTTCAATTTGGTAGTTAACTCTTACTATACGGCAGCTAAAACCGCGTTTTTACGCGCTAGTTTAGCTATCGTTACCGTCGCGCGCCACTTGAACTGGCGAGCCGTAAAATTGGTACTAAACCCGCGCCACTTCACGGGGCTTGCCGGATACTAAGAGTTAATGTGTTAACTCCTATCCTAGGAGGTTTTTAGATTTGATACAGGTTTCGTGTAATCAGTGCTGGCTGCAGTGGGGGAATGAATGAAAACTCGGCAAGAAGCTTCTTATTTATCTTGCGACAGTGTAACTCTTGATGTTGATTCCATGTGTTCTCTGAGTTACCTTGACATTTGTGTTACCTTGGTCGCCTGTCAGCAGTATTAACTGTTGGTGTGCCAAGAATGTTTTCTTAAGAATTATTTTGTCAGCATAAACTTAGTATAACTTTTAAAAGGCTGATTCTCTTACTTTAGAGCATGTATAATCCATAGGATCTGGAGGTTAATGCAAATCATATAGAGGTATTAACTGAAACTTATGAAAAGGAGTTAGTTGGGGGGGGGGGGTGTTCCAGGATTTAGAGAAGATGAAAGAGCAGGATGGTGGGGAGGAGGAAAAGGAGGAAGGTGAACATACACTGTTAAATGGACAACTTATGGACATGTTACCTGCATAGGAAACTGTCAAAAAAGGAGTATCACTCTGTTACGGGGGTTCCTCTCACTGTTACCCTCTGCTGAAGAAGTATCTTATTTGAAACGGTATTTCATTACTAAATTGAGTGTCATCATTTCTTCCTTCCGAACCCCGTTTACAAGTTCGTCAATCTTATTGTTCTTTGAGTGAGCAGTATCATGCTTAACTAAAACCATAGGATGAAAACAAAGGCATTGATAAATTCGCCAACTTGGGGATCAATCAATTAAATCAGTTGATAATCCTGATTCTTTCTGAGTCCATCTGACATATTTATTACATGGTACATTACTAACGAAGACATCTTAATTCATGGCATTATAATATATTCATTGATACAATTCATCTCCAATCAGTGCAGTCCAGTCCAAACATTATCATCAGTTGCCATCTCCACAACGAAGGTTGGCTGTAATGGATCTCCAACGTCTTCTGTCTCTTGTCTTGGTGGTGCACTCTGATAGACTCTTTCTTGTCCAAGTTTTGATGTTATCTTCCCACTTATAGCGCTGTCTTCCCCTTGCACGTTTGCCTTCAACTCTTCCTTCTGTTATGGTCTTCTGAAAGGTGTTATGCCTTTTTATGTGGCCAAAGTATTTTAGCTGCCGAACTTTGACCTCCCTCATTAGTTCTCTTTTCATACCTAGATTTTCTAGGACCTCCTTATTTGTTTTCATCTCTTTTCATGAGATACGCCCCATTCTTCTATATATCCACATTTCAAGAGCCTCAATTCTTTCTTCCAAATGCTTATTCATCGTCCATGTTTCTGCACCATACAGAAATGCAGAATATATATAACACTTTATGATTCTCAGTTTTAATTTGTGAGATAACTGTTTGGATGTCAGTATATGTTTCATGTTGTTGAATGTAGTTTTGGCCATTCCTATTCTCTTCTTGATTTCTGTTTCACATCTGCCATCTTCTGTTATTATATGACCAAGATATACGTAGCTCTTGACTTGTTCCAGGATTTTCCCATTTACGCTTATCTTTAATGTGGGTTTATCGTCTGTTTTGCTAATTATCATAGTTTTTGTTTTCTCAATATTAATGTCGAGTCCATATTCATGACTTATACTGTTCACTTGCTTCACTAGTTCTTGTAACTCTTGTTCGCTGTCAGCTAACAACACGGTATCATCTGCATATCTAAGGTTGTTTATTGACCTTCCACTGATGTTCAGTCCTGGTATTTCCTGTATCTGTTTGAAAATTTTTTCGGTGTATAAATTAAATAGGCAGGGGGACAGCACACAACCAGTCCAAACATATAGATCAATAAATATCGTCGTCAAAACATGGTAGGCTATATACACGCGTTACTGCAATGCAGTTAACCGGTAGTGAGACCTGCCAATCTGCGAACATGGATCATAAAACATGATCAAATACTCCCGTATTATGGACTTCAAATAACTAATGGTTCTCCACAACCATACTGAACTTACTCATACTCAAGGCTGACCCTCTAGCCGAAAATTCACAAAGAAATACACTGCACTATCATGATATCCTGGGAGTAAACAGAATACGTCCGACTCGTTCGGAACTTATAATCCAAAAAATAAACGAAGATCGTAGTCAAGCGTGACCAAGTCAACCAGAACACGTCACAAGCGTCCTATACAATTCGCGTTCAATAAATACTGTGAAGCATGAAAAAACTTCTATCTTTAACTCATCTTGAGCATTTAATGCGTAACTTTAAAAGTGCTAACAACTGTAGCAGACGACATTGTTAAACATGTCACAACACACTCCAGCATCAAGAAGGCTGAGCTTTTGATATGTAAATTTGAAGACAAGATAATGAGTTACTTGAGCATCTCAAAGAATTCACTAAAGAGAAAAAAACTAGATAGTTTCTATGAGAGCAAGTCACCCATAATTATTTTACCGTTGAAAATTACTATCAATATATATCCTTATTATAGCCTTCAGAGGTTGAACAAGATAGTTTTCTTCACTAATTAAACAAATTATTACTTTTAATACTCTATTTTTGTGCCATTTGAGTAACAAAATATTGGGTTTCCTTGATTTTTTTTCAGGAAATGAGTGTCTGCAACCTGTCTGTGACTCTGTTTCCCTCCGAGTCACCAGAGAAGCCAGTGATTGATATCCCCCTGCATCTTGCATTTCTTTGTTTCCCCATTGATGAACTGCTGAAGATATTCATAGCGATTCTCTGCGAGGAAAGACTGGTTTTTGTTAGCTTCAACTATGCACTTCTAACAACTGTTATGGAGGTTATAAATTATTGCTTCTTCCTAGTAACATGCTTTAGGAACTGATTTCTTTTTCTGTTGTTTTATTAATATTTTTTTCACAAGAAATAAATCATTCTAAGGTGTTTAAAAAATACTGACTATATACTATAATATTTTTAAAAGGAGTTACAACAGAGTCAAAGCAATAAAATACATTGGGTACATGAGACAGAAATGTGGTGCATGCAGAACTAGTTACTACATCAGGAAAAAGTGCTGGCTCACACAGTTCTGTTTGTGCAGCAGTTTTTGCAGAGAAACGGCATGGCAATGGTCCTTTAACACATTAACTACCGCGAGCCGGTGGGACCGGCTTATTTAATCCTATCATTTGGACCACGAGCCGCTCAGAGCGTCT